>WUAM01000356.1:1745556-1779770 GCA_024336885.1 Actenoides hombroni
ATGCTGGCGATGGGCTCAAATCCTGCCTTTCTTACTTCAGGTTCAGAAACTCCACACCCCACCCCCCCCCCCCCAAATTAAACCTCAAGGGAAATGTAAATATAACCATTTCCCCAGACAGACATGATACACAGAGTATTTATGTATTTGAAATAGATGAATTATATGCCATATTCTGTTGGCTTTCCATCAGCTCTGGAGATTTTTTCATCTTCCAAGGGAAAATTCTCACTTTTAGACAGAGAGGGGCCTTCCTTTTAGACCTAGAACTACAACCCAACTATCACTTGTAGAAGAAAAAAAAAAAAAGGGAAAGATAAAATGAAAACAGAAAAATAATATTTTCCAACTTAGCATTGGGAAGAGTTGGTAACCACAAAAGAGATATATTACTGAAGAGCACTGAGTGAAAAAATCTGTTGAACACCTGAAAATGAACAAGTTTTCATTCAGATGATCCATAAAAAACCAACCAACAAAACAAACAAACAGTTCCAAACCCATCACCATGTTTCTGTTCATTGCTAATTAACACTAAGACAGCTCTGCAACACAACAACTCCAGTGTCCCAGAATGTGTTTTGAATTACTTCATCCTTATTGTACAATTGAAATTGTCATCTCAGGATTTGGTCTCTTCATGTTGCACTGCAGTTAAATCCTCTCCTCCCTTCCCCCTTCCTGAAAAGAAGATTTGATGGTTCTCAGAGTAACAAATGACACAGATATGAGTCTGCTGCTGCCACCCAACATTGCTTGTGGCATTATACTCCCAGAAAGCCATCAAAGGACCTCTGGTGAAGCTTGATCATTTCTATGCAACAAGTTTTCCACAAAATCCAGAAAGATATACAAACAAGACTTCACCCAGCTTTCAAAAGATTAAAATCCCCGTGCAAGTTTTGTTTACAATATTTTTGAGTATATAATTTGGAAAGAGGCAATAAGGAAAGTATAAGTACAGGACACTGCCAACAGTTCACATGGACACTATCTTTTTTCATTACCCATCTCAACAGAATGGCTTATACCTTTCTCTTGACCCTCCAAAATTCCTCAACGAAAGGATTCCCTCTGGCTGTCTCCTATTGCTTTCTAAAACTATCTTGTATGCTCCTAAGAGCCTCTGTCACTGCTGCAACCAAGCACCTATAAGGCAGAGATGTGCTACTAGATAAGCAACTGCATCACAGAGAAGCTCAGTGATCTGGCCGTGATTACATGGGAGCTCTGCAGCACAACACAAAATTTAACAAGTCCTCCCAGAGCTGGAACTACTTTGTCCCTAAACTAAACCCCTTCAGGTTATAAATATCCCAACCTCCATGGCATTATAATCCATCTCTGTGATTTCAGTGTCCATCCTTAAATTAATAATAAAATTGAAATGACCAAACAAAAGGCTCAGCTTCTGCCCGGGCATCTTCTCTTCCACCTCGTTGAGACAGGATTATAGTTAATGTTTTATTTGTCTGAAATTTTCTGAAAATCAAGTGCACTCAGAGACTTCAAAGCTTCTCCTCCTTACTATACGCATGTAAATACATCCTTTTTTTCATTATCTTCATTACTGAGCTCTTACTTGCTGCCTTGTAAGAACATTCTTCTTGTCCCTTCTAGACAGGGAACATATCTAAGTGACACAGAAACTAATTACTCACCCTTACTTTCCTGCAGCCATTTACACATACTGGAAGATTTATCATGTCCGCAACCCAGTCTCTACCTCTCCAGACTGACAGTCCCAGTTCTTTGGTCCTCACCATGGGCCATGGTTTCAGACCGACAGCAATTCCCTGCACTCCTTCCTGTGTTCTCCCCAGGTGACCTCCTTCTCTCTCTCTCTCTCATTTATTTTAATGGCTGTTCTCCTTCCTGGTAATTATCCAATGAAGATCTAGTATCTCCAGAGCTGGGGGGTCTCCTGTGAGATTTACCCCTCAGTGCTCTGATCTGCAGCCTCCCGCTTACCCTCATGAGTACTCCAACCACTAGATCATTAACGAACAGCTTTGCACCCCACTGTTGCTTCTTGAGCCATTCAACACTCCTTTTTTATTTTTTCAGAAAGCAAGAAGTCCAGCCTTTCATTGAGGGATGCACCAAACGACTAAATTACCACTCCTCTTAGTGCTGCGCTGTGTTGCACATTCAAACGAGATCCAACAACATGAGCATATGAAACTTTGCCCTTTAAAACACGACATATTGCACCAGACTTTCTGCCTTTGGTACTCCTGAGTCATATAAGGTAGCAGACTGCAAAGAGGAAGGCTTCTGGAAAGGTTCATTAGTGTCTCTATTAATAGTAAGTGTATGCCAGATACGGGTACCACTGCGTTGTGTCGCCAAGTGTCAGCGAACACAGCATGGTTAGAGCAGGACTTTGAAGCACAGGAGCAAGCCAGAGTCTTCTGGCAGGTTTAGAAGTACATATAGTCTTTTTGGAAATTTTTATCCAGGCTCATCAACATATAAATAGAGAAGGGCTCAGCAGGGCTTCCCCCTACTGAGCTGATTTCCTGAGGTGATGAGGGAAGGAGCGTTTGAGCCATATCACAAAGCTTAAAAGTCTTGCTTACCAGAAGACTGAAGAGTCTGAGAGAGGAGCTCACAAGACAACTCATCAAGGTGCACAAGAAAATAACATCTGAGGACTGAATAAACTGGTTTAACTCAGACAAAGAATTTGGAGGAGCAAAGATGCCACACGTGTACTTATCGCCTGGGGGACTCCTGAGCAGCTGACTCTGAACTGCTTTAGCTGAGGGATGTTGCATTATTCCCTCAGACAACAGTTATTTGCTTTTACATAGAGGCTCTGGTTTTAAAGAAACCTAAATTCCAAGATACATTTGATAAAGAAATGTATATCAACTGCTCCCCTAAAAACAACTCCATCAAATTTTAGTCTGCACATCAAAATTCACAGATAAGAGTACCTCACACATACAACTTCACCTCGGGCTAAATACATGGAACAAGTTATTTCCTTTCCACTTACCAAGGCGGTGACGGTGACATTGCATCAACAGACAAGATGCAGCTCCCTACAATCAAGGAATTAAAATTTGCACATTCCGAGAGATGCAGAAGAATGATTTTTTGTGAGCTAGGTAACGAGACAGCAGTAAATTGCCATTTGACTATATTTTTTGCTGAAGAAATTTTTCGCTGAATAAATTTTTCAGTACCTCACAGTAGACTGTCAGGTGCCAGACAGCACACCAACAGAGCAGCTCACAAAAGGAATTTCACTATTGCTCTTGAGGAACTTTTAAAACTCTCACTGCTATGACAAGAAAATATACAGATATAATATAAAAATACAGAATATAAAAATGTAAAATGGAACAGTGGCTGCTGAAAAAAAACCAAAGCGTACCACGGTGTGTCCAAAGGATATGGCTTGGTTGTGATGCCTAATGTAAGAACTCACATTTAACTTAAGTACTATACCTGGGTGAGACACAGCTTTGTGTTTTACCAGGGCAATGTTGATTTGTCTTTCACTGAGAAAGATTTTACTGGAAAAACAAACCAGCATCACCTTTGAAGACTTCAAGCAGGGACTGGAGTCTTCATCTAAATTGTTTAGTAAGGAAAGGTGTGAAGAAATTTTTAATACTTCTACATATAAAAAAAATATTCTATCTCCCTTTGTTCCCTGCCTAAAATCATTAGGATTATAGGAAACATTGTTCAGCTCTAACACACAATAATAGAGGAGCCCCAACAAGACACTTATTTCATATACATCATCCAACAATGTCAGTAGCTGCCAGTAGCAGCTGATCCTGTTGTAATTTTTAAGCTCTTGAATGATGACACAGATAATATTCACCCTTTCTATGACCGAATACCGGTTTTATTTCTTTTACAATATGCTTTTTTTTTTTTGTTTGCTTGCTTCACTGCTTAATCCTAAAATTGGAACAAGTCTATCTACATATAAGGAGTTCATGACATTGGGGAGTATGTTACAAGGACACACTGAGATAAGCTCTCTGCTTCTAAATGTAATTCCTTCCTAATATATCCTAGCAGAGCAGAAACACGGATAAGAATTTCACTCCCTGGTATGTATCTTCCCTCTCAACTACTTGATTTTATGATTTGATTTCAACACACAATCTTGCTATAACCTTACTCGGTCATTTTTTTTCACTCACATTTCGTTGCCACAGATTTTCAAACTGTGATTTAAGAGCTGAATCCTGAGACAAGGTTGGACACTGAGTACCTGGATGTGTGGATAGATAAGAGATAGCAGTATAGATATCAATATGCCTACTGTATCAATATAGATACAGATGTACCGACTGGGAAATCCAGCAATACAGTGGGAAGGCCCCAAGAATCTCTTTTTAAAGAAACAGCTCAAATCTTGCTGTCATTCTTTCCATCTCAAATCACACAGATTTGGAGAAACTGCTAAATATTAATTCTGTGAAGGCTGAGATCAGAGTTGATTTCAATTCTACACATAGAGAATTCTTTTTAAATTACAATCATAGAATGGTTTGGGTTGCAAGGGACCTTAAAGATCATCTAGTTCCAAATAGTTAACAAAAGACTTATGGAAGTGTGTTAAAACTAGTAAGTTCCACTTTCAAGATAAACAGGTGCTTAAGTTGCACATTTGAGAGCAGTAAAAAAAAAAAAAGTACACATGAAATAAAAATACATAATACACTAAAACATTATTTCTCAAAATGTTCCATCAAACAAAGTTTTTTCACATCAATGTAAATCTCCCTCAAAGAAACGTGATCACATTAAACTTGGGCTGATTTATATGGCTCATCATACACTATAAAAATCCCAATTAACGTTCTTCATAGTACTTACCAGCTGCTCCTAAATTGCCTCTGAGATTGTAACAGGGAAAAATCCTTGTCCACAGCACTGCAAACACTCCTCCCCTTTAAATCTTTTAAGAACTACAAATCTTGAAAATATTTGTTGCCTGGTTCTGGCAACACATGCGTGATTTAGCCACACGTGCCAGACATCACTCGTTCCCCCAGAACAGCAAACCCTTGCTCCCTAGAAGTTGTAAGGCAAGGGTACAAATCCAATTAACACTTTTATGCTGAAAAGGCCTTGATGTCCCACGGCTTCGATTAAACTCTATTCCCATTTTATGGATAGAAAAGGGGAAGACAATAGAAGGGGAGATGTTTGATGGTACAAAGCGAACAATTAATGTTTCCATCTTAAATCAAAACCAAAATGAAACAGAAACAAACAAAAAACCCAAACAACAAAAAACAAAACAAAACCAAAATACCCCCCAACTGTTTCTGTATCCATATCTTAAATTTGCCCCCTGTGACTTGAAGTGTTCACAGGCTCTTGATGCTCAGTCTCTGTAGAGCAGCCGTTTCCTTCCCTCTCTACCTCCTACGGGGATCCTGGGAAACAACCACTTTGGCCTTGAGGCATCCCACACATCACAGTTTAAACCAGTCCAGCCCTATTCCCTTTTTTCCTTTATAATCAACATACCACAGCAGTAAGCAGTTCTTGCAATGAAAAAAAAAAAGGACAATCTTTTGAAATATCTTTTTGTTGCAGCTGAAGCCTTTTACAACCAGAAATGCTAAACTCATAAATAGAAGTACAAGAAAGCACAAAATACAGTACTTTATATTTAATCAGGGCCATTAAAATGGATTTATTTTTTTTAATTGAAATTGATTTTTAACTTTTCTCTGCAGGGTGCACTTTTGGGGGTTAGCTTTGTTCCTTGTATATGCCACTCAAAGAGTGAGATAATTAACATGCCCCAATGTATCTCAATAGCTACTTCACTGAAACCCATGACATCTTTTGGCAATAAAAGGTTAAAATTCACTTTGCCCTCTGACTACAACAAAAATACCTTTGCAAGATAATGACTGTAACAGGCTGGTCTGTTCCCCAATAAAAATTTTAGGGATTTCCTGAGGTGTTGTTTTGTGGTTTTTTTCTTTTTGTTTTGTTTTGTGTTTTTTGTGTATGTTTTGTTTTGGGGTTTTTTTACTCCCCCCCGCTCCCCCCCATCTTTCTATTTGAAGGAAAAGAATTCGGAGGCCACAGACAGTTCAAATGCTTTTTCAGTCAGAAATATGTATAGGCTGTATTTCTATACACTTTTTAAACAGAAAAAAAAAATACATTTACACAGCTTCTGGTTATTCATTTTATAGAAAAGGAAAAAAAAATATCTTTAAAGCTTATCCAACTCGTCTCCTTCTGCCAGCTTTCCTTGCCAACTCTTTCTTAGTAATGCCAGTAAAGGCCAAAAAAAGTCTGGTTTAAACAATGTTTCTGTCTGTTGAAACCAAGAGAAAGGCAGTTTCTGTTGGAGATACTCGATTTAGGGATCCCACTTTTTCTTCTGCTGCTGGGAACGCACCCTGGCCATGTCAGCGTAGGCAGAAGGGAGCGCGCAACGGTAAAACAGTAACGTGCTAGAAATTGCTCTGAGGACAAAATTATACCGTTCCTCTTATTGGCTTTTCCCACAACAGATTTATTTCCAGAAACTCCCCTCTCCTTTGAAAAGGGCAGATTCAGTATCTGCCAAGGAAATGGTCCTTTTTGGGGCAGGGATAGTCTGGCTGTTTAGATTAACACATTTAAGAGCTTTTGTCTCATCACCACTTGCCAGGAGCTGAAGCAGACCTCCTTCAGCAGCAGTTCTTTTTCAGTACAAGATGTACTTAATGCAAAAACATCTAGGGAAAGATGATGGAATGAGTGAAACTAAAGTAAATAATGTCATCGGAGAGACACCAGTGTAGGACTTCATCCAAGAGTGCTGCCCGAAGGAGCCTGCCATCTCCAACACTCATACAAATGAAGTGTGCCGGAAAACAGCATCCACCAGCGTGCAAAAATTAGGCACCTCAATGAAGATCTGATCCTCCCCTAGCTAGGCAGCTGCTTTGACTAAAAATGTTTGCTCCCGTGCCCGTTAGAGTGGCCTCAGGTATCAAACACGATTGTCCTGAATATTAAAATTATCTATAGGCTTCACTTTAAACACACAATGTAAAATGCCACCACCTCAGGAGGAGGAGGCAAATCACTTCAAACAGTGATGACTCCCTGGGAAAGGTTTGGCAGGTTCACCTCAAAAAGACTGGTTTTGTGCAGGACTGCTGAAGAGCTCCTCAAAGGATATGGTCAGTGGAGAGAGAAGGAGCAAACAAGGAGATGAAACCTGACAAGAAACCACCCAGTAGCTGCTGGTGGAGGGAGAAGGCCAGAAGTGGAAGGGGGAACCAGTTCATTCAAGAGAAGCAAAATGAATTTGATCCCAAGGCGAGACAGTAAGGGCACAGGAATGAGGGCAGGGCCTGAGAGCACTTCATTTCCTGAGAGTGATTTCAGAGGAAACAACGTATTACCATCCTGGGACTTGGGACAGAGGATGAAAAGGCAAAGACAACCAGAGCCAGGGACCTAGATGGAACTTACTGCATTCTGGTATGCTGAGGAGCAATGAGAGGCAACAAGAGCCCTCCTTGGATTCAGTGGCCCCCTCAAAGTGACCGTGTGTGTCTAACTGCTCTATCAGGGTGAGCAGACACATACTTCAGTGCAGCCAGTACCACCAGCAGAGTTATCCTTACACTGACCAGAAATACCACAAGCACATCTTTGCAGGACAGGGATGAGGTCAAAGCCAGTAAAACGCCTGCAGACCTTGTCAGCACCCCCACCACACACACGCGTCACACAAATAGAGGTTTGGATGAGATGATCTCCAGAGGTCCCTTCCAAGCCCTACCATTCTGTGGTTCAGAACAAATGGAAACGCATCGCACAAATTATCACCAAATGGATTTTTGACTCCAGTAAGCTTCAGCACTCCATCGTGTCCACAATGCTGTAAATTGCAATCATTTGGTTCAATTAAGCTTCGAAAGCTCAATTCTACTTTAAAACGGTGTCCTTGAGGAAAGACAGTGCACAAAAGGGATGCACAATTTCCTCAAGATAGAAAATGAACACAAACTTCCCGCTAGGACATCAAAATGATACAGATCATCTCTACCTCATCTACACAAGCTTTTCAAAACCAACGGGCAGATTTTCTGGCAAGTCATTTTATTTCTAGAAAAGTGGCAACACTTTGAAAGCCTTTTGTTTTCAAGATATTACTACAGCATTTAAAAAAAAAAAAAAGCTTATTAAATCAATCCTAATTATTTTTTCTTATCAAGCTTTCAACTGCACATAACCTCTACGATTTCTCATTAGCATTCTGAGAAATGAGAAATATTCCTATAGAAGAGGTAAATTAACTGGGGTTTGAGTAAATCATATTGAAATAGAATCATAATTCAACAACAAAGGCATCAGGCTTGTTAATGATAGGACTCAGTGGATCGACCAGCTAAATTTATTACTTCATTCCTAAAATATACACTTGAATACAACTCAGTTTCCTATGGCTTCCTGAGATAAGGGCCTTCATCACAGCACACATCAGCAGCTCTTATTTTCCATAGTCTTCCCCAACTCAGAGGACTTGAATCCTTGGAATGACCCCAAGTTCTCCTGTTACCTTCAAGCCCTCAAACAACTCCTTGCAGGAGCTGAACACTCCCTGTACCAAGAGCATATGGTGGGAGGGAGCCTGCCTTGGAGGAATTGTGTTGGGCTCAGTTTGACTCAAAGCAGTCACAATAAGAATTAAGAACAAGGGAGATTCTCTTTTTGCTTGTTTAAAAAAAAATAAAAATAAATAAATAAAAAATGATCACATGTTCATAGCTGGAAAGCAAAGTATTATTTTAATCCAACACTGAAATTCATACCTTACGCTCGCAAGGTCTGTTGCAAGAGACACGAAATAGCCAAGTCTAAGCTAAATTAATTCAATATGAAAATGCCTCAGTACAAGCACTTTAGAAACCCAGCATAATGCTGCCTAATTGCAAGAAATTTTCATCCCACGTTGAAGGGCTGCTAGCGTCAACTGCATCATTAAGATCAAAATTATTTTTTTTTTCCTCTGTTTTATTATGGAAAGTATGATTTGTTTGTTTGGGTTGGGGTTGGTTGGTTGGTTTTTTTCTAAAATACCAGTCTGAAAGCTCACGTTAAAGAACATCACTGCCGCCCCACCACCTTACAGAGGAACATAGGAATGGATTCCTGAAGTTCCAGTCGGAGACACTACCTCATAGCTGGTGGGTCACAGGCAGCAAAGCCCTTCTGCAGCATCCCATCATATACAATCGCTGGCAGAGGGAAACTGGGTGGTACGGGGAGACAGAGCTCGCCCAAGACTGTTCTAGCACTGGTGATCTTTACTGGCCAAGTATGACAAAATTCCTCCCAACAGCTCAGCATGATACAAGCTCATGAAAGGGACTTTTACCCCATTGAGGGCTCTGAGATGCTAAGGCAGGGGGAGAGAGGGGGGGTTTGTCTGGTGGATGGTTAATATAAAAGTCTACATTTTCTGTTTATTGAAATGGCAATCTCAATAATATCTGCTATTTATACTGCGCACAAACTATCACACACAGCTTTACAAACTTAACACACTGTATCACTTAAGCTAAAAATGAAATGGACCATTTTCTGGGATGATTCCCAATTGCTTAACACTTCCCAGTATGCCCAAGCATTTCAGGCAGGAAATGAATCCTAGTATATCTAGTTGAGACTAGGGCACTGATTCAGTGCAGACAGAGAAAAGAATTTCCCCGACTTAAACACCAACACAAAAGTTTTTTTATTGGTGGTCCCAGCTCCAGGAATTTCTCAAGCCTGTAGCTGCTGTGTAAGATCCAGCAAGTCCCTGGAACCCGGATACACCTACTGACATCTCCAAAAAAATTAATAAATGAAGTTATCAGATGGATCACAGAATCACAGAATAGTTTTGGCTGGAGGAGACCTTCAAGATCATCAAGTCCAACCTTACTCCCAGCCCTATCAAAAACCACTAAACCGTGTCCCTGAGCACAACATCCAACCGCCTCTTAAACACCTCCAGGGATGGTGACTCCACCATTGATTGGTTAAACACAGGTATAGGGCTGGCTGAGAAGAAGGGGATGTGTTATCCTCTGTGAAGACTTCCTCTTGCAAGATGAGGGGGATGCCTTTAAGTTTCTTTTGCTCACCCAGTGAAGCAATCCAGCCCTACTCACACAGTCACAGAAAATCAAGTGAGTAACAGAGGAGGTGACACGCTCCCTTTCCTAACAGCTCCCATGCAAAAACGATGCTCTTTCTGAATTAAACAAATGCAACGGAGTTATTAAATAATAGAGAGTATTTGAACTAATTAGCCCTCACAGTGGCCCTACAAGGCAGGGGTATAGGTATAATAAAAAGCAAAAGAAATAACAGATTGTTTACTAGGCTATTAAATTAAGGACTACCAGGTTGGTCATTAAAGGCTGAAGGAGCAGATCTCCCGGAGAATTTTATCGAGGATTAGTGCAGTTTCTCACACCGCTGAGGCTGGCTGTGCCAAGCTGCATTCCCAGCTGATGACACAGCCTGAGCAGCATGCACAGCTCTGCCTCTTATATTTGATACTCATGAGTCATAAAAAGATGGAGAGGACTATAAATTCTGTTTATGCCTCTCTCGCTTAAGATATGTAAAACGACTATGTAAAAGAGCTATGAAAGCTGTCCTCTCAGTCTTCAAAGCCTTGTTTAAGCAGCACTGTATGATCCCCCTTAATACAATTGTCTGGAAGTCTAAACTTTGGTAATTATTTCCAATGAAATAGAACAGCAGGAGGCTCTGTTGAAGGGAATATAAACAATTATCACTTGCACGAAAGCTATGCCAGTTATGAAATAAGCTTGAATGGGTTTGCTCTTGAAAACACTGAGCACTAAGTTAATTATCTGACATAGCAGGCCTCTCAGCTGCACTCCATGCATCAAACCCTGTATAGAGAGTCACACGAGAACACCAAGAGGTGCAGCAGAGAGGGGAAATGTGAACCAGTACAGAGACCTTTTGAAATCGGGGTATTTCTAATGGGTGCAACAATAACTTCATAGAATCATGGAATGGTTTGGGTTGGAAGGGATGCTAAAGATCATCTTGTTCCAGCCCCCTGCCATGGGCAGGGACACCTCCCAGTAGACCAGGTTGCTCAAAGCCCTGTCCAACCTGGCCTTGGAACACATCCAGGGTTGAGGCATCCACAACTTCTCTGGGCAACCTGTTCCAGTGTCTCACCACCCTGACAGTGAAGAATTTCTTCCAAGTATCCAATCTAAATCTACCCTCTTTCAGTTTAAAACCGTTACCCCTAATCCCATCCTAACTCTCCACTCCATGATGAAGAGTGTCTCCCATCTTTCCTGTAGGTGCCCTCTAAGTACTGGGAGGCCACAATAAGCTCTCATAGTAACACTGAAGCTGGTGTGCACACCCTAACTCCAGATGACAGGCTGCACTGTGACAGACTGTGCCTATTCTGCCAGCTTGCAAGAGAAATGCAGTAGTGCAAGTGCATAAAGATAGGATCAAACAGGTAAGGCTCATCTCTGCTTAGCAGCTTTGAATATGTTCTTGACTCTCCAGCATTATTCCTGTGACTTTTTAACAAACTTAAAGTTATTTCTTGCTCCTTCCAATGACTTTTTTGTTTGTTTCAATGGCAAAAATCTCTTTTTTGGTAGGTGTTGAATTGGGGCCTTACAGTGAAGGCGTGAAAAAAATGCAAAAAGTTGAAAAGAATCAGTGTAATATCTGACACATTTGATAAATCTGGAGAACCATAAAGATAAATATCCCCTCTCAGAGCACACGATACTTCTACAGCTAGTGCAGAACTTCACATTGAGATTCAAGTAATCACTGTCCAGAATGACATGAAGATAATCAAGATTCTAATGTTTGTTTATGAACACAATCCATAACACAGCGCTTCATGAACGAGGCAGGCAGAAATGCAAAAGCTACTTCCTTGCCAGCTCAGTGAGATGCAGTGCATGCTAAGCAGTAGAAAATGGTAATCTTCTGCCACTTTACATGCAGAATCTCTCGAGCTGTGACAAGCATAAAGTTAAAAACCAAAAGAAATATGGTCTATGTATATATTTACAGCTGGCCTTCATCTTTATCTTTGCATTTCATTGCTAGAGTTTATATTCAAAGTATAACATAACACCAAGAAAGGGGGGGGGGGAGTGTTGCTACAAGAGAAGGAACTAATCTTTCCTTTCTCAGTGCTTCTCATCTTTCTTTTCTCAACTCTTCTCATCTTTCTTTTCTCCTTGCTTGAAATACTTCCTTAAGATTTCGATTTGCAAACCTGATTCATACCAGCCCAGCCAAAGGAAGGAAACTCATTCACACTAGCTCAGAGTCCAGCCTTGAAAGCTTCAACTTGGTGAAACAGCTTTAATGTTCTCTGAATCCATTCCCCCCGCTCCCAAAGGGAAATGATTTTCTGATTTACTTGGTTTTAAATTCATCGGTGTTGAAGTCATAGTTGTTCTTCATCAGGGAACCCACTGCAGGTCTTCCCATCCTCTCTGCCCACCATGGGCATCTTTCTCTTCTTTCGCTTGTCTCTAAACCCAACGGCAACAGATCCGAATCTCCTGATGTGTGGAAAGCCATCCAGCATCCACCACTAAATGAGAGGTCTAACTCTCTGCAAGGTGGGGGAGAAGCTGCTTTTCCAATACACCTTTTTTATGTTGAGGTCAGTGGCAGTACTTTAAAAGAGTCAGGTGAGGCTCACTGTGATTAAGGGTCTAATCCATTGACAGGTGTATTGTGGACCTCTAATTTCTCATAATTATTTTTAAGAAGTTACACAGCCAAATTTGCCCAGTGTCCTCTATACATCACCCAAATTTAATGTCAAAAACCAAATTCTCTGCATCATTTTATAGCAACCCGGGCTGGCAACTCTCAAACTCAGAAGCAACCTAAAGAATTTCAGGGCTTCCCAGCTTCTCATGTGGCTCTTCAGAAACCACACTCAGCTCTCTGCTGTCTGGTTATGGGTCCTCCAATACCTGCCCAGGTTCAGCTACATTCCTGTTTGTCTTTATGAATGGCAATCGTAGCTTGACTGGAGCACGCACCTACACCTGGAGCAGCTGAATATTGCACTCCCACAGAGACAGAGATCAGAATTACAAAAGTATGTGCAAAAACATCAGAAGATGCAAATCATCACCAGGTAAGAAGAATTGCAGCTAGCTTGTTTGTATTCTTTTAGAAACCTCAGAGGACTAAATCTCTCAAAGCACTTGATCAGCCCCGTGATTATATCTGCATCCTTGCAGGGGGCAGGAGCAATTGCATTACAGATCCTGCACAGCCACGATCAGAGAGAAAAAAACCCCACGCTTGAGTGACAGATGCCACAACCCGAGGACTCCTAGGTTTACTTGCCTCATTGATCACATCATACATGCACAAAATGCTTTCCACTTCCCAGAAACTGAGTGCATTTTAAGATCTGGACTAAACCCTGGATACAAAGCCAACTTCATTAATGAGTGTGTCACTCCAGGAGAACGAATATCAGCTTGGGGCAGTGCCACGCTGGGATCCCCCCCAGCGTTACACCTATTTGATGTCTGCCCTGGATGGTCTCTGCCAGGCAGCGTTTCCCCACAGCTAACGACCTTTTCAGCATAGAAACAGAGCCAAGAAACCTTCAATGCCCATGTGAAAGGCTTCCTGCCTAGCACTTGTCTCTCAAAGACACGTGCTTCAGGCACAGGTTTAACACAACCGATATTACCTGACCTGCAGCTCCTGTGATGCAGGGATCTGGCACACATTAACTGGTGTGTGTCCCTAACAGGGTGTGAGGATACAAGCTGAAGCCAAACAGATGGTCTTCTAAAAATCTTCCCTAAAGTGTTCTGTGTACTAAAACATCACTTACCCAACTCTCATCAAACTTGGCTTGATTTGCAAGTCTCAAGCCAAGTTTGAAGAAAAATATTCAGCTGGAAGCATGCAGGGAAAAGAGTCTTTTTCCTACACTTGAAGAATACAGGAATGAAACAATTTTGTTCAAACCTTAGAAAAGATTAAGAAAAATAGAACCCCAACCTTCTTGGGTTGAAACCAAGCACTCAGGCACCTAGGGGTGGAGGGAGGGAGGGAGGGGAATCGACAGAGAACACAAAGTGATGAACACATGAAAAAGAGAAGTGGAAGAATTGGAGTTAGAATGTATAATGAGCTCTCAACACGTTCTGTAACGCACACAAAGTTTCATCGAAGACGGAAATCACATCTGCACTGAATATGGGCAGCTATTGTTTGAAAGCAGAGAGCGACGTTGCACAACGCTTCAGGGTCCAGATTTCGCTGTCACGTGCCCCCGAATACAGTTACTCACCAGTAGCCCTGACTCGCAACAACTGGGGACTCAAAATAGCAGCCACTAATTTTATCAGCGTGTTCAAGATTAGCAACTGGATATTAGAACCAGTTAACAAAAGAATGGAACTGGGCACCATTAATACATCCCAACTGAGGATGATCTACATTTTCCGCAGTCAGCAAAAGATGCCAGGAGAAGTGTGACAACCACCAACTACATGAGCAGCGTGGTAGAGCTGGGAAAAAAACCATACATGAACTTCCACGGTAACTTCTCTTAAGTACACATATTTTATTTTGAAAATGTGTTTCACTATATAAAGAGTTTGCATCTTTTTAAACCATCAGGAAGCAACAGCATTTTAGAAATACCACTACCACAATGAGATCCTGGGCTTGGTCTCTTATAACTTCAACTTGGGGTGGGGAGGGTGGGGAGAAAATGGATCTGCCCAGTAAATGATAGGTTATCTCCAGAAACAAGGCACTACATTTATACTTAGGGAAACCCAGATTCTTTAAATATAATTTGATTACATGTCTGATTTTAAAATTGGGTTTTTCCTGCCATTCATTTGAACTATCATTCTTAGGAAGTACCGAAGTCATGAGATGTCCTTGAAAAGAGTGCACCCTAAATGGATTAAAGGAAAAAAAGGGTACAGCAAAGTAACTTTTTCACATTTTTCTTCTCAGTATATGGAATTTTCCTGCTGCTGGTGAGCAGGTCTGTGAGTTTGAGCCATTTGCAGTGTGACTAGCTCCAGCTTTTTTGCTTCTGTGCTGCATAAGGTGGTCCTCAACGAGACAGTCATTAGCTTAATAAAAATTCCTGACAGATTCTGAATGAGGCATTCCAGCAGATATTGCAGTGACTCCTGGGGTAAATAAAAGGACAGTTTTATCTTCGAGATCGAAAGAAAGAGCACGTTGCGCTAAATGACTGGCGTGCTTTCTCAGGGGCTAATTGTTAAGCAGGAGTATTTACTATCAAAGTATTGGAGAATGGGACTATCAGTGCCAGGCAATTATCTATACACAAATAACTTTAATGCTTTGGCATTTTTATAACCGTCACGTTATTTATTTTACTATATATTCGATTGCAATACCATTCCCCTGGTTACAAGTACAGGGTATTTTATACTACTTTTTACTCCATATAAAATTAAAATAAAATGGAGGAACACTTTGAAATGAGAGGAAGAACAATAGGTCTTATTTAATGCTGAAATACAACAGTATTTAACTTTTGTGCTTGTGATCAATATTTATGTGACAAGCTATTCATTACTCTTCTCCTCTACCAGTTTAATGCCGTTGTTCTTCCCGCAGCCTGATCTGCACTTTTGTGTATTTAATTTATAACAGTTTCCATGGAAAAGGAGTATTCAAAGGAAAAAAAATAAAAAAATAAAAAAAAAAGTGCTGATACAGCACGTGGATCTTTCTACCAAGCCACAAATCTTTTGTAATGTTCATCTCAAACTGAAAGCAATTCTGGGAAACAAATTAATGATATAAATCACATTATCATTACTCACATAAAGAAAGATACTCTGTTGTAACTCTTTCAGAAAGCTACAGAGAGTAGCTAAAAGAACTCTGTATGGAGAACGCCTGCTTCTAATTAAATGATCTAAAAATAGAGTTACACATACATCTAGGACCAAGCCATCTGTGTTATCTCTCCAAGATAAGCCATTATACACCCACAATGATACCCCTTTCATCACTGCAGATATTCAAAACTAGGCCTTCTTGCCCATTTCGGAAGGGAAAAAGAAAAAGGAAGCAAAATGTTGATGCAGACAAGATTTGTTTGAAAGTCAGATCGCTCGCTTTGAAATCTCTTTTCACACCTCCTTCTGTCAATCAGCGGTGCAATTCAAAACCCTGTCCTTCAAACGGGTGCAGCAGTCAAGCAGCATTTCTCCATGAAACACTTGCCCAAAGCAGTAAAGAAAGTAGTTTCTGAAGGGCTGTCTGGGCTGTTTGCATTGTTTGTGTGTGATGGTTTTTGCTTTGTTTAGTAGTTCTTTTTTTTTTTTAAGGTATTTAAAAAATGCAATTTTATTCTCCTCAGGCTGACAATTAAAAGAACAATATAAAAAGTAAGCTGGAACAAAACTGGACCTGAGTAAAAAAGTTTAGGTAAGAGATTCCCATGACATCTTTGGTGATAATAAGCAACACCACCAACCTGTCTTCATACTTCAAGCAGGAGACCAAGGAGACAGAAAACAGCCTTTTTCTCCTAAAAACAGCTACCCATATTATCAGCCAAAGTCTGAGGGGGAAAAAAGGAGGAAAGCTTATCAGGGCCTGTCAAGAGAAGGGAAACCAGCTCTGCTTAGTCAGAGCCAGTGACAGATTATCCCCTTGTTAGGCAAAGAGAAAGCAGAGTCTGAAGGGAGACTTGTCCCAGTTCCCCCCCGTGGTACATGGGATGGCATTTGGGGGCCGCCTCCCATGATGGGCTCCACGTAACGCCTCAGGCTGCAGTCAACAAGCAACATTATTTACACTTTTCCTTAAAGTTCTTGCCCTTAGACTGTATTTAATCAAACAAGTACGTTTATTTGTTGTATTTGCCCCTCCCTCAGTTTTGGGGCTGTTTTGCTCTTGTGGGGTACAATCTCAAACACGGTATGTTAGCCTCTTGGAAATAATTCTTTCACTTTAAGCTTCCATTTCAGCCATCAGAAATAAGAATGCCACGTTACAATAGAAGTGCATTAATTTCAACCAAAGACCTCATCCATTTTCTTAAATTAGGTAAGTAACAATTTTAGAGAGCAGATTCTCTACAGAAATATACGTGAAAAATACTCTTATAACCAGTATGATGAAGTAAGTGCATTTACTTTCCCCTAAAGCCTTCCAATTGTCATACCCCTTAGAATAAAATAATAGGCAAAATGAAGACTAACCTTTGAATAAATGCCATTTAGTGGTCTCCACTGCTCTCCGTTCAAAAGGGAGGGAATTGTTATCTCATAATCTTTCACCTGGTCCTTTGGCATCTGCTGTCTCGAGGACTCCAATTTGCTGCCCACATTTTCGCCTAGGGACAGGGAGAAGCACTTCATGTTAGTCCGGAACAGCATCCAACGTGAACCTTGTTATTTAAGGGACCTGGCAGCATTATTTCAGAAAGGAAATAACTCAGGAAACGAATGAAACATTAAAACATTGTGGGGTCATACTGCCAGTGTCAAAATCTACACAAATTTCTGAGAGAGCCGGGGTTCTGGGAGAGGAGTGTCGAGGTCGAGGAGATGACGTGCTTCTGTAGCTGCAGTAGACAAAGGCTGCACATAAGGAGCAGAGATAGCGGGACGCAAAGATAAGGAGTTGGGATTCGAGACTTGAATAAAAAACTTGGAGAGGTGTTGGCACCATTTGAAGCGTTACATTAATAATCAAACGAGAGTTTGGATTTGGGGGTTTTTGTTCCATTGGAGAGGATAGCAGGAGGGAATGCAGTAGCTGGGTGTCTTTTCAGTGTCATCATTAGGAGGGTAAAACAAGCTGCAGGGATTTAAAAAAAAAAAATCTAAGATTTTATCAGGGCTGTTTTTCTGTAATTAAGGTAAGAAATTAGCCCTGGTCCTTCCACTCCCCAATCCCTCTTCTCTCCATCCCTCTTCCCAGACACAGTCACATTGGCTCAGATTCAAAGCAGTGCTGGCTGGAGCAACGGACAGAGCCCTGGGGATGTAACTGGAGCCCAACCCTCCCTGGGGTGAACAAACCCTGCAGTGCATGACACAGGCTCCCTAAGAGCAAGACAACAACCCAAAATCTTCCCTTATCTCCTTCCCATTTCTGCAGTGGGGCCGGCTGGTCCTCACACTTTATGAGTTGGAGTTACATCATGGATGTAACAACCCAGTTTGGGGTTCCTAGAAGCTCTGGGTTTGTTGTACACAGCAGGTTTACCACATTTAATCCTCGGTATTTTATTATCCACTAAACATTCCAAGCACCGCCTTACTCTGCTTGACAGGGAAACATACAGTTGTACTCCCTTTTAACCAGCCTGAGCTGTGTACAACAAGCAACTGAACATTTACTTAACAGCCTCTGCATTTCTATATGGACATGCAAGGAGGGCACGTAACTGGAAGGGTGCACGTTCTCTACTCCTACACAGTCAGATGACTTCAATTCATATTACAATGTCAAAAAGCTATTTGCATGCAACATTTATCAAGTGTTTTTCCTCTCACAAACCATACTAATGGTATTGTGCCTGTCAAAGCAGAGTCGGGAAAAAAAAACAGTATCCTAGTACAAGAGATGGAAATGGTACTGAGAATAAATCATAAAGAGAAGACAGGGATGGCTTCTAGGTACCATGGGACACTCAAAACACTGGTGGGTTTTGCCACACTCTTGCTCTGTCCCCACATTGGGCCCTCTGGTGCCCTTGGGCACCTCAAGGATGAGACCTGAGTCTTCAAAGGTGCTCCAGAGATATGTCCAACCTCCGCTACGATGGAGAAAGGCCAGAGTTACCTTTCTTCCTCCTTCCCCCCATTGCCTTTGTGCTAGCAGATAGAGAAGGAAGGTAACAGGACAGCATTTTAGCAGCTCAGCTGTTGCTCAGGGCTGAACTATGTATGGAAGTGAGAGGAGACCTGTAGGGTCAGGCCTGCCCGCACAGCCCAGTGTTTGGTACTGCCATCCCAACTACCTTACCAACCCTCTCTGGTCACCTAACACTCTCTGAGGAGCAGGAGCTATGTTTTGAGTGGAATGACCCCCATTTAATCACTGTTTGAATTACCTTAAAAACACCTACACAGTCATTATGGTTAAGCTGACACAAGAGGAAGACAAGTTCAGTATATTCCAGCATGCTTTTAAAAAATACGACACTCGTCCTAAAACACCAAAAAAAGGCCAAGATAAAAAGATAAAAGTCTCCTGGGGAGAGGAATGTTGATTGTTATATGGATGTTCCTGTAGAGAAAGGGTTCATCACCCCACCTTCAGCACAGCCCAAGCTCAAATGACAGGGGTCTGGGAGGACACAGTGCCAACCCTTGGGATGCTCCAAACCCTGCAGACAACTGGGTTCACCCCTGGAGCCATATCAGATACCATCTCATCTGCCTAGGAGGGTCTCGGCAGAACCTCTTGGCAGCTCTTTACTCTCATTATCAGGCATGAAGCTCCCTGCACAGAACAGAAATTTATGAAGCGTATCCTGGAGAAATGAGAAAAGTTTGGCTCTAGCCCCCCCCCCCTTCTTGGCTCACTAGAGCAGTCTCAACTATACGAATTAAATGACTCAGGCCCTTCTATTATTTCATAGGATTTGCCTTCTGAAAGTTTCATGAGACCTACATTCTAAGAAACCCTCCGAGCATACTTTCCCCCGACGGAAGCATCATCTACATCGCTTCCACACCGTCTTGCACCGGGGAGCTGCAGCTAGATGTCAGGAAGCATCAAAGTCTTCCTGCTATTCCTACATGTGCACGCTGCCTTTCTTCTTAATTCTACAAAGCACGAACATCACAACATCACCCGAAACAGAAGAAAAAGGGGAGGGGGGAAAAGGAACAGCATTTGCCTTATTCCCTCGTTACATGGCATGGGCCAGAACGCGCAACTGCTATAAAAATATCAAGGGAAGAGGGAATAATGTCAACACAAAGCGTGGCTCAATTTTGCCACTCCTCCTTCTCCGCCGTCACAGCGCAGCGATGCTCGCGGTGCAGAGCAAAGTACGCTTACGGCGAGCAAATTTAACCTTCCACACGTGCTTATTTATCTGCACGCCGAGACGGCCTAGTGTGCCGAAGTGTTGATCGTCTGGAGACAGACATCAAGACAGGTTTATAGGCAGCAGTTACATCTTTATTGGAAAAGATAATTTATTTGGGGGAAACAAAACAGACAAGCTCTAGGGTTTGCAAGCTCTTCTGAAGCCAGAGCATTTATAAAACACGAGATCAATTTCTGTCTGGTTGCTTTCCTTCAGCCAAATATTTTGCTGCTTATCTGAATGTTTTTATTTAAATTATTGGGTGTGATAAAAATCACAGCTTCCTGCAGAAGGCAGGGAAAGCACTGCAGCCCAGACACGGGGCCTCATTCTCAGGAGCACTTGGGCACATGCTTAATGTTCCGCACTTGCTCAACTCCCAGTGCTCCTTGGTGTGATATATGCACATTACATGACTCCCCATTTTGTCACTGTTAGGAATCAGCTGAAAAACAAAAAACAAAAAGGGCAGAATTTATCCATGTGATATATGCACATTACAGTTTCTTCTGTAAATCAAATAACAACGTGGGGTTTTTTCCAATTTAAGGTCGTTATATTTACGTGCTATGCGTATTTCTGAAAGACTACGAAAAGAAAAAGAAACCTGCATCATTGATAACTAAACTCCAGATCAGTATTTAAATATAAAAGTAGTGGGGAAAGATAAAAAGGTAAATCCTTTAAATAGGATTCTGCAGCCTGACTGCAAAGCTTCAAAGAACACGTCGCAGAAAATGAGGGATCACAGCCAACAAAAAGCTATCCACACATATCCATCCGAGATGGGAAATAGGACAGCAACTAAAGGGACATAAGAGGACAACAGGGACATAAGAGACATGGGTAGAGGAAAAGCCTAAATCAAGAGAAAAATAATAATAAAAAAATAAATAAATTAAAAAAAAACCCAAACCACAGGAAAAAGGGAGGAAAAAAAATCATGTGGAAAAAAAGTAGATACAGTAAATTGAAGTCAAAGTGTCCTGGAAACATTGAAAAACTGGGACAAACAGATGAGTCCGAGCAGTGGTGTGGGCTCCTGGGTAGGTACAAAGGTGAGATGGCTGCTGGCAACCTCAAAGAGCCTTTGGCATGCACGGCCCTCGCCTAAGACAAAGTCAGAGGCTCCACAGAACTTATCCCAGTGAAGGACATTTCACCCAGTCTCTTGCACAACGGCTGAATAACACACCTTCCCCATTTTCTTCTGTTGGTTTCAGGCCATCCATGTCTGACCATAAGCCCAGCCCTCCCAAAGAGCATCCGAGGGGCACTAGCAGAGGAGCGCGATGGGATGGGATGGGACATCTGCGCTGACGAAGGTTTTCCATCATCTTGATCACATCCCCCAAGCTCCCAGTGCTGCAGTTCTTCATGCACACAGACGTGCTGGTATTTCTTCTCTGCCACTCTTCATCTCCTTTACCCGTTTCCATTATGATTTCTTTGAAGCTGGAGCCATTAGAGTTGTTTGCATTACATTAATAATGAGGCCTCTTCCCTCTGGGGACTCCAGGTATTACAGCAATATAAATAGTGTAATAATTGAAATCAGAGAATTTACATTTTGGTAATGTGTCATGAGAGGGGAAGAAAATCAGGCCATCTGTATTACCAGAAACTTTTATTAGACCCAGGTTTCCCATCTTTTGTGTCACATGCACCTACTTACTCACCTACTTATTTTCCATTTCAGTGAAATTCTGTCCAGTTCTTCCTGACGCAAGCTCGTCTCCCACTTTTTCACATGAAAAACTTCACAGTTGTGTCTATCTGTTTTCTATTTTCAGCCAGCACTGAAGGTAACGCTTTTGATCCACAAGCAGCCCACAAGCTGATGTAGCTCTCTTTCTTCTTCTTCTTTTTCTTTTTTTTTTTTTTTTCAGTAATATAAAAGATACTTTGTACAAATAGCGAGATGAGTAGATGTGATCTGTCAGTGACTTTTGTGTGGCTTAAATATTCTTCACTTGCCATGTACTTCTACAACTTTTCTTCTTTGCACGGTATCATACAAGGACTTGTCAGCAAAGAAGTTAAGAACAGTTTTCATCTTTTTGCTTTGTACCCCAGTTCCTCTGAGCTCTGTGCAAAATAAACTCCAAGCATGCAACGTGACATCTTTGCCTCCTGAAGAAGCCCAGACACACTTCAGATTTGCATTTACTTAACATTAATAAGATTTAAGCCAGGCAGTGCAATTTATTTGTCCTTATGACAAACAAAAAGGTCAATGCTCTCCATACTGAATGGGTCTGGATGAAATGGGCTGAAGGGGAAGGAAGACGAAAAAACGTCCCCCCAGCTGCACAGTCCTGCCATCCTACTAGTGCTGGTTTTGCTGGCACGGCACAGGAGAGAGGGGTGGTTCATAAATACCACCCATCTACTACGATACAGATTTGCAATAAAGCCAACATATGATGCTCTGCTTCCTCCCCATCGTGGATGTGCACGTTCTGGGAGTCCCAGCAGCACATCTTCTCCCTCACACATTGACATGATTTTGTCAGAGGCACCCAAGGGCTCTTACAGCCCCAGCACCCCTCTAAAGCCCAGCCCAGGGCTGATGGCCCCAGCCTGGGTAATGCTGCGGGATGCCCTTATCCAGTCCCAGACACCCTTCCAGTCACCCACTGCAGTTACTGAGGAGTTATGGGGAAAAAAAAAAACCCAAAACAACCAAACCAAAACCACAGAAGTGGGTGCCTAAAAAAAGGCTAAATTAAATTATATTATCCTTGAATTACCTTTCATATTGCAAAGGGGCTCCGAATTGTGAGCCACAGCCTCTCTCCTTTTTCTCTTGCAACAAAACAGCAATGCACCAGAATAATCTTAGGATAAAAAAGAATAATAGAGCAGAGTAATCTTTCAACAAACTGAAAAAGCTAACGGCATTTTAGCAATGCTGTGGAAGACAGAAAGGACAGAGTTTATCCATTTCCCTCCTTGTTTTCTTCAGCTTCCTCAGCTTAGTTCAGAGCCAGGGGGATCCGTGATTTGGATGGGGCATTTCTGGCGACGGAGGCAGGGCTGCACACACCGCTGCATCCCGCACTCATGGGACCACTGACAACTGGTTTTGTGGCAGGGAACCGACCATTCCCACAGGGTCTGCTGGCAGATGACTTCTGCTATAGCCCAGGATACCTCGGATCTGCTCTGTGCCACCAGCCCCAGTGAGCTAGGCAGGCATCCCAACATAGCCATCACTGCTGGCAAGGATGCCCATCAGCTGGGACAGAGCCTTATCCCCCACCTTGGTTGCTTTTTCTCTCATGTGTTATTTGGGACAATTATTGTATCACCTCCAGAGTCAAAATTGAACTTTTAAAGCCAAAATTACCGAGCTTAAATGCAGAGAGGAGGACTGAGCATTTCACCTTCAAGCTGGAGGTAAACTTAGGAAATTTAAGAAGGGGAAGAAACTGGGTAGACTACCCACCAAGCACATCACTAACCAGTCAGATAAAGAAAGGCTTCTGCCATGATTCAGTAACAAAATGTATTAGAATCAGTCCTAGCATTTCTATCAGCAACCTTTCTATCAGCAACCTTTACTCAGTGTGCACAAATGTCCTCCTGCAATCCAATACTCCAAGGCAGGAGATGATGCCTGCACAGAGAAGGACAAGAACATTACAAAAGAATCCAATAACTTGCAGGCTGGAGCAAAGGGTTGAAACCAAGTAGTGCAGAATGGAGGGTCGTACCCTTAGGGACTAGTAAGTTTTCTGCTCCAAGCAGTAATCTTCAAAGGCAAATGACACCAGAATGACCCACACATGCTACCCAGTATAATATTAATGTCATATGAAGCAAAGACAGTCTTGGAACAATGCATCAAAAGAGGTGTTTCCAGTGAATATCAGATATTGAGGTTACTCCCGAAAGTTAGCAATAGAAGCACATCTGGAATACTGAGGGCATTTCTCCTCACCTGCTTTCAAGGAAGATTAATTCAGCCTAGAGCTGGTGGATTGGAAAAGCTGCCAGGGTGAGCAGGGAAGTGGAAAGGCTGAATTACAAGAAGGGAACTAAAAGAATTATTTTGCATAATCTATTAAACCAAAGCTGACAGGACCCATGATTGTCCTTTAGCTTTATATACCTCTTGGTATTTATCTTGCCACTGCTGATGTATTTATAGATGGCAAGAGTATAAAGTGGCTATCCATAAAGTTAGATAGGATTGCAATAAAGAACTTCTGAGCTAAGAGGAGGACATCCAGTTCTTGCTCATCAAGGGAAAAAACCAAAATACTAAAAACCAATTATTAACCATTTGCTTTAAAAGGAAATTGTTAATATCAGGACTCAGACTACATCATACCCAAAAAAATGGAAGTGCCTACCATCCAACTATCTAGCCAGTGTGTGAGGATGTGTGCTTCCAGTCCTGCATGTCACTCTTAATATAACAAAAATGCAAATTATAATAATATCTGATAATAAATCTCAAAATGTTGCAAAATAAACCAGTACAAGATTTCCAGTGCATAATGGTTAAAGCAAGCAAGCAAGCCCAGCAATCTGCATAGAGTCCATCTGGTCTAGTGGGAGGTGTCCCTGTCCATGGCAGGGGAGTTGGAACTAGAAGATCTTTAAGGTCCCTTCCAACTCAAACCATTCTATGAAACAGAATATCCTACAGTCCATCCACCTTAAAATTTGCACTAACCCCCCACTGAAAACACACAGACACCCTCTCAAAAGAAAGGACAGAAATCAGAAACTCCACCACACTGATAAGGTCCTTCCCATTATCCCACTAACAGCACTTACATGGGCTTTAAAAAAAGACAGCACGTAACACGCCTCATCTGTATCTAAGCACAAAAGTCTGGGCAAGATTTCACTGTGCAGAAAATGTAAATCTTATCTCCCGCAGTAAAGTTTTTATTAGTTCGAAATCATAAATTATTTTCCCAGCTAACCTTTGCACATCTAAGCAGTACACTGATTCCCTCTACAAAATTGAGTAAAATTAGTCCTTTCATGGCCTGCCTGGAAAATAATTATTTAAAAAGGAAAAAAAAAAAAAAAAAAAAGGCCACCTCACTAAACACAAAGTTTTACTTGTTTTCTCACTCCTCCCCCCAACTCCCAAACCCAAGACTTCAGGCATTTAAGCACAAGTAACTCAAGTAACTTTTGGAAAGCAACTACTTCCATGGATCTTCTTGGGCTTGAATCTTCTCTTTTCCTTCACGCTGCAAAATTACTGCTCATGTACAAATTTTTTTAAAACATCAAAAGTCAGCAAAGGTCTTTGATGAGCCTGAGGACAGGCAACAGCAAGATGAAGCCACGCATTTCTGAATTTAATTTTCTGTTCTTCCTGCTTCTAAAGGGAAAAGATCCTCTCTCCAGCTTGACAGGTCTGTCAACTTTGAACTGATCTGTGGATGACTTTGCAGCGTGTCCACTTGATCTTTCACACTAGGCAGCTTCACCAGCACTGACTGCTTGGTTGAGAAATGGGAGTTTGAGACGCTCTGATGCCCTTTAACTAAACAGCATTAAAACCATGTCTTTTAATATTTTGGTTTTGTAATTCTGAAAACTATCTCCTGTCATCACTCGGGTCTTGCATGAGGTATTCCCTTCCTAAACCTAATTCTGCTGATGAAATAATCTGCCACAGGAAACGGCCCTCCCACCCCCTCCCCCACAACATCCCATAAACTCTATGGAAAAAAAGTCATGTGTTCAACATTTCAGTAAGGACATGGCAGTGAAAGCTTCAAATTGAAGGTAACTTGCTGCTCCTCTCCACCAAAGACTCTGTGGCTAGTGTCACTGTGCGACCAGCTAAACAAACTAATGACAAGTTTAAGGTGAAAAATGGGGGGGGAGAAAACGAAAATGTTCATTGTGGAACATACCCCCTAAGCAGTTGGATCATCTTAATCTTCAAGCTTCTGTAATACAACTGTTGGAAGGCTCTAAGTCTGTGCACAATAAAGTGCTTTATTCAGGGAACCATATGACTCCATCAGTCATTCAAGCACATGTTTGGCACAGATTGAAAGTGAAAAGCATAGCTAAGTCAAATATTTCAAAACTGAACTTGTCTTCCTAACACACATGGTTTATATATTGGTGTAATATCTATATAACTTTTCAGTTCTCATATACAGTAATGTCATGGCTGAAGTACAACATGATGTCTGCTGCACTCGGCAGCATCGCGCTTCTTGGGAGTTAAAACACATGCCAAAAAGCCATTTACTAGAAAATTAAAAAGGGAGCTATCACACTTGACAGGTCCTCAAGAAAACTGTAAAACTGGCTTTTGTTCATTCTGATTCCTGAATATCTATGTCTCAGATCAGGATGCTACACCACGCTTTGCTACAGAGCTGCCCTGTAACAAATCCAGGACAGCCAGTTCCTTCCTCATCGCGCGCCCGAGGTCTGTCTCCTCTGTTTGCAGATGAAATACTGCTCATCACACAGAGTTACTCCTGCTGATGCAAATGCGATTAAAGCAATCTTGGGAGAGCACAGTGTGATTAAAGCATAAGTAATGTGAGAAGGATTTGGGCTCTCATTATACGAAATACATACTGAAACGCACTCAAGGAAAGAAGCCAGTAGATCTCAATATCCTCCCTGTTCTCGAGAACAAAATGTGACAAGGGGAGTTTTGAGAACAACATTTGCCATTGACTGCAGGAGGGGGCAGGGAGGCTGCAGAACTTTTCAAATAGTGAAAACCTTTATTACGTGTATAGAATACATACATACACTATCTTTGGGAAGCGGCCGTCCAACCTCATTTGTGACGTTGTTACGTTTGAATGAAGAATTACTATTCAGGACCAGTCCAAAGATAGAGCTGTCTATTTATTTATGTTCCTAGAGGAGAACATTTCAAAATATGAGAGAAATAAAGCAGCAAAGCATTGAACCGGATAGAGCATTTCAGCACACCAGGTGATGGGGATGTATCGAGAGGTTCCCCCCATGGAAGAGCTCAGAGCTGGGAGTTCACAAATAAGGGCGAGTTATAAATGCAAGATGCAAACCCAAAGTAGCTTTGCAAAGTAAATGACATAACGGCTTAGGAGAACTTCTGCTCCTCTCGCTGCAAGGCATGTTTTAGGCTCGCTTCTTTTTCAAGTCCTGATGCATACCATGTAAATTGGACCGTTCTTTCTCCTGAAAACAAGTGGGACGAGACTAGTAACAGGTGAAGAAATATCAAGGGTGGCACAATGCCTTTCCTACAGGTATTTCCAGGATGCCAGAATGAAGGATGTCCCAGAATCACCCCAGCATCATCTCAGCATAGGCACTTCATCCTCAACTGCTGCACCTTCCCCAAAGGATCCCACTCCTAGAGATTCTCATTTTGATTACAAACTCAGCCTCACACCCTTCAGCATCGGTGAGGCAGAACAAAAACACTCGAGTAGAGAAGTAACAACCTGTGCTTGTAAAGCACAACTAATCCATAGAGCTATGATGTCAAAGAAAAAAAAAACTATGGAATATATTCGCTTTTCAGCAATGAGTCCACGTAATTACATGAAAATCCAGATCCAGAGTTCCTTTCCAGCTCCTCCCCTCCACACCCTCAAGGAAGGCTACTTGCCACTGAATGAAGTTCAAAATTACTCCCCAAAACACAATTTCCTCTTGGCCTTTTAAAAGGTACAGTGCAATCCTTGTCTCCAAGGCTTTAGTAGCCTCCCTCTCTGAGCACACGGAATCTTTAGCATAGCTGTAACTGAGGCATGTTCCTTCCTGTGTACAATCATGGGTGAAAAAAGAAAAGATCTGAGTGGGAGTTGGGGTTGTGCTCAGCACACGCACACAAATCACTCATTCGGATGTTCTCTGGGAAAAAGCACGCTGAAAACACAGCAAATCCAGCTGAAGCAAGTTTCAGTATTAATTTAAGTGAACGTGCATGGGAAACAATCTGTAGTTCTTTCCCAGGCCTAGCAAATGAGCTACTGGGCTGGGGAGCGAATATCCATCGTGTGGTTTTGTTTGCGTGGGGAATACCTGCTACTTGCTTTACACAACAGCGTAAAAAGAAAAATTAACTACATCTGCACTACCAGAAGCCGCCACTGAACTCTGTCTTCCTAGGTTTTGAAACATGAACGAAGAGAAAACTTAAGAGTTCCTTAATGTAAGCCACTTCTCCTGCTCAGGTTTACGGGTGTGACCTCACAACAACTGTCACTGTAAACGCTGGATTGGTCCCTCACTCCTGACTTTAACAGGCTTCTTCAGAGGATGAGCTACTGGAGTAATGAACATTTATTCTTGTTGTTTGCTCAGGGCAGGGTATCTTCCCAGATCACTAACACAGCTCATCTAGTCTGTCGGATCTTGTCAAGCACCTTGTAAATGAATAGAACAGAACAAAAGCACCAGGTCGTACAAAGAAGCCAGATCCATGGAGGTGAGACAATTTATCCCGGCCGAGGATCGGACCACAAACAAGGAATATACATGACACAAAACAAATAGACAAGCTCCTTCTTTCTAAAGCTTGAGGATTTCTCCCGCAATGGGCCTGCACTTCCCCCTCAGCCACAAGTGTTTGCCCAAAGTGTCTCTTCAGTGGGGTGCATTTTCCTCACTTCAGAGGGAATAGATGAAGAAATAAATACTATTTCACTTGGAATGGCCATCTCATACTTGAAAATCTGTTGTAAACAGTTTTAACCTGGACACAGTTTTATGACCTTCAACTCCAAAAGGAATGTGGATCAGAGGAAGTACTCTCAGTGGGAGAAAAAGGAGGCAATACAGACTTAAATAACCTGGGCTGAACAAGTTGTCCCCCTCACGTCTTCTAATCACAGAAGAGAGGATCTTCAGCACACTACCACTGCTGCAGACAGACAGTGCTGCTCAGTAAGGATATGGGTGAAGTGAAGCTCCATGCCTGGTCAGGCCCATATTAAATGTGGCATTAGGACAAAGTCCAGATTTTATTTTTTTTTATTATTATTTATTTTTACGTTACTATAGTGGAACAAAATCCCATAAACACTTGGATTCGGTGAAGTTTCTATCCTAATGTAGTCTTTCAAAGCAAAGCGGTCACATGAGGTTTATTTCTCTTGCTGGATCAGCTGTTTTCAGCATCAGAACACATTAAATAGAAGCAAGAAAACAGCAAACTTTCACCACTGTCAGAAGAAAGCTTTTCACTTAATGCATGTGGCATATACTATTCGACCAAATTTGCAGGGACTGACACAGTTCCTCTTCACAAATATCTCAAAATAAACAAGTTAAAGATGCTTTTTGTGCCAAATTCTGCATCCAGCTTTCCATGCCTTGCTGTGTATTATCCAGCATGGTTAACAGGCCATGAAATATTTCACTTCTTGCATGATTAGATCATATATTTTGGACAAGAAAGAATGTGTTCATCTAATCAACAGTTTCATCATGTTGACCTTGTGAATGGACAATCCCCCACCCCCAATCTAACTAAACATTTCTCATCCCGGCTCTGAGTCATGGAAAGGAGAAAACTCATTTATATAGGGTGCAAAAAAGAATAATGAAACATGTTATTTAACAGAGGAGTCAGCATTTCTGATTAGAAGATGCAGTTCATCAAGTCACGTTCTGAAGCACTGATGCCAACATCATGCTTCATATCAACATAGCCTCAAATTCTTCTGTGACACTGAAGAGAGAAAGGGACTTCTCAGAAACAACAGTTTTTCCTCAGTTGGTGTGATACTTTTATCAAAAAGACAAAAAATTAATACAATTGAAGCACTTTGTTCTGTGTTAGCCAAAACCAAAAGGGATTGTTCCTTTTGGACCGCACAGACCTGTCAAGAATGAACTGCAACCCTCTAATGGACTTACTGAAGCTGTGGATTTTTAATTTAGTTTGCCATAGCTTTGCCCTGGAGACTCAGCAGAAGCCTCTGTAGATGTGATTTAGGCCTTTAGTTCTATAAAATTTTGGAAATGATGTGCTTCTGTCCTAGGAGTAATCAGAAATGGTACTTGAAATGCAAGTACAATGTGCATGCAACAGGAAGAAGAAAATCTGAAATGATATAGAGTAAAACACAAGAACAGGGTCTAGAGAACATGTCCTGTGAGGGATGGCTGAGGGACCTGGGGTTGTTCAGCCTGGAGAAATGGAGGCTCAGGGGAGACCTTCTGGCTCTCGCTAGCTCCCTGACAGGAGGTTGGAGCCGGGGGGGTGTCGGTCTCTTCTCCCAAGGAAGAAGCGACAGGACAAGAGGAAGTGGCCTCAAGTTGCACAAGGGGAGGTTTAGATTGGACTTAAGGAAGAATTTATTCCCCACAAGGGTTGTCAAGGCCTTGAACAGGCTGCCCAGGGCAGTGGTGGCATCACCATCCCTGGAGGGGTTTCAAAGCCATGGGGATGTGGTGCTGAGGGACATGGGTTAGTGGTGCCCTGGCAGTGCTGGGTTTACTGCTGAACTCAATGATCTTAAGTCTCTTCCAACCTAAACTATTCTATGATTCTATGAACACGCAAAGGAAAGAGATTAAATAAAAACTCCTCCGATATGAAGGGCATGGCATCCTAAGCAGGACTGGATGCTGTGTGAGATACAGAGCTGTGGACAGCCTGCTGGTGTAGCAACGCACGGCCACATAAACCCAACAGCATTTCAGACCTAATTGCAAACACCTTAGAGACGTCAGCTCTTGCTGAGCAAAACTCAGGAGAAAACCCACGCCATCAGCCTCTGAACACGCAGCCTCCGAAAGTCAGGTGCTCAGACAGGAGGCTTGGCAGCCCTCCCAGCAGAAGCTGGGCTGTTAGAACACCCTGGACACGCACGTGCGGGCTGCTCCGTCCCCCCGTGCTGGCCGTATCCTGTTGCCTGCCTGGCCAAGGCAGCTCACCATCCGCATGCAACACTGCAGCCCTGGAGCACAAATGGTGCAGCCCACAAAGATGCACATGAATACTAATAAAATGAAGCCCAGCTGGACTCCTCGGACCATTTCCACTGGCAACGTGAGATACGTTAGAAGCATAGGGACCGCCTGTGATAAATCTGTCAGGATTAGGATGCGCGAGGTCTGAACAAGGCTGGTGGAGGACTAAATAAGGCTTTTACATGAATTCAGCCTTTTTAAAACAGAATTTCATGATTAATAACAGCGGTGGCAGCTGACAACCTGAGTGGAAGTAACAGATAAACACAGCCCTGATCCGCTGCAGTCACTCATGTGTCTCTAGAGAAGTGCCACCGGAGCAGCATCTGCCCTGTGAGCAGGGTGAATAGTCACCCAAACCATCGACTGTCAATCATCAGTTCAAGGATAATCTTTGTTGGCTGGATGGAGACTTTTGCAAAATAATCTCAAGGAAAGCAAGAGATGAGAGGCTCGACAAAACCCCAGCAGCTCCCCAGCCAGCAGGAGAGTTAATGATGCGAACATGATTTGAAGAGTGGGCATAATGTCCTCGGCTGGTGTATTTTGGCATGGATCTATGGAGCCCCGTGGACAGTGACAGCTCATGCCAGGCAATCTGCAGGGGACCTGATAGGGATAATCGTCAGACAAGAAGGTGATTGTACACAAACCATAAATATCTGTCACAAAGGCTGGAACGGTTTGAAAGATGATGGCATTTGAAAGTGAGCTCAGGAACACAGAGTATGTTGGAGAGATCGGTTCTAAAGCGAGAGAGGAGGGAAGATTTCTTCTGAAATTTATTTCTCTTGCGTCTGTTGCAGTTGGCAACACAAAACCTGACAGAAAATTGATTTTAATTGAAGATAAAGAATTATAGAACACACTTTTAGGATTTTAATTTTTTTTCCCCGCTGTTCTTCCACCTAACATCCAAAAGAGATTTTAAGAGTTTCAGACTAATTTAGAGTTTACCTTTACACACCATCACTTTGTCTGCCCTGAAGACGCAGGTAGGCCTTGACTCTGCAAAAAGCTTATACAGATGTAGACCGTAAGGCATTGACTAAATCTGTAAGATTAAACCTTATCCTACTGGATGTTATCCTCCACCAGCACAGCAAAGCTAATTTTCCTTTGTTGAGGCCGGTACTTCAGTTTGCCTTTTTGTCCATAAGGCCCTTTAGCCATGAAACCAAGACTGAAAACTGGAAAAGGCAAATGTAAGATCGTAAAATTTGGAAAGGAAATTCAAAGTGAGTGTCAAGCCTCCTTTTAAGTTGCCTAACTCATAGCCTGATAATTTCCATTTGATATTAGAGCTGTTACTAGGGCAGCCCCACATTATGCATGTCTCTTCCCACATTTCCAAACCGATTTTTCAAGACGTACCGTAACTTAAACTTCCGTCTTCATCACTAAGCATGTGTTTATGTAAAAATTAGGATGCCCTGGCAACGCCTCAAATCACTAACACTGGGCCCAGAGCAGGCGCAGCAGTGAAGCCAGCTGAGATGGAAGTTGCAAAGCTTCAAAACTCCCAGTTGAGATGAGTGCCAGCACAGCTAAGAGGACTTTTCGTCACCGGGCAGCTCTGCCGGGTCTACAAGCACGCGGCTGTAACTTTCAGCACCTCCGTGACCAAGAAAGCAGTACATGCTCTGGCAAAGCTAAAGCTGTTCTCTACTTCCACAGGGGAAAAAAAAAAAAATGGAACTAAAGGAGAGGATGCTCGCTGAGCACACTGGCTGCAGATGCAAGAGAGCAATTTATAGACGTGTTATGGAAAGGGGAGGAGTAGGAGAGATGTAGCAAGGCAAACCCAAAAATCCACCTTGAGCTACAAAGCTCAGCAAGCACTGCTGTCGCTCAAGTTTAGGCATCTAAAGATGGGCATCACAAAGATGAGCAGCTGGCACAAACTTTACAGAGTGCTCAATTCATCAGTGCAAACGTAACCTTAGAGCATCAGCTTGGCTCTTAGGGAACGTCAAAACATAAGTAGCAGGATATTCAACCCCACTTACCACTCCACTCTCCCATACATATATTAGATCTAAGCCACCCAGTTTGTCCCCATTGTAGGGACAACTACTTCGGGGTATGTTCATTTCTTCATTTCTGTCCTATGTGAATGCTTGAAGCATCTTATCTCTAACTTCCCTGGATGCATAGTCAAGCTTACCCTCTGTCCGAGCTCACCTCCAACAGCTAGAAGGGCCTGGTCAGCCACTGTGGGGGTCTGGGGCTCAGAGAAGGGGCATGTGCTGCCTTGACCCAAAGACACCCACCCTCTGCCCACACAAAGGGAACACCCGCCACAGAGGTCCTGTTTCTCCTCATCTCTCCGAGCGTTCCTGCAGCCTTCATCCCCAGTATGCTCACTGGGTGTACACCCAACTGCTGACAAGGAGAAATTAAGACCCCTCCCTCACAAAGGCAAAGCTTCTGTTAATTAATTAATTAACTCCTGTTAATTCAGTCATGTAAACCCCAGGTGCTCAATTAAACACCAACACTCGCTCCGTCTGCCTTAGGATTTCCAAGCCCTCGCAAACACGACACAAGTGTTATCTCCCGCCTTTTTCTTAGCAAGTCCCGAGCCACAGTCCCAGTGAAAGTCTCTGTGCATAAATTTGGAGACAAAGAAACATTTACAAAGTCTAAAGTTACAACGAAAGAGAAAAAAAAAAAACAAAAAGCAGCTTAAAGTCATAACCCGTCGGGACACAGGCACTGTTACACGTATTTATACAGGAGAATCTCCTTTCCTCTCTCCCATAAAATATGCAGTCAGCTGCTGCTGAATGAAGAGGACAGGGCCTGGGCCCTCCAGTGACTCCTGAATAAGCCCCAGACTCGCTGTACAAAGAGACAAGTCACTTTTTTTTTTTTTTTTTTTCTTCTGGGCTCTTCCTCCATCTGTAAGGCGGACAGCACAGAGCCAGGGCTGCACCGCATCTCTGAAACTGAAGCCACCGCTCCCTGACTTGTGCTCCCTTTGAATGAACTCAGTGGCGAGTAAACTTTTACCCGGCGAGGACGCTGGTACCATCAGTACTCGGCTTTTTTCAGGCAGCTCTTCCCGGCTGGAAGCACGAACCTGAACTCTGACAATACTCTCAAGCCCCTGAATTCAGCCCCAGTCCCCGGGGGGCTGTTTGCAGGGGACCCGTAGGGGACA
>WUAM01000356.1:1780954-1808025 GCA_024336885.1 Actenoides hombroni
CGCCCACCCCCCGCGCCCCCCCCGGGGGGGGAGGGGGGTCCTCGGGGGCCCCCCCCGTCTTCCCCCCCCCCCCCAGAGCCCCCGCACCGGCGCCTTCCCCCTCCCCGCTGCCGAGGTTTCCCCATTCCTCTTGCAGCCCTGGCTGCTTCCTCTGGAAAGTCATCTGCATACGTTAGAGCTCGGGGGTTATTTATTGGTTTCATAATTCTTTCGGAGTTGTTTCTGGTGCCTCCGACTTATTTTATATTGTGTTCTTTCTCAAAGAAAAAGGAAAAAAAAAATCAAAACCAAAACAACCCAACACACCCACGGAGTTGCCAGATGCATTTTTTAAAGTCATTCAAATTATTACTGGCTGACTGGGAGAATAACCAAAGACAAGATTATCTACCCTTTCACCTACCACCAAAATACGTGCAATGCCCACGTGTTGTGCAGAACGCGGTAGAGCAGCAGAAAGAAAGATCCTAACCCTGTAAATCCTCACAGAACTTTATTATGCAGCTTTATTTTTAACAAGATTCCTCCCAAGATCTCACCATTTGGATATTGACTCCGCGGATTGGTCTGATGCTCCTCGTGTGTGAAAAAAGTTGGCAAAAGTGGCGTGATATGTGGCGTGATATCAGCAGGCACAACACCGTGCAATCCCACTTTAAAATACGATTTTGGAACCACGGGTTTGGGTCTGTTCTGGAGCAGAGGCTGGTCACCAGTCCAAGTGATCCAGTTTATGGCTTTCCCCAGCTCAGAGGAGAAACTTAGCCATCAGAAACTCAATGGGTGCAAAATGCTGCCATTCCTGAGCTGGAGCCCTGCAGCGTGCCCACTTTGTACCATTGAGAGCATCTCCGAACTGCCCCAGGGACAGTCATGTCCCCAGGACAACGGTGATAATGTCCGGTCATCTCAGCACAAACCAACCTGGGAAAGAGCTGGGATGGTGAAGCATTGTGCAGAAAGGCCTCTTAGCAGCTGCTTTCTTTACAGTTAAAAAGCACGTTTTCTCCCCTTACCCCTCCACCCAAAACTAGACCCATGGGTTCTCCCGCAGTCACTCTGAATTTTGAGCTCTGTATTTACCCCTCAAGTCTCACCTCAGCAGGACACGTTTTCTTCATCGTCCCCTTTCCCAGCAAACCCCCCTCCTTGCAAGCAGCCGAGGAATACCCTGCGTAGAGCTTTAAATACCCAAATGCTATAATTCTCCCTACTTACCCAATACCAATTACATTTTAACAGCTGTTGTCAGCAACGTTTCATCTCTTAAAATATAAACTGAAGTACTCTATTGACTATCACATTAAGGACATACACGTTCCACTCCACACATTGGTTCAAAACATTAAAATTAAACCAGAAGACTCGTTTGTGGAAGGCTACTGTAGAAGTCGTGTAGCCATCTTTATTCTCTGAAGGTATTTTCCCCATTTGAAAAAAAAAAAAAAAAAAAAAAAAGTCAGTCAAAGGGAACTAAAAACTTCTAAATAGAGTTTTGGAAATCCCACATGGCTTTTCACTTAAGTGGTAGTATTTTTATTTTGAGTAACAATGTTCACTAAGGGAGAATGTGGAGCCAATTATATCTTGGTCATTCACGAGCATGAATGAACTAGATATTATCAGAGTTCTTCCTCCCCCCGCCCAAAACTGAACCAGAAAGCCACACTTGCATTTTATCACACTAATTGTATGGGCTTAGGGTTGATAAATTGATAGTTTATCACAAAAGGGTCTTAAATATTTTATTCATGACATCGACGTAGGAATGCTACTGAATTACAGTTAGGTCTGGCTCTGGAGTACAACAGTAGTGTTTAGTAAACACTAAAAACAAAACAAAACAAAAGACAACACAAAACCAGAACAAAAACACAAACAAAACCAAAAAACAAATGAACAAACAAAGAACCCACAACCAAACAACCAAAACAAAACACACCAATAAACCCCAGACAAACCCCCAAGCACACAAAAAATCAAGGAAAAAGGAAATGAATCCGAAGTGCCCCTGCTTCACTACTATGTGCATGAGAGGCCAAATCTGGACTTTGAATTTCTGATGTCAAACCACCTCCCACAATTAGTTTTACGAGGCTTGGTTTATCCCCTTCAGAAGAACAAGGCTGAGTTTCCTTGCAGGAAATGAAAATTGCATCCAGGTTGCGTGGCGGCTTCAAAGCGGGGCACAATCCTGATTCTCCAGGTTATTCCCACGGGCAATGGCTCTCCATCCATCCATCCATCCATCCATCCATCCATCCATCCATCCATCCATCCTTCCCGGCTTTGTTCTTCAGCGCTGTCAGGGGAAGAGGAACTGGGGGGAGCGTGTTGTGTGGAGGTGTCTCACTGCTTCTGGGGTTTTCTTGACCTTTGTATCTTTTGCTACTTTTTCTTTATGCTTCCTGCCCCACCATTTTTATCCTTCTTATCTTCTTCCTCTGTATTTACTTTTTCTTTACTTCAACCACGAGTAGCCTTTCTTTCCAAAGCAAGCACTCCACTCTATGCCTGTTTAGGGCTATCCTGCAGTAGAAACAGCACAGGAACAACTAAATAGTCTTTTCTCTCTTTAATGTGATCTCCTCGGGAAAGGCCAACCTAACACATTGTTATTTCTTCTCAATTTAGACAGAGGGTGGCTTGGTTTGCAGTCAACTTTAAGCCTCAGTTTCTGCTCTACAGGAAGAGGAGGAAAAGTCACCCATCTCTCTACTTGGAGAGGTGTGGGCAAAATATCTCACCCTGCATCACCTGTGGCTAGAGGAAAGGGATGGGATGACACGACAAGGATCTCTGAGATCCTATCAGGACCCCTTCTCAGGCATGTCTTTCAACTGTGTTGCCCCCACCTCCTTGGAAAGTGTTTTGGGAACATTTAACACTCCCCATTCAGCAGGAGGCTGTGAGAACTGGTAATGCATCCAGGGTGCTCAGGAATGTGTCCTGCACTAATCGTTGCCTCTTGGCATTCACAAAGCAGGGCTACAGCTGGGCATCCTTTTGTCTCCAGCTCTCATACTTACCTCTGACTTGTGTCACTTGAGCAGGTCAAGCTGAAGTAACTTAACTTTCAGTTTGCATTTACATATGAAAATGATTTGTCGCAAAGAGCAATCATCGTTTTTAACAGCTAATATTTGACTGTATGAAAATACAGGCTGCTGGCTTGGGCTCTGGTGATCAAATTACTAATTCATGCAGGAGCTTTAGTTGTCCTGGCACTGAAAAGGTCAGTTCAGAAGAGAGCAGTGTGAAATAACTTACCTGGAAACAAAGGTAACATACGGGTTAGTGCAGACATCACAAAGGAGGAGGATGCACTGAGGGAAATATCAACTTCCATTAGTTTCCCCTTGGTTAAAGAAGTTTTAAGATGAAATTAGTGACTGATGGAAACAACAATAAAAAATAAAATAAAAAAAGGAGTGGAGGGAACATATATTAAGTTTAAAACCTCCAGACTATGATAGTGTGTGTTTTCATGACATTAGATGGAAAGCACTGTAACAAATTATATGATACTTGTGATATGGGTTGTGGTATGCTATAAGGTATGGAGTATAAGGAAAAGGTAAAGGGAAAATGGGGAAAGAGGATAGGGAAAGAGAAAAGGGGAAAAGAAAGAAATGGAAAAAAGCTATGTCTGCTCCCCTTTTCTGCTAGAGCAGGAATTGCATCCCCACATTACAGCCAGAGTTAAATGAAGAGAGGATAAACCACCTCAGATAGCTGAACAATTTCAAGATAAGAGGTTCTGGTGGGAGAAAACACCTCTGGAACGCTGTTCTCACATCTTCCCAGGTCAGCTGTGATCTCCTTTTGGATATCCAGGAAACCTCACTGTAATCTCAGCATCGAGTATTATCCAGAAATCCAAGTCCTTTTATTCCCATATGTGCCAAAATGCATTAGGACTTGTCTGGGCTTAGCTACAGGGATCTACAGTTTTGGGGCCTCCGGGCTGAAGTTTTTGCCTCTTAGAGTAAACAAAACAAAAGAAAAAAGCTTTTCCCTTTGAAATCTGTGTGTCCCCTAGCCAGCTGCTGAGACTTTGTGTCTCCAGCCCTCCCTCACTTCATTAACTCTCTGCAAAATCAAGATCCAGCTGAACTGTGACTGCAGTGGCAGATTACAGTTCTCTATAATTAACAGGCATAGATACAGCATAATACAGCATGACCTTTAGCCCCTCAGACATAAAATAGCATGCTCCCAAGAATGGCATCCATCAGCCCTGCAAGCTGAAATAAAATACTGGCTGTAAATGTTGTTTACTGCACATACTTGAGAGAAGCGGCATCCTATAGATTTCCTAGTCTACGAGGGCAAGTTTCCATGCTCCTTACCTTTAGCGAGCGTGCCCTGCAGCACACCTTGCCATGTCAGCAAGCTGTCCTCAGCAGCACAGCAAGTCTGGACCAAGCCATCAAGCCCAGGAAACACAACGTGAGGTGAGCAGTCTTACCTTTCTGGGATCACTAAATCTATTCCTACCTCCCTTTCCGCTCCCCTTGCAGCTCCCTGCTTTGGTTATGACCTTTTTTCTCTTCCTGCACTGTTATGTCAGATTCCTCTGATGTTTCTGCCCTGAAGACTTGAGTTTGCCAGTGCAGCTGGGAGAAGTGAGCAGAGGGCAACCCAGACAGCACCTAGCTACAGCCTGACTTCTTGTTTCCCCTCCACCAAGCACGAGGTCGAGCTCTGCCTCTTTGCCCAAATCCACAGACTCCCAGTGCCAAGCTGGTGCCCCATGAGTTTCAACGGAGTTTAATCCCAGGGATAGACTTCTCCAGACTTTGAGAACCAAGGATTTCCTCAGTTCCTCCCTTGCTGCAGACATACAAGGGACATGTTTATGAAGTTGGGTTTTTGTTGAGTGGAGGCTGTTTCTTTCTGAGACCAATCTGTGAGCTGTTGGAAGTACCACGGTCATTTGTACTTGTAGAGGACCTTGAACTGCTATAGCCCGTTGACAGGACATAATGCTGAAATAATTTTATATTTTGTCACAGAATTGCAGAACCCCCAAACTGAAACAATTCTAGATCCCTTTTTATTGATAGAGAAGAAACTAAACCGACCCCTACCTCATTTGAAGGATAAAGCATTATAACATATTCAAATATAAGTAAAATTGACACAGACATCCTGAAGTTACTGATACGTTTAATAAACAAGATGCAGTATTTTCAGTCTGTCTCAGCTGTAAAACATAATCCGAGGAAGCAAACTCCTTTCCATGAAGCCCTGTTTGGAGAACCTGCCTGCTAGCATCAATTCTACCTGGAAGAAGGATAGCAGGGTTCATGGCGAGTAGTACATGCTCATTACGTTCCTCTGCCCAGTTCATCCTACCCCTCCACTGCAACATCATTTCTGAAAACAGCTCCTTTCCTCTAACAAAGCAGGGGAGTAAGCTCTGCTGTAATGCTGATTAAGCTCTATATACTGCTTTATAGAGAGACTGTTGCAGGCTGCTGTAACAGGGCCAAGGGTGAAAAAGCCAAGAGGAGCTCAAGCAAGAGCAAACAAAGAAACCCACCGCTCCAAGGATACAGGACCTTAACAACAACAACAGCAACCCCCTAAATTCTTCAGCAGTTAAAACACAAAAACCCAAACCTCACAGGGTCCCTAGTTACATTCTTTTCCTGTAGCATAAACTCTCTGTCATGCAAGCACAGAGCTCTTCATGAGCAGAGCCACAACTGCAGCTGAGCCTCCTGTGCACCCACGCCACAGTTGAGCCTCCCCTGGGGCACCCTCCTCACCTTGGGGCACCCTCCCTGCTGATGGGCACCTTCCGTGGCCACCAGCACCCTGACCAAACAGCCTCAATATCCCCAGGGGTAGAAGACCTCTCCTGTGAGGGCAGTCTGAGAGAGTTGGGGTCATTCAGCCTAGAGAAGAGAAGGCTCTGGGGAGACCTTATTATGGCCTTCCTAGTATCTGACAGGGACCTACAAGAAAGCTGGGGAGGGACTTTGTACAAAGGCTTGTAGTGACAGGACAAGGGGAAGTGGTTTCAAACTGGAAGAGGGGAGATTTAGATGAGAAATTCAGAAAAACTTCGCTCTGAGGGTGGTAAGACACTGGCCCAGGTTGCACAGGGAAGTTGTGGATGCTCCATCCCTGGATGTGTTCAAGACCAGGTTAGACGGGGCTTTGAGCAACCTGGTCTAGTAGGAGGTGTCCCTGCCTATGGCAGGGGGGGTTGAAACGAGATGATCTTTGAGGTCCCTTCCACCCCAAACCATTTTATGATTCTGTGATTCTATGTAGGGCTCATGTCCTGGCTTCACCCCACACCACATTAGCCATTGACATGTTCCTCCTCCAGCTTTCCTTTGGGAAGAGGGAAAAGCCTTTTTAACTCAGCTTTCTTCTGTTTTAGTAACACATGACCAAATATTTATCTACATAAACAACAAATAAATAAACCCCCCATTTTCTTCAGCATATATGCACAGATCTAAAACTCTACTTTTCATTCTTCCCATTTTGCCCTTCACTGCTGATCAACCCCTATTTTACTGTAGGGAGAAGGAAATTCTCCTATGTAGGAAGAAGCACCAAGGATTTTCTGCACAACAGACTGCTAAAGAAAAATCCTGAAAACATCCAAACCAGAGTAATTTTGGCCTATGTTCTGGATTTCCTATATCCTCTCCCTGAGGATTTGAATAGCTCCTTATTTTCAGACCACCTGAATAGATCCTTATTTTTCCATGGAGGCAGAAATGTCATTTTAAGCTTTTCTACTAATTTCAGTATTCTTTCTGAGAAGTGATGATTCTCCAGCAGGACCCTGATATTAGACAGGACATTTCTGAGAACATGGCAGGAATGTGTCCTGTACTAAAATCCCTCTAAATAAGACAAAGAACCCATTAAGTATGTTGGTTTTTTTTTTACTTCAGACCAGACATTGAGAATAAGTACTTTGATCCATTGCTATAAATTTTACTGTCTCCCTGAAAACAAAAGAAAGGAAAAAAACCCCACAAATTTTTACACGTCTCACAAGACAACAGTATTCAGCTCAGACTAAAAACTATGAAGTCATATATTTTTAATATCCCTGTCTAGCCCTCTGCAAACCACAAAACAATGCAACATCCATCATCAAAAAGGCTGGGACAGTAAATTAGGAGGACAGCATATTTTTGGGTGTTTTTAATGAAGAATTCCTAAAGGGAAATTTGAGAGATATCATTAAAAAATGCTGTGGTATATATCACGGGGGGGAATGAAATCAATTAGGTCTTAATCTCATATTATTTATGGGACAAAGTGTGAAAAAAAAAAAAGAAGCTTCTTTTATTACAAGCATTTTTTGATTAATAGGTTCTATTGCAAAACTTTCATTTGCTTTGGGTCACAAACGCAGCAAGCGAAACCTCTCAGAACTAAAAGAAATCGAAAATGCTGGGTTTGTAACGTCGGCTAATAGTATTAGATAGAAGAGTCAGCCCATAATTATATAGCTTTCATGCAGTTTAACTTATGCCATTACAGAATTAAATCTAGACCAATGAGCCCTCAAAGTTGTATTTTTACATAATAACAAGCGCAAAAATTATATATGTGCTCCCAGTAGCATTACAAGTTAAGTATATATTTGGCGACACTTTACAGTAAGTGGGTATTCATTACTAATTCCTCTGGTATTCACTGTAACAACATTAGTCACGAGGAACTAACGTGGATATAACATCTGAGCACTGGTTTATTTCTCTAGAAATCGGCAGCGTAGAATACGCTGGTGATTCCCTCGCCGTGACGTCACTGCGACGTTGTTGAAGACCACACCGCTGCCATTGGAGGGATGTTCTTGGGTCAGACTGCAGAGTTGGGCAGAGGGGAACCTAATGAAATTCAACGAGGGCAAGCGTAGGGTCCTGCACCTGGGGAGGAATAACCCCCTGCACCAGTACAGGTGAGGGACTGGCCTGCTGGAAAGCAGCTCTGTGGAGATCGACCTGGGAGTTCTGGTGGACAAGTTGACCATGAGTCATCAGTGTGGTCTTGTGGCCAAGGCCAATGGTCTCCTGGGTTACATTAAGAAGAGTGTGACCAGCAGGTCAAGGGAGGTTCTCCTCCCCCTCTACACTGCCCTAGTGAGTTCCAGTTCTGGGCTCCCCAGTTTGAGAGAGCAACTACTGGAGAGTCCAGTGTTGTCTCTGAAGATGAGGGGACATGAGCATCTCTCTTACGAGGAAAGGCTGAGGGACCTGGGGCTGCTTAGCTTGGAGAAGAGATCAATACTTATCGATTTCTAAAGGGCAGGGTTCAAAAAGATGAGGCCAGACTCTTTTCAGCGGTGCCCAGTGACAAGACAAGGGGCAACAAGCACAAACTGGAACCCAGGAGGAAAAGCTTTCCTGTGAGGGTGCCAGAGCCTGGCCCAGGCTGCCCAGAGAGGTTGTGGAGTTTTCTTCTCTGGAGAAATTTCAAACCCACCTGAACAATGTGATCCTGGTTCCCCTGCTCTGGGTGACCCTGCTGGAGCAGAGAGGTGACACCAGACGATCTCCAGCAGTCCCTTCCAACCCGCACCCTTCTGCGATTCTGTGATATTCAAAATATGCCACATTATTGTCATTGACAGCAGTGCATCCAGACAGCTGTGCCGTGCATCCATCTGGTCATTTATCCATGGAGAAGAGCATTGTCCTTTCCTCATAATTTCTTCCCTCAAAGCATGGCACATGTCCATCTCTAGCCTATATCCCTGCCTCCTTCCACACTGACACAACTTCAGAGGACAACCCAGTTATAAAAACAGACTTCTGTCCTGAATATATTTATTTTTTAACTCCCTCGCCACAGTTTTGTGTTACAATTCATTACAATGATTGCTGAGAGACCTTTCTTCCAGACACCATTACCAGAATAATCCAAGTCCAGACTGAACACCAATTCCCATGACCGTCCTTTGGTCACTATTAACTTTCCCCACATCACCCCAGAAGGAGATACAAAGTGCTCATGTACTTTAGGGAACAAAAAGTTGTAAAAAAGCACAGAAACATCAAATAAAAAAATGGAAGTCTCCTCATTCTTCAAGCACAACTTCAAGAGCTGCAAGAGCACATTAGATGGTGTATTAACAGATGGCCCGAGCAACAAGTTGAAGCTAAAATGGTTTCAAAAGGGTCTTTGCCATTTGCTACTGACAGTTTCTCAAGCCAGTTGTAAACCTGGAGTAACATTAGAACCACAGAGCAGCCTACATGTAATAGTTCTTTGCAGAAGGATCTTCCTATAATTATATATAAAGTCTAGTCGTTATGAGGTACTGTAGAAGCTAAAAGTATTTAAAACATGAAGCCTAAAAATACATCATTGTGACCAATGTTTGACAAAAAAAAATTTATTCAAAAAAATCTCTGCAATTAGTGGCTCTTTTACATATTCCTATCTGTGCAACATGAACCCCAAGCAGTTCGTTGCACTTTTCCTGTTTAGTGATTTTATATGTGTGTGTACCATGAGCACATTTGTGCAGTTTCTTCCCTTTTAATTATTTTTTTTTTATTTCTTTTTTATCACTCTGCAGCTGGTAGGGAGATGATACGCTTCATTATCTTATTCTGTGGGTCATCTAAAATGGATATTAAGTAATTCTGTCTCCTGCAGCTTTGGTACGGAGCCAAGGAGAACTAGTAAAAACATGATACCCGACTTAAAAAAGAGGGTGGTTTTTTATTTTTGACATAGAAATTACATTTTCACGTGACACACTTCTTTCAACAATTTTAGCAGACATTGCAAGACAGAAAATCATAACCTCACAAAAATTCGTAACCTCCCAAACCATCTTCAGGTAGTTCTGCTGGGGGATGTTTCAATTCCAGAGCCCAACAGACTACTAAGTCATTATCAATAAGCAAACTGGAACCACTCGATGGGCAACACTGGCTCCTCTCTCTGATTTTGGGCAAGGATTTTTATGATTGTGGTATCAGTAAATACATATTTAAATCAAAGCTTGACAAATATTTTCATACAGACATTGAGCTTCTCTACCCGCGGTATATTTGGAAGGTTTTCAGCATCTTCTTTTATCCTGATCCGATTTTATGCTCTGGTGTCCTTGCATTTTAGTTTGTGCCACTGCTTTCTAATCACCCTCTATTCAGAAGACTGAACATTGGAAATGGGCTCACCTGGGATTGGGGCTTCTCAACACCCCCCCCCATTGCCTGGTGCTGACCTGTGGCCATGCCAGCAGGGGAGCACAGTGAGGGCATCTCACAGGCATCCAACCGGCCATAACCCAGCTCAGCAAGAAGCACGCTCAGTAATGAACTACACAGGCTTAAGTCATAGTGCTCGATGAAATATGACCCTGTGGGACAACCCTGTCTCCTGCTCTACTCCGTCCATGAACAAGTGGCCAGTCAATGCTCCTGGAAAGATAATTACCCACTCACCAAAGCACACAGGCATTTTTGTCCCTGAAGTCAAAGGGGCAAATGAATGAGGCAAGCTGGAGTATTTTTAGCCGTGGAGATGTTACTGCAGTGGATGTACCGGGGAATGGTTTCCTCTGGAGAGAGCTGCCAGAAACTTTATCCCTGCTTTTCTCTGTTGTTTTCCTTGTAAATCAGCTCTCTCCCAGCAAACATTACACTAACATTACCAATCCCAGATACTCAACAACAAAACTCCTCAAAAGTCTTACCCAGACAGTCTCCTCATCTATCTGACCAGCTGAGTAAACTCAAAGAAGTAACTAATGACTTGCATACACATACACAGGAAAATATTTGGGTTTAATAGAAATCCTCAGAATGCTCAGAAACCTCAATGCTTTACATTGCAATGACTTTCAACCCTTAATGGGGTATTTCTGTCAGATGAAATGAATGATGCCTGCAAGCAAGCGAGCACCTAAACCACTGTGCGTTCCCCGTGTGGGCTCCATTTTGAATAATGCAAAACATCGACCCTACTCGGAGGCTTTCTTACTTCGAACGCCAAGTCAGTGTGTTGTCAGACCTATGGAGGCCAAAGCCATCTCAACATCTCTCCCCAAACAACACTTCTTATTAAATATTGTCCCTTGGGGACGTACAAATCAGCAGTGAGAAAAGAGACGGCCTAACAAGGGAGATGGGAAACAATAGGCAATGCCTATTAGCAGAGATGTTAATCATTGTATAGTTGTTATAGGAAGGGAAAACTTATCGCTCCTGAAGACACATGACATGGGCTGACAGCCAGCGAACCTGAACACAAGCAGCATCCAACAAGAGAGAGAATTTCAGTGTTTGACAAGTGTACGTGATCTCCATTTTAGGCTGGGGAGTTTTCTCTGTCAAGTACTGTCTGATGGCAAATGTACTCTTTACTTTGAAATGCCTGCAAGTCCAAAGTGAAATTACACCAATTTTTTCCTGACTCCAAACTTCATTAAGTTGATGCTTGCTTGTACAGAAGCTTGTGAGGCCCATGTTTTTCTGAAGTAACATTTTCCTGTACAGTCTATTTTCTATTACAATGACTGAATTGTAGAGCTGAAATGAATGTCAGAATTGTTTGCTGGATGCATTACCAGATACCTTCTTTTCTGATGCCCAGAAAGAGAAATTACGTTTGCAACAGAGATCATTTTTGGTTTTCTGAAGCAAAGGTTTCATATCATATACAACATTCCCAGACAGAGATTTGCATTATGCATTTTGCTCACTAGGTATCCTCCCAAGATTATTTATACAAGAGAATTTCCACTTCAAATTGCCAACATAGTTGTCCTGCAGAGTTTGAAAATTACATTTAGAGAAAATAAAAACATTTGGAAAGAACCCGTCTACAAACCCAAGAGATTTTGTGACTAGTGCACCATCTTTTAGTCTGTGAGAAGGTGGAGTGACTCATTGGCCAGGTGAGGTGGGGATGCAGCAGGCCAGCTACCTTCAGTTCCTGGGCATCTTGCAGGACAAATGTCTGATTCCCATGTAAAATACTCTTTCACTCCCAGCCAGGAAGGCTCTGGCTCTTCCCCTCTACCAGAGAAGTGGGAAAAGTTTTGGGGCTCTCTTCTCTTGGTGGCACTAGAGGTCAGTCCCACACCAAGGGACATCCCTGACCCAGGCAGTATCTTGCCCTGTGTTCCATGAATACTGAATACCAAATATCTTTTCTCCATATCAAAATGTCTTGCTATGGCTCTAGGGTAAGACTACAAACAGGCTTAAATGTATAGAATATTTCTCTATGGATGGGCACAGGAAATAATGCTCCTGAAGGTTATGAACTTGTTGAACCAAAGCTGAATTTCTCTGAAGTCAAGAAACTAGAGACTAAGGAACCAAGAGGGAAGATGTTAGGTTCCTACTGAAATCGAAGAGAATTTTGGCACTGAATTCTATAGGAAATGTCTCTGGTGGTTGTACTGAGCTATAACTGGACAAAAGCTTGAAAGACAGTCCTTCAGATTCAGACTAGGAGGCCATGTGTGGGTGTGTTTACAGCTATAATACATGACTCTGTGGTGGAGACCTAGAAGTCCACCAGAGAGAGAAAGGCCCTCCTGTTTGAGGCAAACCACATGTTTTTTCCTGGAAAGCAGCAAGAGGGATCAATGAACCCACAGGAGAACGGATCTACCACACAGCTGAGCTGCGAAGCTTGGAGGATGCTCCTTCTTGTAGTGCCTTTTACAAGCTCTTAGAGTCATTTGTGTCCTGCCCTGATGTACGTTTCCAGTGCAGCATTAATTGCTTGGTTAAAAAGTCCCTGGAACCATTCCAGGTCAGGTTGGCTGGGGCTCTGAGCAACCTGCTCTACTTGCAGATGTCCCTGCTCAGTACAGGGGGGTTGGACTAGATGACTTTGAATGGTCCCTTCCAACCCAAACCAGTTTATGATTCTCTGGAAAAGAGTTTTTTGGGGGGAAGAACCCTGGCAGCTTCCCCCTGACAGTCGACATTACCTTACCTTATATGTCTTCTCAAAATGTATTGAATTAATTGATGAGGTTTTAAAGATACCTGTCTGGAATGCAATATACTTGTTCAATAAATATCTTCTCTGTAAACAAAACATCATTGATCCTACTTTACAAACGGGGAAGCTGAAACACAAAGAGGCAAACTAACAGAGATATTCCGAGCAGAAAGTATAACCAGGTCCCTTGTGTCCAGCACAGGTCACGCAGCTGGAGGCTGTCTCAGTGGCCAAAGCCCAGCTCACAAACATCCCTCTTCCAAAAAAACCTGACCTTGCATCTCAGGCTAGATTGGAAAAATAAAGCACAGATCTCAAAGGCCAAATTCCAGCCTCTTTCGAACACACTCAGAGCGTTCGTGCAATGCAGGTTCACACTTGCAATGATTTTTATGGGCAGTATTTTTCACCATAGGCTTTGTGGCACACGAAGACATGCCTTCTCAAGCAGTTTCCACAATTGTGTTATATTTAACAGCACCAAATAAAAACATAGCAGCTGGATCAATATTATATTCATATTTTATTCCATAAATAAACTCTGTTGGTTTGTAAGCTGCTTGTTTTTACTTCCAAAATGTACAAATAAAGATTTAAATATTTTTGGAGGAAACATTACAGATGGTTTTAGTTCTGCAGTTTTGATGCAAACATACTTCTTGGCACCACTTCTTAATAGGCCGTTTCCATAAATACTTAATGCTTACAGAAGTGGAGTAAAATATACATTACAATGAAAAACACGGAAACGGGTGTTATAATCACATTTTTAAGTACTGCTCTTTAACAGGTAAGTCTGCTACGTAGATTCACTACATAAACAGGAATAGAGTTCTTCAGAGAGCTAAAATATCAGTCCCTTTTGGTACGTTAAGTATTAATGTGAAACTGCTGCTACTATGATTATGTGGTAATGCTATTTCAGCTAGTTTCTAAACATAACAAATAATGATATTCATTTTTCTTTCCTTCAAGGATTTAACTCACAGGAAATCAATTAATAGAGTACTTCAGAGAAATAAGTTTCCCAGATCTTATAAACCCAGTTCTATTGCTACAGAGACGTGTCCTTTTTAAAAGATTAAGATAAAAAATACCGCTGTAATTCAGTATTTGCATTAAACATTCTTAAAATTATTACCTCTGGGTAAACTGACCAAAAGGTGATGCTCTGAAACAGCTGTGTTCCCTTTTAGACTGTTTTTGATTACTTGAAAGTTTCCTTAAAATTTTAATTGAAATATAAATGATCTTTCTTTATACAAGGAGCCAAAGATAAGAAAAATACCTCCAGGTAATTGAGATAACAGCAAATTTTATGGCTTAACTAGCATTCAAAGGCATTCAAGATCCATCTAGGATGATGGGCAAGAGAATCCTCTGTCACTCTGTGTTTCTCTGAAGGAGCTGGTCCAGTAATTGCTATGAAAAAAAAGCACAATGCAAAACAGCCTTAAGATACTGCTAAAATACACTAAGGGGGGGTAGAGCTGTGGATGTTTTCAGTGATTCTAGAGGTGAGATGATATTGACATTCTCAGACTTCTAATCTCCTGGCTACATGGCTCAAAACAAAGTAGCACTGGAAGTTTTTCCACTTTGGACAGGAAGGGTGTGATTAGATGGAGGAACAGAGCACTCAACCAAGGGAAAATTGGTACCTGTGTGCAACGTGGGGCAGGGTTATCTGGCAGTGCCTCAGCTCTGCACCTGGATTAATGGTGCTGATGCAGCTTTCTACCACAACTAATTGCTCATTGCTAAAACCCAGAAGTCTAAGGTGCTTATTCCAACACAAAAGTTCAGCTGTGAATTCAAGTTTAAAGCAGTGCCCAAAGCGAAGGACAAGATTTAAAACCCATCCCTTGGCTCTCTGGCTTTGCCCATGGTCCGCAGAGGCTTCTCAGGCAGGACCCCATTCACAGGTAATGAAGGGTTGCAAAACTGTGCTTGGCATTCACTGTAAATCTTTTACCTTTTTAAAGATCTCAACACGCAGCCTGTTACTCTGGATGATGATCCGTTTCTGTTTTTCTTCTTGTTTCTTTTTTACTTCGGGTAAATTGTCATAAATCCTGGAACGAATTTAAGAAAGTTAACTTCACACGTCATCCTTGGGACTCACAAATAATTTCTTTTTCCTCTAGGAAACATTTGCCTTCGATGCAATATTTCTCATTAATGGGCGTCTCTAAGTACTTGAATTAGATTTATGACATGGGAATTATAAATTATTAACAATAACGTTTTTGTATCAAATCTGACTTGTTGAAAACCACTCCTAATTCTGAACTAAAATGTAAGGAAAGAGGCAGGATCAGGTTATCTTGATGCAGCAGCATAATTCTGGAGTAGCTTCTAATGAGCTCAGTGGAGTTGGTTTCAATTTATAGCAACATAATTCAAACCAGAATCTGGCCTGTGTGCTTTTTTATATTTACGTGACAAAATTAATACCAAACAATTATTTTCAAATATTTTTCTAAAATACAAGAAAACCAGCATTATAGGATTTTAGACTCTTAACAATTTTTTGCTATCATTAGGAACTCTTTTTATCAAGCAGATAATCTGTCCATTTTAAAAAGAAGGAACTCTTTATCAAGGAGATAATCTGTCCATTTTAAAAAGAACGTGAATCACTCTCAAAAAGGTGACTCCTGCTCTGATCTTTTTCCACTGAAATCAGTGATAAATTTCTCAAGGACTGGAAGAGAAAGTTGGACCTTCCTTCATAGCAGTCCTGTTCTTTGCATGGATACAAAGCCTCTTTAGTTCTGATTTTTCCTCATCATGTTTTGCAATACCGAGTTCTTGAAGCAGCCTGCTTTGGCTGGAGATTGTATTTTGGAGAAGAGAAATGGGACACATCTTGAGCACTCTTAAAAACAGAATGAATTCTGCCTTTTGCAGCAGTGAATGATGGCGTGAAGTGCAATGCAGTTAAAGATCAGAGCCACGTTCCAAATAGTTTGCTGTACTTCTCATGCTATGTGCCATTTAGGGGTTTAGTGGTGCCCTGGCAGCGCTGGGTTAACGGTTGGATTTGATGATCTTAAAGGTTTCTTCCAACCAAAACTATTCAATGATTCTATTCTATGATTCTATAATCCCAGTGAAAGAAACCACAACAAAGTGACTGTGCAGCTTACATTTTTGAATGTCCAACATGAAGCACCCGTCAGGGACCTTGTTTTCATACCACAGGTACCCCATGTTGGCTGAAACTGCTAGAAAAGTGATGCTCCAAGGGCAGGGCTACCCCAAATCTAGCACACTGATACAGTGACATGAGCATCACTCGAAAGGGTGGCAAGCAGCACGACAGACAGATGCAGATGACGTGGCAATACGCTGCCTTCGGTGTGAGCCGGCAGCAAGCTCTAAACCCGCACGGTTTGTACCTTTTTGATCTCATGTGCATCTCCTTCTCTGGAATGAATCTTTCCTTTGGTTTGAAGAGATTATCTAGCAGAGGGAAAATAAAGACAATATTGGAGGAATCTGCGTTTACTGGAGTGTCTTAACTTAATTGTTGCATTCCTCGTGGTCATGATATGCTATTTTTGATTGCATTTTTGATGGCTTAAGGCCAGATCCAAATCTCAATGGGTTGATGGAAAGGCATTTAACAACTTCATCTGGAGGCAAATTCGTCCCTGAAGCTGCCCTACAGAAAGGGAAGGATGGAGAAGACCCATGGTAACCACCTTCCTTGCAGAGTTTACTTAATTTAAATGCCTATGACTTTTGTCATTGCCACATGCAGCTCTGTACACACGGTATTCAGATCAAGAACCAGGGATGATTTCTGTGATATCAAGTGATTTTGCCCGGAAAGGTGGTAGAAGCCCCACCCCTGGAAACATTCAAGGTCAGAGAGGACTCTGAGCAACCTGCTCTAGTTGCAGATGTCCCTGCTCACTGCAGGGGGGTTGGACTAGATAGTCATTAAAGGTCCCTTCCCACCCAAACCATTCTATGCTTCTAAATGATCTATTTTCCCCATGTGCTCGTGCAGGAAACTGCACCCACACAAACTGGCTGCATCCTCAGCTGACGTGTGTTGGGGACCTGGCATGGTATGATCATTTCTGATTCAATTTACACCTGTTTTGCAGGGCTGTGAATAATTACGCTGAGCATTAGGAGGAGGAAAATTAAATTACCCTTTCCTGATCAAATATGAAGATATCTGTGATAATTCCAATCAACATTTCCCTGGACACAGGAAAATAATTACTGATCTTAGCAGTCGGTGAGTCTCAGTAATAGGTGGTTTTAACACCTTCCTTGCAGAATTGGTTCCTGAATGGGAAAGGCTGATGTTTGTACAAAGTGGGAAGCCAGTAATTATGGAAACAAAACTTATTCTTGATGAAGGAGACTGTGTCTAGCCACATTTACCAGGGAGAGGAGGGAGGGAGCACTGCTGCCTGCACAGCTGTGCTATTTAGATTTACACCAGTACGATGAAAGGAAGTGTGGAGAAGAGGCAGGGTTCTACAGCAGGACACGTCTAGGAGTGGAAGGAACCCTGTGGTCCATGAGCTGCTACCCTGGTCTACACTGGCAATGTGGACAGTTGTAACTTAATTTTCTTCAGTTCAGGCGTAGAAAGAAATGGTTTTACATTCTGGTGTCTGAACACGAGGATGACCAAAGCATTGCCTACACCCAGCCAGGTCCAGATGGTTTCCCTGGGGCACTGAGGACAGGGGTATGATGCCCTGTGCAGTCACAGTAATCTAAACATAAAACGTATTTGCCAGTATCTTTGCAAAACATATGTGCAAACTTTCAAGCCCTTTCCTTTTCCAAAGGAGTTTAGAAGACATAATATATATATCACAGCAGGCACCACATTGGCCTCTTTTACCATCTCACTGAAGAGAAAAATACAACAATCAAGGCAAAGGAGTAAATAGAGAGAATAATTTGTTCCAGAACTGCCCAGTGCAGACAGTGGCCCTGAGCAGACCCAGTGACCACTGCCCAAAGAAAGATCCCTTCCCCACCAGGTTTGCTTTCCTGCTGTTTAAGACACCAGAAGTTTCAGGGATATTTAGGACAGATGTTTTAGCAACCAAACAGCCTCGAGCATCTTACTGGGCATCTTACAGGCAAAGCTGGACTTGAATTACTGTGTTTCTCAGGAAAATGCTACAAGTCCTTTAAGATTCCTTTTATATCTTGACATGAAAAGTGAGCTTTGCAGCAGTTCCTATTTTGAACTGGTACAGTCTTCAAAACACAAACTGAGAAAGGAGGAGAGTCTGTGAAGCCACCTCTGCCTGAGGACTAACTTTTCTCTACTCAGTGGTTGTCTGTACTTAATCAGGCTATTAAATCTTCAGTACACACAAGCAACATGCTCAATTTGCTAGGAAAATATAATCTGCCTTTTATTTATTAGTGGGTTTATGTTCATTTACGTGTTGGTAAACTTGAAATGGATAAACACTTGGATGCTCTGTCCAAAGAACCCTGAAACTTAAGGGACCGGATTGCCTGTGACCCAGACGGTCCTAGAGAAGGATTAGGGTCCAGGGTCATTGATTTTCTGGGACCAGTGTGGATCCCAGCACATCTCAGAGCAGCCTCGGCACAGTCTCTTGCTGCTTGAGGTTGCACACATCATTCTGACAGCTCAGGACTGCAGAATGCATCCCTTTCCACAAAGCATGTCCTCTAACCCGGACTGAAATCATATAAAACCATCACCATGGATTCTCTGCAGTGCTAAAACAAAAAGAGGAGGTAATTCATGCTGCAGAGAAGAGGAGGCACTTCATGCTGCAGAGAAAATTCGGGCATCTCCTTTGTTTGCATGGTAATATGGTCCCTGGTGTGACAACCAGTTCCTTGAACGTTCCCACGTCCTTGGGCACAACAGGGTAGCTGAGGGCACTGGAAATAACATCCCAGCAGAAACCTGCACTACTTGCACCAAGCCCTCATGCTATAAGTCAAGGTGGGCCTCTCCCAAGATGCAATACCATCGGCCAGTGTGACTGACCAGCACAGAGCCCAAGTTTTATACAATTTCCTATGCACCATGAGCAACATCTGCTCAAATTTATGAATTCTTACTCCATGAATTCTCAGCTTGTAGGATTTCTGGAAGGAAACTACTCGGTTTAGGGATCCCCTCCCTTTATTCTAAATAAAAGCAGTTACTGACACATTAACTTTTCCAGACCCCTGTGTGTAGCTGCCAGAACATATGAGGGATGAAAAACCCAGCCAGGGATCTACAGGCCTGAGACCTGTCTTGTAAACAGGTTGACAAGCTAATCAGTATTTTTTCTAAGTAGTCACTATGACAGGCTGGGTCCCTGCGTTCGAGTGCTGGGAAGCACCACAGAGGCCAAGAGCTGAGAAGGTGCTTGGAGTGTGAGGCTGTTCCTCCAGAAGAATCCTCTCCTGATGGCACAGAAAGGGGCTAGAAGAGCATCACACCCCATCACTGCCCACGATTCTGCCTGGAACTATGTATGTGGCTTTGACAGGAAGGATTAAAAAGAGATTCTGGGGAAAATCCTCCAAGAAAAATAATAAAAAAAAAAGAATAAAATCTACCTTGTAGTAAAAATATGCTTTGTGAAACAGCTTAGAGTCAAAAGTTTAACACTTCAGGGTAAAGACTCATGTAGTATCTCTTGGCTCACCCTCAGGTCACTATATATAAGGAAAAAACCAACCCAAAACACACATGCAAGCAACCAGCAAAAATAAAGCTGATCCTTGACAGGATTAGAATTCAAACATTAACTGAAAAATAAATAAAAATTGCTCTAAATGAGAAAATAAAAATCATACGTGCATTAAAATATTTGTGAATATTCAATACTGAGAAAAAAGTGTATTTCTGAGCAGAAGAGCAGCACACTTTCAGAGCTATAATACCCTGCCAAACATGTCACGAACGCCTGAATTAACATTCTTTCCTACCAAGCAAAGATGAAAGTGGAGCACAAGGTGGACAATTCCCCAGCTTGATAAGTCTTCTAAATTGCATTTTATCAAAGTTCCTTACCAAATTTCATAGCCCTGTATTACTGGTGGAGAAAACTATTCTGAAGGATAGAAAAGAAGGGATTTCAAGGCAGACACTCAGCATTTCCAGTGATGCACTGCAGTTAAAAAAAAAAAAATGGTACAGACAGACAGGCATGAAACACTACTTCGGTGATTTATTCAAACCCTGTGAAACTATTGATCTTCTGGTGTTTATACCAACACTGTGTGCAACAGTGGTCTGGCATCTCCATAGTGGGAGAAAGTAGCTGCTTCAGCAAGTTGTAAATGAAGGTAAATGGGTCATCCCTGCAATATATTTTAACTAATGCTAAACTGCACCTCAGACAGAATGAGTAACTTTCTTGCTCGGGAAGTTAGTAAATGTTTAGACAGAGAACAGATAAAACGATTGTGTTGGAACCATCCCCTGACTTATATTTACCATTAAATCACTGAAACACTTAAAAAGGAAAAAGAGTGGCAAAATTTATCAATGGCTTAACTCTGCCCATCAGAATATACATCCATTTTCTTCTAACGCAAACGTAAATGTCTCCAAGTTTGTTAGGAGCTAAAGTGTTCCTTTGAAGACACGTTGCTGGTCCAGGAAAAGCAAAGTCCTGATAGTGATGGTTCTCTAATTAAACTGCTTTTTTGCTGAACTGAAAAAATAATTCCCCAAAAGCCCACTGACCCAGAGAAGTCTTAAAATATAAAAGAATTTTTTAAACGCAGTTTTTTTTACAAACAACAGTCCCCTAAAAAATAAATTAGCCTTGAATCCAAGATAAATATCATACCCAAAGCACTTGACTGGGAATTCACCCAGAGAATATAAACTAGTGCCCACACTGAGCAGTGCTGCCTAAACTTTTGCTCATTGTATGTCAATGACTTCATGCAATGAAGTACTGTAGTCAACAGATGAGGTTTTGGTATTATTTATTAAAAAACTGCAATAACCCATTAGTTAGAGGTTTGATGGCAAGACTGTCTGGACTTTTCTCATCTCAGAGAAATGTTGAAGCTCAGAAGTGGTCCTTCAACCAAGAGGACCCATAGGAAGAGGGGGTTCATGGGCTTTCCAGCTTTTCAGGCCTGTCCTACGCTGTGGCTATTAAGACTTCTGATTGTCTTTGATATTTCAGTCTTAACAATGGAAAACATTACTAGTATCTCTAAAAAAGCTGTAAAGTTTACAGGTTTATGAAAATACTTTCATACTAAATTAATTTCGGGCACGATGCAGGAGATTTCAGTCCTCTCTGCCCAAATGATAGTTGAACACTGATGGATTTCATTCAGAAAAAAATTAATTAACATCTCACCTGGCATTCCTAAATCATTCTTGTTTGACTAGAGCATGTAGTTTTGAAAAGCCTAACATTTCTTTCAAAAACCAGCAATTAATGAAGAAAGTATGACAGATCATGGCAAATTCATCACAAGATTAAACTTCGATAAAACTTGCACCAGCTTCTTAATCCCAACCTCTTCAGCTTCTAATCACAGGTGAAATCAGACCTTTTACTAAAGTCCAGCATCAAAAAAACCCTTCTTCATATTTGAAGAGTTTCCAATTTATTGCCACCTTCCGTGCACAGAGACTGGCTATCTTCCCCCTTCACAAGGATGAGGATGTGGGGAGGACATGCTGGTTACCCCATTCACTTCATCACATCCTCCCCTGTCATCACAGTGAGCAGTCTTAGCCTCGGGTTCCCAGGGACCCCACTGCCAGTGACCTGCAATGTGCTGCCACGTTTAGCCGACTCATAGGCACTGTTCTAATCAATGTGGTGAATAATAATATCACAAAGATAATTCATTCTTCTTGCACACTCAACTACCTGACTGCAGCTTTGTCTATATTCAGAGCTGTCAGCCTCAACCAAGAGGCCAGGTGCCAACAGGGTCAGTGGCACTACTGCTAGCTAGGAGTCTTGAGGAGGAAAAGGAACCTGAGAAATAGCACAACCCAAGTCACACGTGAACAGAGATGGGCTGCAAACATCTCATCAGCCATCAACAGCATCTGAAGACCACGGGGATGCATGTTGGCAGCATTTGCCAGCTGCACACTTACTGCAAATTCTCCAATTGTCATCATCTTCTCTCTCTAGACTCCAAAATAAAACCTCCCTGGCGCAGAGCTCCTCAAGAAACCAACCCCTTGAAAACACAAACAAGCAAACAGCAACCCTCACCCTCCAGGCTTTTGCCGTTACAATAAAGCTTTTTGGAAAGGTTTAGAAGCACGACTGAGGAGCTATAAGCTTGTTTCCAAAATATTATTAGAGATACAGGATTTGGATACAAATCCAGAGAAACACAGCAGGCACCATGGTAGGGGTTGAACAATAATGTTCAACTCCTGTTGCCGTTTCCAGTGAACCTCTCAAAGGAAAGGAAAGTGGAAGGTATGAAAACAAAAAAAAAAAACAACCCCAACCCAAAACATATGTGCCTGAGAAATCTTTTTAAACCTCTGAAAGTGCTTGTGTACACTAAGATCACAAGGCTGTTCATTATGCAGATTTAAAGGCCCATAAACAGCTGGTAGTCCTGTCACTGAAGTAATTACATTACGGTTTTTGAGATTTAAATCCAGTTATTTGAACATTGTTTCTATTCAGTTCGTCACAGTGGGATCCCTAATTTGTTCGACGTAGTCAACAGCAGAGTAGTCTATCTTGGACTAATTAGAGCTCTCGAAATTTAGCAGCACACATTACACAGCACAAAGGCTAGCGTGAGAGTCGCGGGTTCTCTGCCTTCAAAGTGCTCTTGTGATGATAAAATCTTCTGCAGGGTAAACATTTTTGGGTTTCTCAGATTACTTTCAGTGTTTTGTAAAAATCCTGCTCGTGAATTACAACTAAAAATGGCAAACAACTTGTTTTTTGGGTTGTTTTGGGTTTTTTTCAGGATGAGAAGGTAAATGGAAATTGCACAGATGTGGGTATTTATATGGAAATGATGTTGAATGGCAATTATTTCCTTCTCTTGAAACTAAAGTTGTAGCAACACTGTCAAAACATTGGAAAACTGCTAGCTACTAATTTAATTTTATCAATAAATACACTTCAGCCTGATAGAATAGTCTCCGGTGGGGGAAAAAAATCTCCAAAGGACATTGCTCTTTCTCCTGGGTGGAAATTATTTTATTGAAATAAAAGCTGCAAGCCCAGAGTGAAAAGCATGTGACAAGCTTATTTCAGAGAGATATTAATTGCAGCAAACTTCTCAAGTGCCAATGGAAACATCTCTAGCTCCAGTTTAACCCTCACTTACATCCACATAGAAGCAGGTTGTCCCATCTGCCCCCCTTCTGTGACATCCCTCCGTGCAGACACAGAGGTGCACTGTGGGAACTGGGCCAGGAATTGTCTTCTGGTGGTGGAAAACTACTTGGATAACTCACGTTATTGCTGTGCTTGGGGCAAGTATACTGCAGTGACCTGCTCTGCGAGCTCCTTGGGGGTGCACAGAAACACCCGACTCCTGCCCAGCCGCAAATACCTTTATAATCCATCCTTGGGCTCACTGTGTTGGTGTCAGTGGAAATTAAACTCATCAGCCAACCTGCTCTTACCAGGAAGACCACTGGAAAATGTATGAGGGTGTGCTGGCAATGAGCCCTATGAACCTTAGACCCATAAAGACCTCTAGCTCTACAAATCTCAAAAATAACAGGAGAGAGGAAAAAAAAAGAGGAAGGAGGAAACTATCAGACTGAAAAAAAAGCAAGATCATGCCCCTGAAGCCTAGAGGTGCCATCAACAGAATGTTGCATATTGAAGCAAGTTTCCAGGTCATCATTTTACCCTCCTGGTTCCTTAATTTTGAATGTTGTCTTGAAGTGTGTTGCTGTGAAAGAGCAGTTGGCTTCCTGAGAGCAAGAAACCTGCAGGTGGGCTGCATTTGGCAGAGATTTTCTTTTAGACTAGCAAGAAGAACTGGAGACCCAGTAGTACTAGTACCAAATAAAATACCAATGGCTCTGGGGACATGGCAGAAAAACAGCTCTGCTTGCCCAGAAGTATCTGCTGCCCAGTTGCCTTGACTTCTGATGACAGCTGAGGTCTCATGTCTGTTTTGGACTTTATAAGTGACTATAATAAACGTAGGCTTCCAGATAACAACAGGAATGGTCATCTGGCAGGTCTGTGCCCTCTGCTGCTGCCCAATGAACCCTGGGCAGCTGCACCATACCCTGGAGAGCAATGGTTGTGATAAAACAGCACTGAGCATCAGCCACCAGCTCTTGTCCCCAGCTTTGGTGTCAGAGTCAGCTGGTCCTGGACCATGACTGACTCACAACTGGGTATAGCCAAGTGTGGAAGTGGCATTTGTGACTTTCTGTGTTTGGACCTACAGACACATCTTAGGATTTTTTTTCCTTTTCTGGCCACTTTGAGCCCTGCAGAGACCCCAGGCTCTCTACCACTTGAAAAGCTGGCTTTGAAATCCATAGGAATGAACTCTGCCTCGTTGCCTTTGCTCAGCCAGCTTTGGCTGGCAGGCAGCTTTTGGTGTCATCTGTGCATGGCTGTGATACACAAGCAGCCTGGGAGCTCTCTTTGGGAAGGGCATGGTCTCCCCACGCCTAGAAAAATGGGAGGCTGGTGCCAAGAGAGATGCTGCTGCTTTCCTCCCTCACCATCTCCCACCTTCCCTCTCACTGCCTTTGCACCAGCTCATCTGATCATGACACTGTTTGACAAGCTGGATCAGTCATCTGATCTGATAAAACCTCACAGAGGAAATCCAAATGAAAAAAAAAATAAAAAAAAAATTAAAAGCATGCCCCACTAGATCCAACTGAAATATGTGAGCATGGATGGGGCATGCACAGTGACAGAGCAGGTGGTGACACTGCTGCTTGTGCCCACAACCTCCCTTGTACCAGGTTACAATATGAAAAGGCATCCTCACACCACTGGGATTTTGGTGCTCACTTCCTATCTCAGTAAATGAAACTGCCCTTGCATCCATACCTGGATTTTCATTTCATTTTACATGCTAAAATGGCTTTTCCAGAGAATACAGAATAATGATGACAACAAATGATAATTGTTCTTCCTTCCAGCTTTAGGGGCTGACAGAAAGGTAGGAGAAGGCTGTGACCACAGTGGGTTGGAGATGTTATCAGCAGAGACATCAGAATGACACAGGCACCCGGTGTCCTCGGTGAGCACGAGGGGGAAGCCCTTGTCTCTTCTGCTAGAGGGGTTGCAACTAGAAAAGCTTGGGAGCATTCGTAGGAAACAAAGATCCTCACACACTGGGACTCATTAATGATACTAATTCTTCTGCACAATAGCATCCACCAGGAGAAGTCTTAAAATACCCATTGTCAGAACTCAGAGCAAATTAAACAGGCTCAGTACACTCCTGCCCAGCCCTCTGAACTTCAGCCTACACTGTTGTGCTCTATCAAGCATCTAGGAGTTCCAATATTAATTATAGTTGTGCTTAAATAACGGACACATGACCCTTCTGTCATTATAAAAATATTAAGATCTCACAAACAGAAAATTACATGTGGCTGTATGAAGGCAGATGAGCTATGGAAACTAAAGATTTTCTTTAGAAAAATTTATCTTTAATTACCAACCACTAAAAGAGGGAATTAGTAATTTACTTGAATAATTAATAAATGTATTTCAATATGCTTTTATTACTCCTTAAACAAGCATAAAGATTAATCTTTAATTATAATTTAAGGAGAACTTGGTCTAACCTTTCATTTTTTTAAATTTTTTTTTTAATTTCATAATGTGTTTGCAGAGTGGTTTGGGGGTCCTAAAGGCCTTTTCCAGACAAAATGGTTTTGTGACTTTCAAAGATAACCAAAAAAAGAAAGAGAGATTTGCCAATTCTTCTAAGATATATATATATATATGACAAACCCCCAGTCTGTGCCAGTGCCTGCTGGGAGGGTTGCTGGTGATGACACAGACCCCCCCCCAACACTGCAGGACAGCGTGGCCCTGAAAGATCTGTACCCAAGGAAATTATTTTGGATAACTGAAGTGGGGAATGAATTTTATCGACTCCTTAAAATAGAATTTATATCTTGGTCTTCGTTCACTTAGGCTTATTTATGTCTCTATAAAAACCCATTATGTATCTGATGTAAGGTAGAGTCTGTGATACCACCACAAATGGTACAGAGGTAGAGATAGAAATCATCTTTTTTCCAACACAAAGCACGACAAGAGCCCTGAGATAAGGACAGTGACCAGCTTTCCCACACCCAACCTCAAAGCCAGAAAAACAGGTGTGTTTCCCAGCATCCAGGACACCAAAGATTTTCTTTCCTGCTTCCTCCAAGTGACCCATCTAACTGTTTAATGTTTTCAATTGATTTACTTTTCAGTAGAATAATGGGTCTTCAAACAGCCACAGATTTACAACCAAAACGTGAAGAGGGATGTCAATCAACCAAGCAAATCTTTTTCTTTATTCTATGGAATTAAGTATCACCCAGATGGCAATTAAAAGAAAAAAAAAAAAGAGTGAAACAAAGGTAATTTGTTTAACATCTTGCACCTAGATAATATTTACAGAGGTGCTACTGGGAGGGAGCTGCAAGGGAGCTTCTCAGAGAGAATCGTTTTACTCGCTGGATGTTGAGTCTGTTTACCACCAGGGTAATAAAAGAACCTAATCAACTCAAATTAGGAAATTTAGGAGTTTAGATGCACTGACTTAGCAGCCTTGTATACAGCTGGTGGGCAGACAAGTGTCCTTTCACAGCTACCTCACTGCTGGGAGCTTCACAATTCAAGTGGCAGGTCCATACCAGAAACTGCTGAGATGATCTGATTGGGACTGCTACTCCTAAATCCCCCCTGCCACCCCACCTGTCACTTCTCTCCCCAAACTGGTCTTTCTGTGAGCTGTGACAGGTATGAAATGCCATCTATGATCCGAGGGCTGCAACCCCTCTGCTGGGAGGCCAGGCTGGGAGAGCTGGGGGGGATTCAGCCTGCAGAGGAGAAGGCTCTGGGGAGACGACCTTGTGACCTTTCAGTACTTAAAGGGGCCTGTAAGAAAGATGGGGAAAGACATTTTAG
>WUAM01000356.1:1808125-1820136 GCA_024336885.1 Actenoides hombroni
CTCCAGGGATCATGGGGACTCCACCACTGCCCTGGGCAGCCTGGGGCAGCCCTGGACAACCCTTGTGAAGACATTCGTCCTCATGTCCAACCTAAACCTCTCCTAGTGCAACTTGAGGCTGTTTCCTCTTGTCCTATCACTTGTTCCTTGGGAGAAGAGCCTGACCCCACCTGGCTCCAACCTCCTGTCAGGGAGCTGTCGAGATCCAGAAGGTCTCCCCTGTGCCTCCTCACCAGGCCGAACAACCTCAGGTCCCTCAGCTGCTCCTCACCAGACTTGTTCTCTAGTCCCTTCCCCAGCTCAGTTGCCCTTCTTTGGACGGGCTCCAGCCCCTCAATGTCCTTCTGGGAGTAAGGGGTAAATTATATGTGAGGGGCATATCATTAGGAAAGCTGTCAATTCAAGAAGTCCTCCACTGAGAACAAATAGATTATTTTCTACACTTATAATTATGCTTTAATGCTCTATGGCTGATATTCCTCGCACGAATTAGGACCAAAAGAGTCTATGTGCTCAGAATTAGAGTTGACAAGATTCTCATTTAGAGGACAGAATTAATTCAGAGTAACAAAGGAACTAAGGAAGAGCTCCATAAGACCTATTTTGAAAAGTCACACTGGAGTGCTTCTTCCTTGCCAAATAATTTGATTTCTAGAACTAAATATCTGGGAATAAAGCCCATCACTGTTTTATTTCAATTTTTGGTTACAATAAACTTAAAATATTTTCCTCTTTATGACATATTGTACATATTATATTGTACTTAAAAAAAAATATTAAAATGGTCTGTGTTGGGTACATTTGCCTTTTAAAAGCCTGAACTGTATTTCCTCCCTAATACTGTTCTTGTTAACATTTTGGAAAAAAACACCCTTGAAACCTGTGAACATGAAATTAAACTCCTCGATAAGCCAGGTTTACAGAGGTGTTGATTAACTCGATCCTTGATAGACCTCAGTGGATGCTTCACTATTGTAAAATGAAGTCACTTCCAGTTAGTGAAATGGCCTGATTTAACTTCAGGCCCTGGAAGTGGAATGTGGGCTTTTTCCATCCAAAAGGTGTTATGTTCAGTAGCTTTATAGTCAATAATGAAAAAGTTTTGTCTACCTGCCTGAAAAAAAGAAAAATAAATCTAGGAAAAGAACGCTGTAAGAAAGTAAGGAAAAACACAGTGAGAAAAAAAGACTATATGTGACCATTATAGCATTTTTACAGTGTTCTTGGAGTAAATTTCTCACAATCCTATTGGTACTAAAGCCAATTTAATCTACAGTACATCTCAGTTGTCCTCTGCAAAAATACCATATGCATGACTACAGCTGCTCGTGTCATCTCCATTAGCTATTTGAAGAGCTGCTGGAAATACAACATCCCAACAGGTGCTGAACTAGAAGAAATTATGTTTTACATGATGAAATCTTGTTGATAATCAATTGTTAATTTATTTTTTTTTTAATCTTCACCTCCAAATGAGGTGGTTTATGCTATGCCTGTTCACCACACAGTTCAGGGTGTTAAGTAAAAAAAAATAAAAATAAAAAAATAATAATTGTGGAAGTGAAAGAAAGGTATCAGAACACGGTTGTAAAAATAACCTCACTTCTAGTGTTTCTTGGTTGGACTGGGACTGCTTGACTCTGCTCTTTTAATGCTTTTTCAAGATTTTCTTGCATCTACTCACAAAATAAGCTTACCTTTCTCATTTTAATCTTGTTTTCTATTAACCATAGCAATGTATACAGATCAGTTGATTGATCTCTCACCAGATGACTCATACTCAGCACTTATAGCTGGACAAAAATGGACTGATTTTCCATTATTTCGCCTTTTTTTTTTTCTTTCAGACTGATCTCATCTTATTATTGAAACCATATTCCTAACAACCACAGTAGGATTTGTACCTTACTTTTTAGGAGTTGGTTTTGCCCGTGAACATTTTCTTCGAAGAGGATTCTCGATGAAGCTTTTATATTGCACATACTACCAGAGAAAGACATTTTTGGTTTCAGGATGCCCTGTGCTTGAATCTCTTTGGATTTGGAGGTGTCTTTGGAGGGTTCTCTCTTTTTCAATGAGCTGCCAGGAGCAACAGTGATTGCTTTTCTGGATGCTGTATCTGGAAGAGAGCCAGAGGACATTGTGCTATTCCTGCCTGTGGTGCTTTGCTTCTTCTTGCTTCCTGACACCATTTGTGTTCCTGGGAAAAACAGAAAAAAACAACCCCAAATTCTATAACATGGGAGCATTTTTCTTGTCATCCCTCTAATCCTTATAATTTTTAATTCCTGCAAAAACTGCTTTCAGCTGTACATTTTAACAGTTGTGACTGATACAAGTTTTATCACGACTGCCAACAAAATGTTGCCAATAGAAATGATCACAAAGAATACTCATGAAAATAAACCACCGTTCCAAAGAATATATATACGCTCTGATGGGCAGCGTGGAGGGAGTCAAGATACCTCTGACATACAAAAGGTACAGTATGTGTCTTTGCCTTGTCTTTTGCTCACTTGAGAAGAATGTTTTAGGTTGGTTAAACCTGGTCAAAATTAGAGTTATGGATCCAGGGGTGGCTGTGGTGAAAGCTGAGGTCCAAAAGATGCTTGCATCAGGGTTTTAACCCCTTTGTAGTGGAGTGGCTGCCTCAGAAGCATCTCCCATCTCCAACACTTCTACCACCTCTGTGCAAAGCCACAGCGGGAGCTGGCAGCAAAAAAAGTCAGTTTGTACAAGATATGCTTTTCCCTGAAACCGTTTTATTGAGAAGGATGTTGCACAGCAGCTACAACTGCAAGACCCTGCCATGTCAAAAGTGACAGCACTAGGTGGGTGAGCTCTGTGCTACACAGACCTTGAAAAATGACCCAAGGTAGCCATGACTGCTGCCAACAACTCCCCAGAAAACTGAGTGCAGGCAAATGAGCACACAGAAGGGTCCATTTTCCAAGGTGCGTTTTAAGGCAGAGTTTTGAAGGGAGAAGAGATAAAATAGGAAAGAAAAAAAAAAAAGAAAGAGAAAAAAAGTCAGAAAATTAAATCCAAATAATTGGGACCAGCATGGAAAGTGCATCAGGATCATCAAAGCCAGGAAGAACAGAGCAGCAAGTTGGAGCTATTTTATGTCCATATAAATTACTTGGCAGTGGTCCCTGGTGGGTGGGCACCCACACAGCCATGCACGTAGCATGACCCTGCTCTTCCACTTTAATCGTATGTATGAACTGCCTATTGGCTGTCATAGACACAGGCTACCCAAGACCTAAAGATTTATGTAGATGGAAATGATCAATAGCTATTAAAAAACTGAAAGAAGGCAACCAAGAGATCTCGGACCCAAGTGGTTTCAGAGTTAACCATAAACCCAAACAAAAGAGGCAGGGATTGTCCCATTCTGTATTGTGGACATAAGACACTTAATAAACAACTGCTGTTTCATGACAAACACTTTTGAAAAAGTGGCCACATAATCCTTTTCTCTGCTGACTCATTCTCAGCAGCTGCCCTTTCCAGTGTCTTGGTTGGGGACAGTGGGAAGATTAGAAGTTTTTCTCCATTGATCCAAACCACGAGAAAGGGTGAGATGGCACATCATGTTAAACACTTCCTTATCTCATCCTCATTAAGTAAAACTAGACCGTGTGGTGTGGGAAGTTTTCAGTTCACTTTCCCATTCTTTAATCCACTCACTCTAAATGAGAAATATCCTTTGCCACAAAATTACAGTCTCCTACACATTTTAGTGATCTGGATGGTTCATGTTTCTTTTGATCATCAGAGGAAATCAGAAGCACTAATGTACAGCATCTAGTGTGTCTGCCTTACCATGCAGATCAGAAAGCTTTCAACATCTTCAATTCCTTTCTGTAACTGCCCATACTGTGAGAAGGAGTCTTCTTCTCTGGGGATCCTCTAATGAGAGATCCTTGAAGATCAGCATAGATAGAAAAAAACTTCCCCTTTTTTCTAATTAACTTCATTGAGATGAACTTCTTCCTAAGCAATTTCACAGCCGCACAGAAAATCGGGTCAAACCAAGGAAGAGCTCCCAAATTCTAGGCTAGCATCCAAGCTCTCCCTCTTCTCTCTGGTATAACTCATTTTTCTCCTTGCTTTTCCAGACACTGCAAATATTTGCCTTATCTTTTATCAAAACCTATCTCTCAGATGAAAATTGTTTTGATGCAAACACTCTCAACAAACTGGACAGGCTCAATTCTGTACATGCACTCAGTTGGAGCTCGTGCATAGACACTGATCTGCTCCTTCATCCCCTGACTGATCCCATACCTGCAGTTACACACTGTGTTTCTACAAATGTTTTATGACATGGGGGGAGAGTCACATTGTGACAGATTAATGGGGTCATGGGCATCAAAGAACGTTTGTGGGAGGAGGTAGAGAGAGGCAGCATGGTAAGAGAAGATGAAGAAAGCAGCAGGTAGCATTAAGTCACCACAGAGCAGCAGAGAAGGAAGTCTCTTCACAAAGGCAGCCAAGATACTAGAAGGATGGAGGGGTGGGGGGTGGGAAGAGGGCAGCTAAGCCACATAAAGAACTTGAATGGAAAACAGCTTACCTCTGAATCATCTTTTAAATTAGAATAGTTTACTGGGCAGCAGAAAGCAGAGAGGAGAAAGAGATGAAGTGGAAAGGAGAAAGGAGTTTCTGCTCATCCAAGGAAGCATCACAGCAGGAGATAGTTTGCCTTCATATCAAGAAATGGTGCATGAAACGATTGTGTTGTGAAGCCAAACATCTCCTTCACAGAGATTGTCAGGCCACTCAAACCACTGTTGCATCCCCAGGAGAGGCTATTTGCTGTGGCTGGGCATCGGTATGCAAAACTATGGCACGAATCATCAGGGTGGTGAAAATGGGCTGCAAGGTAGCAGAATAAGACAGTGGAGACCAGAGTGAGTGGAGTCATCGTCTCTAAGTCACATATCTCTAACAACTTGGACTGTGGATCCGAACAAGAAAAGGAAGAATTGCCTGGAGTATCCACACTCCATTTACGCCTAACTACCAAACTCCGCTATTGGTGGATATTGGCTTCCCAGTGTTAAGTACAGTAACCTTCAAGAACTGAGAATTAAGCCCCAGGATTTTCCTTACATACAGTGCAAATGGAGACAGCCTTCCCTTCTGCACTCCACTCCTTCACTTCTAACAGAAATGCCACCAGTAGCATTCTGCCCGTAAGGTCTGGGGAATCCCTACAAAGCTGTGGACTGGGGAGAAAGAAAAGAAGAGGCATGAACAAAATTTGGAATGGGGTCTAAAATTAGAAAAAGATGATGGCTGCCCCTGAGCATTCTATGATGACAAAAGGCTGTCTAAGAAAGAATTTTAAAAGCAAGTTTCCATATGAAGTTCAGGTATAAAAACACTGCGTCCTTTCAGCATGAAAAGTGGTTTCTTTAGATCTTGTACAAATATTGTAAGCAAATCTTAATCTTTATTAGATTCACAGTGTGGTGAGGATTTATTTTTTTTTGTGTAGTTAATTAAGGCAATAAGAAAAGGTGCTCCTTGTTCTTGTCTAACATCAAAGGCAATCAGAATCATAACGGAGCCAATTTGGTAAATTCTTTCCTCTAACTCCCTCTTGAATTAACCTTTCAATTGGAAAGGTAAGTCCAGGCGCAGTCAGTCCCCAGGAAAACACAGCAAAGCAAACCAGGCATGGCCTCCAACTATCAGATCCCTCATCCTCAAAGCAGCTGTCAGCTACCTGAAATAACGAACGCAGATGAAAATGATAGTTATAAAAACAAAACAAAAACGAAAGAAAGAAAGAAAAAAAAGCAACGAAAAATGCAGAGGTACTTAAAGGTAAGATCACAGAGTTTCACTCCATACATTCTGGATCCATTTTTAATATACTGTGTAGGGAATTAGGACTGTTACTCTCATTAAGACTATCTGTAATTGTATATCTAAATCCCCAAGCACTGAACTTGAAATATATATACCCCTCTGAGAATAGGTAGAATTGCAACTGGATGACTAGCGATATATGTTTTTTCTATTATCCCAGCTGAAGAAAGACTTTAAAACTAATGAACAAAGACATGTGAGTGTAATGCTTTGGGAGATACAGAAGAACAAAACTCAAAGAAACAGAAAGCTGAATGAATCCATTAATAAAATTGACCCAATAGAGATCCTTGGTTGTAAAAGTTCAGCTGCCTTGTAGGAGAAAAAGTTAAGGAAAAAAGTCATGATTACACTAGGAGAAAAGTAATTTTTGCCCTATGCAAGAAGGAAAAAGACAATAGTTCAATTTTTAAATAATGACTTAGTGAAAACCATATGATATTGGAGGAGTTCAAAATATTCTGGAAAATCAAGGGTAGGTTTTCAAAAGCTTCTTTTTTTTTCTCTTTTAAGGAAAAAAAAAAAAGAATCCTTGATCTCTGAGTAAAATAAGTATATTGTTTTACTGTAAAGTATCTTTTTACATTTTCCTCCTTCTCCCTTCAGGGGGTTTTGCTAACAGGAAGTGACCCTGCATTACAGCAGGTTAAACTTGCCTTTCCTTGAAACACGGACAATTCAGGCAAACATCCCCTTTTCCATTGTTACTACTTTTTTTTTTTCTTTTCACTTTACAGAGGGATAATGCAGCTTTTCATACTTTTATGCAACACACTTCCCAGCGTTGCAGCGTGGATTTTTTTTTTGAAGGTTCGTGGCAAAGTGCTGCTTTGAAATTGGCCAAAGCTCCTTTTACCAGATGCACAGCACCACAAATCCTCCACGACCACCAAGCAAGCCTGACAAGAGGTGGCCGGGGAAGGAGACACACAGTGTTGATTCACTGCGTGTCATTAATGAGATCAGACATCACCACTGTAGGTAGGCTTTACATTACAGACCACCTGCTGGGTTTTGTTGGGTTTTTTTTAAACTCTTCATTTAATAAAAGCTCCAAGCCCTGAGCTGCTGAGCTCTCCTAGACCTCCATGATGTGAGCTGACATAGCCAGTACCCCCAGCAGAGAGGAGCAGCAATTACCATTCCTTAAAATGTAAGAAGCTTCTACTTTCTTCAAGATTTAGACCCAAGGATATGTAGGTGTAGGTTGTACAGAGCCCACACATGCCTCAAGCAGGCAAGCAGTGATCCATTATCCAAACCAAGACTCCAGCCTCCTGATGACAAAGACTGATGACTCAATTCCTATCACGAATCAAGTATCACCACTCCTAAGCCATACAATTTTAGATATAAGTAAACAGACCGCATCCTCTCAACAACCTGGTAACACAGAAAAATGGAAACATTGAGAGCAATGACAATATTATTAGTTATTTCAGTGTTTGTCAAGGGATGGAAGATAGGATGGATAATTTATTGTTCAGATCACTTCCAAGGAAAAAACATCACTTTTAATCAGTCAACAAGCTGCAGTCAGCAAGGACTACTACAAAATTCAGATGCTTTTACTAAAGTTTCTGCTGAACAGCAGTGAGACCTATGTCCCTAACTGCCTTCTGATGTTTGTCAAATGACTCGCTGGCAAGACGCAGTGTCAGCCACAGTTCAGCCTTAACATCCCTGGAAACTAACCCACTTGTAAAAAATCCTGACAGCAGTGTAGCTCTTCCCATGCTCCCTAATCAAAGTGTAATGCTCAATGAGCTCTTTGATTCACCTCTCAATAAAAACCTGGGGCTGGATCCTGAAAAACAGGGCTGGGCCATGTCCTCGGCTCCATTCCCAGAATTCTCAAGATACAAAGTCAAGGTAATGTTTGCAAACTCGAACCGAGAGAGAGAATCAGTCAGACTGGTACCCCGGATGAACATGGCAGTGCACCTATAGTAATGTTTCTTCCAATAGCCCTGCCTAGTGAGGATACAGCTTAATTATCTCAACTATATCTATGAAACCTCAAGTTAAGAGTCTAGATTAAAAAATTAACTCAAACTAAAAGGTTTTTGGTTTTTATTCCTAGCTAAGATCTTTTTTTTTTATGAAATGACATTGCCAGTAGTAGACACATTTCTCAGATGGAAGTTTCCTTCTTTTTCCAACAGCTACTATTTGACTGTAGAAAGTTATAATAATGTAAAAGAGAAAGCTTATCAAGTGTACCCAAGAACTATTAGGCTTCAAACCTATAATCAGTCCAAAGTAGGAAGAGCCTCTTGATGTCAAGAAACAGCTTGTTTACAGAAGGCTTTTGACAAAATTAGTGTAGTCCAACACTTGGCTTCAGAGCAAACAATCCCATAAAGCAGCTAATCAAGGGCACCTAACAATAAATCTCTCTGAGGTGACTGCCAATTTATTTTCTCAAAACACTATGCAAATAATTAATCAATCTCCTCTCCTGGTGTTAGATAAGGGGACGCCACTTGTTTCAGGGAGCTAATGGGTAGCAAGGCTCTGCTCAGGACAGGGTGTGACGCACCAGCTCCGTCTGCGCGCAGAGAGTCTTGGTGGAACAAGAGCATAATTTGCAGTGACGGCACCAGCAAAAGGGAAACGGTCCTGCCTGGCACCTGCAGGAGATCATCTTACACTCTGAATCATGAGAGTGTGTTATTGTTGCCGAATATTTTAGCGGTCACAAAATAATCCACCCACGTGGTTTGATACGACCGCTTGCACCAGTGAGTTCCCGATACCCAGCTGGTCGACAATAGCCTTTGTATATTTTGCTAACATTTTTTCCCCTTTGCTTCCTATGTGCTGCGACAGGATGAAAGGAAAAATATTCCCTGTTCATTAAGCCTTCCATAATTTGGAGGTTGGTCAAGCACCTGGTAATTATTTTCTCATTGAAGATAATCAGTCCTAGAGTTTAGACTCATGCCTCCAATCATCGTTGTTTTTCTTGTCATGCCTTTTGGCCATGCTACACCAAAGCCATGTCTAACAAACCCAACTGGTCCTTAGACTGAGAGGATCCCTGTTCATATCGTTAATAACCACGGAAACAGTTATTGAAAATACTTTGAAAATTGATGCTCTACTTTGGAGACATTCTCTTAACAAAACCCTCAGAGTTGTTAGACATCCATGTTTGCATTTCAAGGATGTCATGCTAGAAGCTATCAAGCACTATTGTAGTGACTCAAGTAATCTGATGCAGTGTGACTTAAAAAACCCACAAAAAACCAACAAAACGTTCAGGATGATTCAGAACATTTAAATGGTGATTTGCAGGGTAAGAAATGTATCAGCCACTTGGTATTCTCATCATGTCAAAGACACCTAGTTCTTCAGCTCCTCCTGATAATTTACCACAGCCAGACCCAGCCAAGTACTCATTTCACAGACTGCAGAAGAGCTGCTCCCAGTTTAAACCAAGTGTGAATAAGGGGAAAATAAGGCTCTTTACTCCTATGACATCATGCTGTCACTGAATCCACACAGCCTGTCTCTTAATCACTATTTTAATGATTCTAGTATTCAGTCCTCCACTGCTTGTCCCGAGTACTAAGGAGTCATTTGCCCCCTCCAGAGTCTTTCACTTCAAATTCTCTCACATTTTTGCTGACTCTGACAGCTCAGGACAGAAATGTCCACCCTGAGCAAGATGGAAAACATGGGGGTGGGAACAAAAACCAAACAAAAAAATCAAGTCCTTATCTCTCACATGCCAGAACAAGGAGGCCTGAACTTTAATTTGGATCTTCAGCAGACAGTATGATCATCTTTGGGAAAATAATCCTAATTTATGAGTTTCACTCATAGAAATGTTGTCCATAACATCATTAACAGGGCAGACATCCTCCTGTCTTCTGGGGAATCAAGGGCCTTTCTATTCAAGAGGTTCATTGTTATGCCTTGTAGCATAAAGCTGAGCTGTTAATCTGCAAAAGACATGCTCCCTGAGGGTGAGGAGCTCCCTCAACTCTAGTCAAATAGTTTTAAGGTCATGCCCTTAAACAGGTGAAAACAAATAGAAACCTCCACAAAACAAACACAAAACAAACCAACCAAAACCAACAAACCAACAAACAAAAGGAAACCCCCAAATCCAAGAAACTGTAATGATCCTCTCAACCATTCATGGCTGCTTGTTGCCTAAAACGACAGATAAATTGTTTAAGAACAGGTAGCTCCATAGAAAAATGAGTGATTTAATTGCAGCCAGGGTCACTGTGACATCACATGGCCAACAAATCATAGAGTGGTTTGGGTTGGAAGGGACCTTAAAGGTCATTTAGTTCCAACCCATGGGAACTAAAAGTTCCAAGCCATGGGCAGGGACACCTCCCACTAGACCAAGTCACACGAGGCCTCATCCAATCTGGTCTTGAAGCCCTAGGAAAAAAAACCCTCCTCTGCTTACTTGCAGGTCCCCTTCAGATATTCTTGCAATTAGGTCACCCCAGAGCCTCCTCCAGGCTGAACAATCACAACTCCCTCAGCCTGTTTTCACAGGAGAGATGATCCATCCCTGAATCACCAGCGCTGTCATTGAAAACCAGCCTACAGGAAGCTTTGAGTGACACAACCTTGAGCATCACCTCTACCCCTTGCTTACATCTGTTGCCTACGACCTCCAATGGTATCTACACATCCATATGACAGGGCAGAATGCCACATCGCTCTACTGAATCCTGTAGATTTTCTAAGTAAGTGCAAAGCTTGGTACTCCCATAAACATAAAAAAGCCCTCCAGAGAAGAGGAGTTGTTCCCTTCCTTCTAAAAACATATTAAAAAAACTCCAGGACAGACAAGTCTTATTGCCCATCATACATGCTGGGGTCTGTTGTGAAGGCTGGAAGCATCTTCCAGAGTCACTCATCACTGAGGACTGCCAGTTCCTTACCGAGTCTTCAACATCTGTGAGGACCGAGTCCTCAATTTCTCGGCATCTCATAGTACGTGAAGGTCACGTTGCAGTGTGACACAGACCCAGTGACACAAAATGGCTAGACTAAGGAAAATGGACAGCCTCCTCCATTTTAAATTTATACCAGATGAAGTGAAACATCAAAGGAGCTCCTTTTAATGGGCTTTTTGGCATGTGGTTCTTTGTTCTTAACAAGTCAGCACCAGCTGCTACGTCCATAATGCCAAGTCAGTAACGTCCCCAGCCAGATTCTCGGCCGAGGTAAATCAGTGTCACTCCTCTGAAGGCAGATAGCTCTATTGGTTGACATCAGCTGAAAATTTGGCTCCTCATGCTTAGCAGGTGCAGGCTAAAGTAAAATCTTCTGTGCCATATTTCACATTTCTCCTGTCTTCACCATCACTCCTGCTGTACACATTCTCAGGCTGGAGAGTTAATTAGCGTCAGCTGCAGCTACTCAAGTTTCTATACAATAAATTCCATATTGCAAGGAGCAGCTTTCGTCTAATTATATCTTGTTCATGTGCGTGTGTGTATATATTTTTACACACACGTATTAATCTTGCACTCTGGGTTATTGCATGGTGACTTTCCCATAAACAGAAGATGAGGTGAGAACACCAGATAAGCCATGTTCATCAAAACGTTTTAAATACTATTTAATAATTGAATGTAAATACTATTAATAGTCTCCAGATTGCCTACATTAGCCCATCCTGATTGCCATGAGTATATATTAGTTTAAAGGTGACCTACAAATATTTTCTTAATATATAAGCATCTCAAATACCTTCCCAGTGTGTATTTAAAATGAAAACGGTTTTGGCTTTGCAGGTAGGAGCATATTGAAAACCCACAGCACCAGTTGTTCTGATTTTACTCATATGCAAGTGTATATATATATATGTACACATACAGAAACACAGAATGGTAGGGGTTGGAAGGGACCTCTGAAGATCTTCTAATCCAACCCCCCTGCCCCAGCAGGGTCACCCAGAGTAGATCACACAGGAATAATTCCAGGTGGCTTTTGAAGGTCTCCAGAGACAGAGATTCCACCACCTCTCTGCGCAGCCTGTTCCAGCGCTCTGCTACCCTCACAGTGAAGAAATATTTCCTCATGTTGAGGTTGAACCTCCTGTTTTCCAGTTTATGGCCATTGCCCCTAGTCCTGTCACTGGACAC
>WUAM01000356.1:1820236-1851264 GCA_024336885.1 Actenoides hombroni
TGGCCATTGCCCCTAGTCCTGTCACTGGACACCACTGAGAAGAGCCTGGCCCCATCTTCCTGACACCCACCCTTTAGCTATTGATCAGCATTGATCAGATCCCCCCTCAGCCTCCTCTTCTCCAAGCTAAACAGACCCGGCTCTCTCATCCTTTCCTCACATGATAGGTGCTCCAGACCCTTAACCATCTTAGTGGCCCTGCGCTGGACCCTCTCCAGTAGTTCCTTGTCCTTCCTGAATCTACACACACATGCACGCTGCATGAAAAAATTGAAATAGCTCCTGAAATAAACTGAAGTCTAATTATTTACTCCTTAGAAAACATGCTGCTGGCTTCAGCACTTGTTAATAAAACCCTTGTTTAAGAAAGAAACAGAAGCCTATAATCACCTGGGGCCATTCAACACCCCAAAAAGCCCAGATCCCATCTCATTTTTTTCCCCATTCACTGTCTTGGGTTGTTTTAATTAAGTAAATTATGGTTTCAAGTCACCTGTTCTTTTCTTTAGGAAAATGTAAAAGCAGCTACAATACCGGCTCTGTGATCTGTCCTGTTCACCGACTGAAACGCGTTCTTCCCCTTCTCGAGTGCTTCATTCCTCAGTTTTGCAGGAGAAGGGACACTGGCAGCGTGGCATCCCCAGACACCCCCCATGCTGGGGCTGGCTCCCAGCACCTGCACTCACTGCTGCCCGTGTTCCCACCCCCACTCACAACCATCCCCATCGCGTCATATTCGCCTTCCACTGCTGACTCACGCGTACCTCATAATCCCAATTTCCCTACTTCCAGGTAATTTACATAAGGGGGGTGATTCGTGAGATACCCCCCACCCTCCTTGGACATCCTCCGTAGTTTTGGCCATGACAACAATAGAAAAACCAGAAGTGCAGACGTTATGAAAGGTCCAAGTGTTAGCCGCAATTCTTTCGGTTTCTAACGCCGTTGAGGTTTGTGAAGGTGCCCGGCCATCAGGACGTTCACAATTATCTGAGCTTAAACAGATAAATGTAGATAGTGGCACTTACAATATTTCACAGTAAAGCGATGATATTGTTTAGTCAAGAGGTCAAAATGAATTTAAATTCGTCCCAGTTTCTTCTCTCTGCCCCTTTTTATTAATTCAGCACAAAGCTCTGTAGGTAATAGATTGTAAAAGATGGATGGAAATCTAGATATTCATGTGGAATATAGTCTTCATGAAAGGTAGGTGAGAAATTAAGATTAAAAATGCTCCTGTCTTAGACAGAAACAAGACCAATCTTTTCATTTTTAACTTACCTTGTATTTATGAGACATGAGCCACAGACAGTAAAGGAAATTGCAGCATTCATTTAAAAGCAGCATTAGCAAGTTCTGACAGCTTGTTAAAAGCCATGACCGAAGGCAGGGTGATGCACATCGATCACCTCTGACAAGGACCTCATGGAGCTTGGCCTTGGTCGTAGCTCTGAGGTGGGTCATGTAGCTCGCAGTGAGCCATTTCACATTAATATGTACACGTTCCTTAAGTCACCCATGGGATTTAAATGCTGGCCACTCATTAAAAATAAACACAGTTATGTCCTACAACTCTATGTCCTCCTGCAGTTCAAGTCTGACTTCATGTGTAACATGGATTTTCCAGCACTTACATCCAATTTCTTGCCAGATAATGGAAGTAAAGTACGCAGAGCAACAGTTACTAGACGGTACAGTCCACAGCAGTGAAATCACAAGATCATATTCCATCCTTGGGATGCTATAGCATGAAACATGGCTTTGAGCGCTAAGTCCAAGAGATTTGGATTTCTACGTATAATTAACATCCATAAGCATAGCCCAAGATTTACATTTCATTAATATTCCTCAAATATCCTTTTCATATGTGGCACACTGTGGAAATATATACCTCTGGAGATTATCTGGACCAACCTCCTGCTGAAAGCAGGGCCTTAGATTAGGTTATCCAGGTCCCTGTAAAGCCAAGTCTTGGATATTTGGATTTGAACATGAAATAGTATGAGTAATACTATAAGTAGAGTCGTCATTACTTTAGTGAAGCCACATGAAAAAAAAAAGATACTCCAAAGGGGCCATGACTCAACTGGCCCAATAGGAAACAGCAAACCTGGCCGGGGTACCTGTAAAGGAGAGAAGTATTTGGGTGCTTGTTCCACTTCAGATCCTAATAAGGCAGCCAATACATCCTGGAAACGACATTTACAGATTTCATACAGAAAAGTCTAGCCTTGAAAGTAATTTTTCTTCTCTTTTTTTTTTTTTTTTTGCCATGGTGATGTTATTACCACTTGTACTTCTGCTGGCAGGAAGCTATTGCCTACAGCTGCAAACTAATACGAACTTTCTGGGTCATCAGAAATGTGATGGGCAAAGTGCTCTCTGCAGTTTCCTTAATCCATGAGATAACTAGGTTAAAGCATTAACACAGCGTCAAAAATTGTTCGCTGCCCCTTCTTCGCGAGTTCCTCCTTCTTTTCAAACATTTCATTTCACAACCATGCCGTTGCATAAACATAGAGCACACCAAAGCTGAGGGTGAATGGATCTGAGCTGGTAAACAGTGGAAGGGAAAAAAAAAAAAATCTCTAAAAGAACTGGGAATCTGCAATAGTATAAAGGATTTTGCTGATGAGGTAGTTATTTTGCTGTGCTCATAAGGCAGCATCTCACAGGATTCAGCTGTACACACAGGAGTGCCACAGCAAAAAGGAGGAAAGCAGATTCTTTAGATCTTTAAAACTAGTCTAGGGAGAAAAAACCCACACCATATAACAGGCTGTAGGACTGCACCACGTTTGCACCCGTGCAGAGCAGTGGATCTAAGGGATCGCTTCTTTTCCGCACTTCACCCCTTTTCAGAGCTCACGGGAAACATACTTTTTTTTTCATTTTCTCCCAGGTTAAAATCATACCAATGGCCTTTCATTTTAACGAGCAGCACGGATGTCTCGTGCATTTAACTAGGTTTCTCATGGTTTGCCACGTTGAATGGCTGACAGCTATGCAAGAGCTCATTACCTTGGGGATCCTGGTGTGAAAGGCTGTTGGTTTGAAGCATTATTTTGCCTGTTTATACAAATTTCACACAGGAAAGTTGTAGTAAGCTGATAAACACCTTCTTATATATTACAAAGGGTCTGCTCAAGAGAAATCTGTATCTTTACATTCTACATTATGGCTTACACAAAAGGTGGAAGCAGTTAAAAAGGGGACATTTCCCATGTTTATTTACACCTGTATTCTCGTGTACACAAATGGTGGAAGTCATTTTGTGAAAAAACCCAAACCAAAAAAGTGTTTCTCAGCTGGTTGCCTCACTTATTTCCTCTTTTCAGTAAAACTGTGGGACCATGAGCAGTGCTCTGTTTCACTTTCTAATTGCTTCTAGTAAAAGTGATTCTTTCGTGGCCACCACAGCATCACCGAGTCTATGGAAAGCTCGATGTTATTCTCATCCTTGTTGCTGTGGTATAGCACAGAGATCTTGGACGGTGTTGAACGAAGCCTTGATTACATAGTACTTCTTATGGAAACTTCAGGAAGACATTGTTATTAGAAATTAGGATGGTATGCAATGAAGTCCAAAGCTGAAATGCTTACTTTGTTGGTGCTGGTCAGTAGAGATCCTCACCAACCCTCACCCCTTTAAATTTCTCTCCTCAGTCCTTTTGGACTGGTTCGCATCTTCCCTCTCCTGCTCCCCACTGTGCCATCTCTCCTGGGACAATGGACAACCTGGATTGCACTTACAAACATAAAGATATATTTTATCTCAGGTTTTCTTTAGCAGCCAGCCTGGGGGGTGTGTGTGTGTGTCCTTCACCCTGCAGACCCATGCGGCTTTCATTTAAGGGTCTGACTCTGAAATTACAGACACTACTGGTTTCTCTGTGGAAAATCCTGTCTCTGTTGATAATCTGCTAAATGTTAAAGCAGGAGGCCTCTGAATAAATCAGCACCTTTCACTCTTCACACCTTGATAACTGCAAGAGCAGTCCCACTGGTTTCAGGCACAGGAAAGCGAGGGCAGCAAGGTGCAAAGGGATGGTGCAGCCTGGGTTTTGTACCTCATCCAGCCCACAAGACAGCATGCAGTTTCTCATCTTTCTCCTTTTTTTTTTTTCATTTTTCCCCCCATTTCCACACTGGGAAGAGGAAGGTACAAATCTTAGTAAGTAGCTTATGTTCACACGTTGACCCTTAGATCAAAAAAGGCCACGTAAGAACAGGGTAATTGCAATTAAATGTAGCCCGAGGCTGCAGGATACACTGGGTGGAGGGGTTGTAAGTTTTAACCTTAGTGCTTTTGGTAAAATCCAGACTCCCTCATTGACATTCTTCCCATCCACGCTCCCTTCCTGGAGAGTCAATAAAGTCAGCTGTGGTTGTTCAACTTGTGCACTGTAAAATAGCTGCCACAGCCCAGCGCAGCAGCAGCTGTCGCACGGTGGGCATGAAGCAATCCCCACGGCACCTTTCCCTTCCCCGAGAGCAATGTTGCAAAGAAAATTTTATGTTTGCAAGATGCTACAAACAAATGTGATTAAGATTTGCAAACCATTTACCTGGAGCCATTAGTTATAAAAGCCTAAGCTTATTCCTGTAGCCTTCTAAATAAAGAGTGATAAACAAGAGTACATTTTAATTGCAAGGAGCACAGACCCAAGCTCAGCGCAGCCATCTCCTTCTTAATTTCACACCTTAAAATTCAGCCCTTATACAAAAAATGACCTAATTATTTTCAGGGGCTAAGTGCTGGTATGTTGCTGGGAGGGGAAAAAAAAATAAAATCAATTACAGTTATAAATGGTTAAAAATAAAGGTTTAACACAGAAAACACAAGCAGAGTTTCCTCTACCAGCTGATGAGCAGCATGCATCACTAGCATGGCAAATATATTCATGGTATAGTCCTGGAAGAGATAACGTCTGGGTTGTGCTCTGACTCACCATGCCTTTGAGAAACAAGGATTACTATTATCTGCTCACATAAAATCATTGTGGTGGGTCTGTTCCAGCCTGAACTTCTGCTCCACCGGGCTGAGGTTTCTGCAAATTACTTACCTGCCTCATCACTTGAATTAGGAAGCTGGAGAGAAAATGGAGTGTGATAGCTGCCAGAGCGCTTATCATCATCTTTCTTTGTTGCTACTACATTATTAGGTCCTCTGGGTACATCCACAAATGTCTCTGAACTTCCAGCAAAGACATTTTGTAAAGGGTATTTACTACTCCAATAGCCTTCATTTGCTTTCTCTTTATTAATTACATTATTTTCTGTTAAGCCTGCACTCAAGTTTGATCTCAGCAGAGTCTCGTTTTCTCCTAGGAGCTTTGTCTGAAATACCGCCTCTCTTGGCTCTCCATTAGCTATGCCATCTACTCCATCTGCTGTTAATCTAGACGAACTGCAATTTACGTTGAAGGACAACTCCGATCTATGAATTTTTTGGCATTTAATTCGAGGTTGGTCAATGCACACATTGAGCGACTTGTCTAAATAATAGATGGTGTTTGGACACTGCTGAGAAACCTGAACGTGGATATATGAGGTGAATGAAGGTGGTACTTTCTCTCTCCCGTCACTGCTTTGAAGACCCACGCCGCTCTCCTCGTTTCCAGGGTCGAAAAGCCGCTTTCGTGCTAATTGTGAGCAAGATGCAAAAATCTTTAATGGAGAGGTATGTTGCTTTGCCTGGGCTGGTGGAGGCCAGCGACGGAGGGCAGCAGAGACTTTGCTCAAGGTAGGTGACACAGCGTTGGGTTCTTGCACAGCCCCAGGTCCACGTGTTGGGTCGCTGGAGCGCACGGCAACGCGTCTAGATGTAACAGTTATGAAGGCAAACCCTTTCCTCTGGTTTTGACACCGTTTTTCCACAGCGACAGGAGAATCCGATGGGGATGTGGTGTCACCTACAGATGCCTGGATTTCTAATCTGCTGGGAAGTACCATTAATGCTCTGTTAATGTTGACTGAACCGTGGTTAGCCAAAGATTGCTTTGGGTGATACGCACTGGGCTGGGGAACCATGGACTGCATAGGCAAAGCGGGCCAATTTTCTTTTGATTTAGTCTCATCAATCATCTGTGAAATGACTATCGGTGAAATCAATGTTGTATTTTGTGATGACAGAGATTCCTGCAAATGAAAAGATTCAATTTATCAACATACTCTATCATAACGTACGTAACAGTTTCTCATCTACCATCCATCACACCAGACAGTCTTGTTCAACAGTTCTTGTTAACTTTGTATTCACACTAACTTTTCTTCATTTAAAAACACACGCTCTTGCAATCAGCTTTGAATTCTCTGGGAGACTTTGATGAAAATCTCATCACTCTGGTGAAAAAAAAATAAAATTAAAATAAAGATGTGCTTTCTATACTATTATTTTCAGTATTTAACCCACCACAGCTGGGATTTGTGGCTGCTACGTTTGTATAAAACACATCAAAGGCAAATGCCAGCTTTGGACTCTAAACTGCTCTTTCGTGATAGTCTGCTGGAATTTAAAATGCATTTAAATATATTATGGATCATTAGTCTGAAGGGCCATGAGTGCCATCACATGCTGCAGAGGACATGTGGGCACCAGAGCCATGACTGCTGTACAACCTCACCAGTTACAAGCATGGAAAATCTTCTCCACGATCCCTCCTACAGAAGTGATATAATTACCTGCAAGACCTCTGGGTACTGTTTTATTTCATTAGTGCCCTTTTGCTTGTGATTACTTGGTGCCACCTATCAATGATATAAAGCCACATATATCCAAGGCTGATTGACAGTGACCCAGGTTCATTTTTCCAACCACAACATTAAAACATCTATCTTGAAAGACTGTACATTACTTCACTCGATGTGACAAAGGATGTTCTTTTACAGTAAAGCTATCTGACAAAGAGTAAACCTGAGTTTAAAATCTCCTGCTATTATTATCCACACGGCTGGTCACAAAAGTCACATGCAATAAAGCATCTGGTCTAATCTCATTGCTGCTGTAAATTGGCTGATTAGATTGCTCCTGCCCTCTGCTCCTAAATCGCCCAATCCCCATAGAAAAAAAAAAACAAACAACATTCGACTATCACACAAAATCTGAGGATTAGCTTCATAATGAAAGCTCATGGAAGCTCATTTGGGGTTTAGGTGCTGTTTTCTGGCTGTACCACTCCTGGCTGTTATGAATTCATCTCAGTCCTATCTGGGCATCTATCATCATCTGATAATCAATGGCAGTACTTGACAAGCATTTCACAAAGCATAATATTCTTTTCCCTCAGGGAAGACTATGTGAGTGACAGAGTTGTGACCTCCCAGGTGCCACGGTCATCCTTCTCAGAGCTTGGATGCCAGAGTCGGGACACTGCACTGAAGCCCACAGGGAAAACCATTCCTGTGTTCCTGTCCTCCATGAATGGAAACAAGACAGAAAACGGGCTCTTTGTGACTCTGGGGAAGGCTGATTTGGGAACCCGAACAGGTAGAGGTAGATCAAGAGGTTATTAATGAGGTGAAACGCTAAGTAAATTTAATCAACTCTTTAAAGCAGCTGCCTGTGGTTTTGACAATTCAATAATTTCACAGCCCCAGGAAAAGCATTTTCTTCCTCCTTTGTTTCTTTCATGGTTTGTAACAACACTTGCCTCATATTTTCTGCACTACATTTACTTCTACCTACAGGTTAGGACCTTTGCATGTCTTCCAAAACTCTCGGCTTTCCCAAGATTTCTACGGGGCACCAGAGAAGAATGTTCCTTGGAATACTTTATGTCAGATGCATCTCTCATGCTCCAGCAGTTAATTTGACATTTATTTCTTTTGTTAAGGACTGTACAGATGGAGACATCCTGGAATACTCCAAAGGCATGTCAAAAATACTCCTGATTATCTTCAAGCTCATACAACAATATTTTAAATAATTTACTTTTCCTTTTTCTGCTTGAGTATATGTATTATTCCCTCCTTCCAATCTTGGGCAAAGAAATGGATCTTCAAGATTTGACCAGCTGATCCTACGTTCATTGGGAGCTTTCAAGCTTCACTGCATCTTGTGAAAAAAAATACTCACTTACACAAAGTAATTGTGGTGAACCGAAAACCTCAGGCTTTATCTTGAGAACATCTGAGACAGAGTGTACTGATATTTGGGATACCACTTGATTTAGTCTCCTAGGGTGAATTTAACAACTTTTCTTTTTTTTTTTTTCCTCCAGCAACACATGCAATTTCCCCCCGTCCCCCCTCATGAACTGAGCAGAGAATCACAACATTTACCCATCGTTTTATTTGGCTTTTCTGCTGCCTAAGCTAAGCCTCGCTAAACAAAACCAAGTCCAAATACACTGCTCAGCAATCAGTGATTGTTTTTAAAACCTGAATGCATTCTGCTGACTGCTATCTAAATGTAGTTTATTTATTTTACCTTGGTAGAGCTTGATTTTCTCTCCACAGCACTCTCCCACTGAAGGCCTGTGCATGTCCTCTGACCATCAGTGCCCCGTTGCTTTTGTGTCACTCCTGGGGAAAAAATGCAGAGAAAATAAGATTCTTTTCAGTGTCCTAGAGGAGATGAGTTAGAAAATGTGGTTTTAAATGAAATGCAAGTAGGAGGGAAAGAGCCACTGTAAATGATCCGATTGCCCTGGGATCTGGCTATCAGCAAGATCCTATTTCTCCTTCTTCCTAGGAGAGGCACTGGGAACACCCCTGGGATCCTGGTGCAAAGATGTGTTTGTGAACAGTCTCACAATGTGTTCAGGGCTGATCCAAAGCCTGAATAGCTCTGCTTTTGATTTCCATGGCTTCAGGCACGAGGGTGGAGGAATCGGGGAAGACGGGAAACGCGGGTTTCAACAAACGTCACTTTTGTGTAGCCTGCAGAACTGGGAGCCCATCAGCGGGCTGGCTCCTCCGAGTTTGATTTCATTTGAACTAAGTCACCTTCACTTTTAAAGAATTACAATAATTTTAAAATCGTATTCACATATTCTATTACCTCACAGCTTCCCTACTTCAGTGACGACTACTGCATCAGGACATCAGCCTCCGATTTTGTCGTCCATTGTTTTCTGCGAGTGCTACACTGTCTGCAGCTTCTTACACTGAGCTAATTTCCATATAACACAGAGTCTGGGCTATTGCAGTGGTGCATTACGTCTGCTGTCAACAGTTTTGCCAGAAATTACGTTACTTTCTACTTTGTAATAAGCATCCAGAATTAATTTTCAAAAATTCCCCGTTTGGACAGAAATCTCTTGATATTACTGGCTTTTGCTTTATAGCCCCAAGTCACACCATTGGTAAGAAGTTTTGTATTGTTTTTTGGGTTTTTTTCTTTCACTTAGGCAGCTGGCCACAGAGGTTGATAATTTTTTACTAAGCAGAATCTCAGTTTACATGTAACATTATATTAACAAGGGAATATAAATCAGCTCCACTTTAAGAAGTGTTCATTAAAGCACATCCACCATAGCAGGCTTCATCTCCTTGGGTGAAGCTAAGGAGTAGAAGGGGAAGAGAGGGAAGGTATCAGGTCTGTCCCCCATCATGAGATCTCCTTGAGCAGCAATCACAAAACACTAACAGGGGGTTTGATGAACCTTTCTGCTTTAATGAAGTGTAGTAAAATATATTTTAGTGGCACAGCTCCAAGATGCCAATGCCAATCTGCATATTCATAGCTGCCATGAGAGGGGGAAAAGAAAAAAAAAAAAAGGTTTGTTTTTTTTCATTGAGCAACAGAAAGTCCTGAGTGACAGAAAAAACAGCTGGACTCATTATTCACAGTATGGGAAAAAAAAAAAAAAGAGAATCCAGAAAATAGCCAGAACAGAAATTTGCCAAAAAATTATGCACAGTTGAAACTAGTGAAAATGCAATGGACCTGATCTAGCACTGGATCATGGTAACTGCTGGCACAAAACATGGACAAGATGCCCCTGGAGCCTGCTCCTCACCCTTGTTGTGGAACACAGCAAGCAGAATGTGCTGCGCTTTCAGCGAAGGACAAAATTCACCTGCTCCCGTGAGCAGAGGGATAGGGGTAACTGCTGGGTGAGCCTTTTGGGAAGGTTATTTTCAGTGTATCAGTGCTCTGCTGAGTTAGATGTGAATACAAGAGCTGCTACATATGCTGTCTTTCTTACTTTTTAGAACAACTAAATAGGGAAAAACTTGCAGAGAAGGATAAAGAAGAAATTCTTGGATTGAGTTAAGGCAAGACTTCAAAAAATTCAAAAGTTTGATATAAAAAAGTATGTTGAAGTAACAACTTCAACTAAGTTAATGATATTTTCCTCCGACGCCTTACAGTAAGAAAACCAGAGTTGTCTTAGATCGAGCTGGAAAGCTACAACAGGAGAACATCAACTTGTGAATGTCAACCAGCACACAAGGAAATCCAGAAGGCTGGCCGGAGATAAATCAGATCCAGACAGGCGTGTTTTGCCAGATGGCCTTTCATGAATTTCATTCGAATGTATTTTCAGCACAAGAGAAAGACTGAGCGCTACAGGGTCAAACAAGAACAAGTTGTAAAGTCCACACTGCAGATTATATAGCACATGTAAGCTATTCTTATCAAAGTGACCTGTGATGAACAATGATCTGTAGGTAGGACCTTCCAATTTCCCACAGATCCCTTGGAATACATCAGTTAATTCTTGCCTGCCTGAATTTAAAAAGTAGCTGTTTCTGGAGCAGGAGACATAGGAAGAGGTGACCTTGGAAGAAGAGGAGGAAGAAATACTTATTTTCTTTGCTAAATCACCCAGAGTGGAGTTTTGCATTGTGTTTTGTACCATATCCTGTGCAATGACATTCTCTCATTACTACGGGAATCCTATTGTTGGAAGGCACTCAAACTTCTGGCAAGTCATTTAATCTAGTCACCGAGATAGCTTAAATGGCATCGGTGGCAAAAGCTCTGATATTTTTCATGATATTATTAAGTCTGTTCTTGGAGGCTTCACATTTGTTAATCCATGTCGAAAGAACAAGCAAAAATAAAACCCTAAACCTTTAAGAGAGCTTGACTCTGTGTTTGAAATGAAGACACTTCAGGGAGCACAAGGGTTTAGCTGAGATGTGTCACATATAGAGTTTTCATAACAATTCTCACTGCTGACAAAACACATCGCACTGTAACTCTTGTTACACAACAAAATGCAAAGTTCAGTTTTTCCCTGGTGCGAAAGCATGAAAGAAATGGCATTTCAAGTACTTTCCGTCTCTGTGGGGAGTATGAGAAACTTATTTCTATCCGAGCTGAAATCCTGAGGATTTGTTTAACCTCCCCGGACCTTCTCTTCCCACCACGACCCACCTCTCCGGCTTACAAACAGGAAACGTGATGAGGAACAGAGGAGCAATTGCTGGCATATGAACTTTGTCCCATTACATCTTCCACTCTTTTTATGTTCCTCCCCCCCCCTCCCCCCCAAATACTGTTTGTTGAACCAAATGATACGCTCCTTGGCAAGGCATCTGGACATCCGGCTACAGACCAGGGTTTTCCTAATTACGGAGTGCAGCTGGAACCCATTCTCCCAGTCTCGAGTGCCTGGATGTCTGCCTTGGGCCAACTGGCAGCCAGTTCGGATAATGATTCAGAAAAGATGTACTTGTAAATCAGCTTGCTAAAACACAGATAAATTGCAAAGGTGAGGGTGCTGGTGAAAAAATAGTGTACCGCGAATATTTGGCATGCACAAGACAGCCCAGGCTGTAGACAGCTGAGGCTTTGTACAAGACTTGAGACACACATGAAAACGGTCCACGGCTAATGCAGTTTTGCCAGTGTATAGATACAGAGTGCCATGCTGGGTGGGATTGTTTGATGACACCCAGAGTGACACTGGGCAGAGCTGGAATGACTTTAGATCACTGGCCCTGGCCTCGTCTCCAGCTTTTGACATGAAAGTTGCATATTTCATTCATTTACTATTCATATGCTGACGAATTTCAAACGCGTGTCAGCACTTTTGAACTGCTCTGCTCTGCTCCAAGCCTTGCTTACTCTGCACTGGTCAGGTCTGCCATCCCCTCTGAGCCACCAGCATCACCTCAAAATTAACTCCTCTGGAGGTTCCAGGATCTTCCAGTGCTTCCCTCAACACACTGTGAAACAGCAGCGCAAAGCAAATACACCAGTATCAAAACAGGAAAACTTCTCCACTTGACCAAAAATTTACATTTTTTGTTGATCCTTAGCCCACCACCTAAGAGACCTGCATGGGGAGCCTAACTTTCTCCCCAGGTCCACGGCAGCCAGGGTCCCTACAGGCCCCAGGTCAGCACTGCTAATTACCCAAAAATGCTCAAATTCCCCACCTTGGGACCTGGGAGCTAATGAACATCCATGGCTTGGCTGCAGGGTCAGGGTCAGCAGAGTAATCACTCCGCTAATACAGTGTCTTTGACATCACTTAAAACTTTGTTAAAGCCTTTTTCTCCTACTGTAAGTTACCAGCAGAGAAACCACCTCATTAAAATCAACTCGGAGAAATTATTTTATACTTTATTCTGTTTAAAACATTAGATTTGTTTAAATTTTCTTGTGACTTTTTTTAAAATTCAGATACCTGAGGAAGCCTTGAGGAAAAAAGTATCATCATTAAAGATTCACCACGCTCCCTTTCAGTAAGGGCTGGGAGAGATCATAATTCACTTCTTCAGATCTGAAGTGAGTCATCCAGAAAAACCATCCGGACATTACAGATATATCTAAGATGAAAGCCAAGTCAGAATGAACACTAGAACCAAATCCGCATCTTCTGGTCTTCTTCATGTGTCATAAAGAAAAAAATATCATAAAATTGCAGAGACTGTTGTAATGTGAAATAAAACTGAACAATGAAGCTAAAGTTCACATGCTTGGTACTAAAAGTAGAGACAGACGAACGCTGAACATCCCACCTTATGCCGAAGTCTCTGCTGAGATTAAATTGATTTATAAGGCATCTACTAGTGAATGTCATGTTTACTATTTAGCGGAGAGAGGGATGCATCTCCAGAAAGACTTGGCACAGGCAGAGTCTTGCCATAGTTCAAGGATGTTCTCCTGAGCTTTCAGAAGTGACATTAAGTTCAAGGAAGAGGTGAGGTGTTGTGTTGATGATGGCCTGAGGGCAGCATCCCAGTGACAATAGGGCACAGGCAGGGCAGGAAGGCAGCCCCATAGCCACACATGGATTTTACTTTCTTACAGTCTCATGAAAATACACCTGATTTTCATCTCTGCAGGGTTTGACATTCAGCAACCTTCACGTAAGTCTAGACAGCAGTTTTCACGAAGATATTTAAGGAGCACACAACGTCACCCTGATAGCTCAAACACAGTGAGAAACCCCACACTGTACTTACCCACCAAGCGAGGATGACAGAGTACATCAGTCCTGTTAAAGCATCTTTGCTGAACTTCTTATAAAAAGCAGCATGCCCCTACTTACAATGGGGGGGTCAAACAGAAATACAGATTTAAAGGAGGAGAAAGCAGCTGCCAACTCTTTACTTGAAATCTCTCTTGTCATAGAAAAAGTCAAACCAATACAAACAAGTATTTTACCACAAAAGAAAATACTTGAACACAGTTGCACAAAGATAACAGTATTTTAAGGCAGCTTTGTTGGGAAGAGTTTCAAATCAGAGTAAGCAAAACAGCCTGAAATCATTTCAGTCTGAACAGGATTCATTATGTAAACAGAATAGAAAAATATTTTTTTAAGATGTCAAGATGGATTTTCTTCTCTTACAAGTAGCATCATGAGATTTGTTAACTGAATTATCTTTCCCTGCTTGCACACCTTGAAGCTGGAGCTGTCTGCCTGCAGAGATGATTACAGGATCCACCATGGAACGGACAAATGAGTTCTGGTCTGCTATCAAAAAGCCAGAAGTCATAAATCTCTCATTATCCATGCCATTAGAAGCAAGGTGCTCATCAGGGGGTGAGAAAGAACACAGGAATTATGTCTTGAAATCCATGCATAAAAGAAAAAAATATTGTGTTTTCATTATGCATTGCTATTATTCTTTATCTTCACTTATTAAAATAAAGTGGGGAATCACCCCCAGCATATCCATCACATACACACAGAGACGAATAAGATTCTTCACTTTCTCCTTTTTCCCTTTCTTCTCTTCCAAGTTTTTTTTCTTCTTACTTTTTTTTTTTTTTAATTTTTTTCCCCCTTTTTCTTGGGTTTTGTTTTGTTTTTTTAAATTTTCAGTGGTGTGGAGAGGAGCACGTTCCTAGGTTTCTCCAGGCAGCGGAAGCTTACACTAACAGATCTCAGTCCCCAGAAACAACAACTAACTCACCAAACCTCCTGAAGCTCAGCTGTGTGGGCATAACTCAGGACAAGGGCTCAAATGGGAGTAGAGAGGAAGATTTAACTGAGATAGGTTTGATTTCTTCAGTCCAAATAGCATGGCCTGTCACTGCAGCTTCCTGCTGGAGCTCTTTGGAGGTCTTTATAAGGTGTAGTAGGAATGGAATGGGGAGCTGAGAACCAGGGTACTAGAGGGAGGATGTCTGTAAGGCATGGAGAATTGGGGTGGATCAAAAAGGATAATAGTATTTAATAGCCAAATCGTCCGCTTTCATCATTTTTCTTCAGTAGTTTCATCGTAGAAATGGAAGAGATGACATAAGTGTCACGGGTTCCTAATCCTGTGGCAGTGAGAGGAAGAACTGGAGATGAGGAGCAAGCTATCAAGCCAAGCAATGGAGGTCTTGAAGTTCTGTGATTCCCCTCACTTTGGTGGGATTGGCTTCCACACATCTCTTAGCACAGCTGAAAGCAATGCAATATTGTCCACCACCCCTCTGAAGGATAGATACTTTCGTATAATTTGGACACATTTTCCTAAGGTGATTTTGAAAAGCAGTGAGAGATTGTGAAGGAGCAGCAAAAAGCTCAAACCCTCCTTGGAGAAGAGGACTCCTCTCTGGGTAATCTTGCCAAATTTCCACTCCTGTATGAGCTTCTCTATCCTCACTCCAACGTAAGAGGCAACACAAGTTCCTGTTTGGTGGCCATCTTATTCTTTTGGAAAGATGCTGATAGCAAGAAGGTATCTGAGATTTTTTTTAAACAAGTCCTCCTGTGGGGTGTCAACAGGTGTGGAGGCAACACCTGCAGAGGAATCACCAGAAGAGATTTTGTCCTAGAGGTGATGTTTGGGACCATGCAAGTAAAGGTATATCGATGGCAACCAAAGATGGAGATGAAGAGCTGACAGGCTCTGAAAAAACTGTCACTGGCATGGCACAGGAGGCAGGAGAGGAGGAAAAAAAAAAAACCAAGAGCAGGGTGATCTCTGGAGGCTGTTTCATGTCAGAAATATATAGCACTGAGTTTTGGGTTAGAGAAACTTGAATAAAATATCAAAATACGAACACTAGATGTGCCAGAAGTTTGAGCAGAGAGGAAAGTATATAGAAGATGGAGACAAAGAAAGGAGGTGAGTCCAAGCAACATCAACATGGGAATTTTTGAGGTTCCACTTATCTCTAATTTTAAGGCATTCTGAATACTGCTCCCGGTTCAGACCCCTAGACTGAGACTCATTAGCACCTATTGTACTATTACCTGGCTTACTGACCACCGAGCACCTAATGTACTCTCAAAGATGTAACTAACAGAAATATTTCATACAGAAAGTGCTACTGGAAGGGAACGTCCACCACCCTCAGAGACCCCTCTCACAGCATGCTGTTAAGAAATCCACATTTTCGTGACCACGTCCGTTTCTGAAAAGCACAAGAATGTTTGAGATAGCCAGAAAATTCTTGTGACTGTAAACATGACAAACACTATGCATAAGCAAACAAAGGAGAAGCAGTTCTGCAGCCAAAAAAATGTATTTATGAAGAGTTATTTTAGTGTTATTACTTGCATTCGTGTAAAGGTCATAACGCACGCAGGACTTGATGGTACAAATGGGTCTTGTAAATAAAAATCCCACCCCTGCTACTCAGAACCGGTAGCAATTATAAAACATGCACATTTGCCTCAAGCTGCTTATGCATAATAAGAGCTGGTGGTAACAATGGTATTTGCTGTATTGATTCCCCCCCCCTTTTAATACTCTTAATACAGTGATGGCTCCAGCAAAATGATGTGTGCTGCAAGTACAGATGTTTTTGTCAAGACATCAAAGCAGCGATTCCACCACACATCTATATTAGTCCAATTTTGTTCTCAAAACAAAGAAACAGGATGTTCACATGAGCCAAATTTGTCACTGAACAATTGCTACAATGGACCTACACTCAGCGGAGCACCAGTCATGCTGGATTTAATATAGACTTTTCATGTTACTTTGGTATAAAAGAAGCATTCATTTTTTGTTTAATACTTGGGATGTTATTTCTTGCTGGAGAGTCTTGCACATTAACTGCTGTGATTACAGACATCAGAAATTGCTTGATAATAGGGGATGCAGCAGGCTAAAAACCAAGAGGAAAAAAAGTGAATCAAATCAATGTTCACTGGATAAAAACACAATAGCTAAGAGTTAAGTAAGTATGAAGCCTGAAAAGTTAAGTTTCTATGTCACTAGTGTGATCACAAAAAGTTTTATGTTGCTTAATTTAAGAATACTACACAGCTCCACTAATTTCAGCTCCCACTGACTTGCCTTGATTCTACATCTAACAACTCTTCATGCAGCTGAACTTAGTGATTATTATACCACGTAAAACTTTTCAGTTGGTCAAATGCCACCTACTTCTGACTTTTGAAGGGAAAGTGAAAACTAAATCTCTATTCATAGTGTGCTTTTATCACTAGGCCATGATTTACTTGATCTCGGAATCAGGTCTTTTGAATTCCACTGCAACAGGTTTAGAAACACAGATTCTGCTACAGATTAAAAAAACCTGTAATAATACCAAGATAAAATGGGGAACGGTGGATTTTGGTTTTATCACCGGATTCAACAAAAGATAACTGGTAATTGCCTTTTTTATTTAATCACTCATGCTTTCATATCAAAGATAGAAGGTGCAAAAAAAGCTTAGAATTAATGATTAAATGTTTAAGCCCTTAACTTTTGGTGTCTTTTAAATGCCAGTTAGCAAGCAATGAAATTTAGAGTTCTCGAGCTCTCTTTTGGGTGTGGACATCACCTGAAAGAGCAGGAGCAGGGCTGGGAGCTACCAGCACCCACCCATCCCCACCGGCTGAGCATCCTGGCTGGACCAGGCAGCTGTAGCTGCTTTTCCAAGAAGCAATAACTTGCTGCCTAGCAACAACCCAAAACTCGTGATTGTTTGTCTATTCCATTTCTTGTGCAAAACTAAAAGCTCAGATCCCAAATTATTGCACTCAGCAACATCAGAGCTGCAACAGATGGATAAGAAAATGCATTTGCCTTTGACTTCCTTGCTCTACAGTTTTGCATTCGTAAAATATACACACGTTTTGATGCAAGACTAATCTGAAAAATGTTTCAATATGTGAAGAGTTATTTTCACCATAGCTGTTCCTTAGGAGCTACTTCTAGGACTAAAGTTGTTCACATGCCTGTAACTTTTAATCATGAGGTCACAAAAACCCGAGTTAGGACCGAACACAAAATGTCACGTTCTCTCTGGCAGGAGTATGTTGGATAGCCCAACACAACTATGCTTGCAGGGAAGTTGTCCCTGTGTTTTAAAAGTCCTGATTTTTTCCTAATTATTATTTACTGTATGTGAAACGTACAAATGAACAAACACACACCAAAAAACCTCCCAGCCCAAACAAACAAAAACCCCACAACCTCTTTGCACCATGCTCTCTACTTGGAGCGCTTTTTTAGCCTGATTTGCAGGAGGAATTCGGTTTATGCCCTATCCTTCTGTCTGTCCAGCCTAGGGCTTTGGAGCTTGTGGGCTGTTCCAGCTAGACAGAAAGCTCGATAGATGGCCTCTGACAAGCTTCCTGCAGAAGTCAATGATCTTTGCAGAAATGAGAGGCTGCCCCAGAGAGAAGTTCACCAGGTCTCCCTTGTTTGATCTGTGGACACGCTTACGAGTTGGACAAGATGTCCACAGTGTCACATTGCTCATAGACAGTGCTGCTCCTTGTCCTGGAAGGGGCAAGGAGGAATGAGGGGCAGATGGAAGAGAGGATGGGCAAGGAAATGCAAGAAAGAGGGAGGAGCAACAGGGTAATACTTGGGTCTCAAGATATCGACTCATGGGTTTCATCAGCTTTGCTGCTCATGAAATGACCTCTTTCTTGTTAGCCCATGTTTTCAATTTCATCTTTTTGTTTTCACTCTCTAAAAAATATGGAAGTCTCATGGTAAGATTATGGAAATTGAGAGGCTTAAAGAAAAGCTGGGCGCTGGAGGCCAATCTAATGATGCTTTAACTGCTTGACCCCAGTTTTGCTGTACCTTAGACATAATCAAGTACAACATATGTCCTGTTTAAGTCACATAGCATATCATTACCAGAGTGATCCCCTTCCTAAATGTTCCTACTGTGATAGACACAGCATTGGATACCCAGATTTTACTACAGAGAATACCTGGAATAATGCAGTGTGCATAACCAAAGAACTCAGTGTAAAAAAAAAATAAATGCTGAAGTAACTATCTATCAAAGGCAAAACTAAGTTGTTATGAATGATCACCACCACCACTTGTTGTTCTGCTCAGTGACAATCTCTGACTCCAAGCCAAAGCATGAGCCATTAAATAATTTAGTTGCACTTCTCATGCAGCACAACTCCCCCAGCCAAATTCTGACCCCTCTCAGTCTTTCCACTGGGTGCCTTGAGATGAGAACTGATCCCAAAGGTCTCTTCAGGTTCCTCAGTTACAGGAGACAGACTTTGCTAAATGTGCTTTCAAAAACCTTTTCAGTCATTATCGAGATTCTCTCTAACATTAACTGCCATTAAATCCTCCACCTAGGAGGTGCAGAATGACCTGTAGGATATTACTGAGCATTTTTTGAGCTTAACAAGGAGTATGCTAAGAGCCCACAACCCTGCACTGGCAACAGCAACACGCAGGTAGAACGTGATCAGGTGGTGATCTGTCTGAAGCCAAGAGCAATGGACTTTGCATTGGGAGGGGAGGAGATTCATCCTTGCACAGAGAGCCAGTGCAACCCTGGATGCTTTGGTAAAGGAGAAGTTCAAAGTGCAATTTTCTTTTAGGAAAGTTTCAGCTGGAAATTGAGTTTAGACATAAAACTCTACCAACATTGCTGCAGCCCTTGGGTAAGCTGCGTTTTGAGGTCTCCACTCTATTTTGATCTGGCTCCCAGCTGAGCTTTCTCATCATGCAACATGACTCTCTTCTCACCCTCTGTATACCCAAGAAAAAGTGCTAAAGAAAAATTCCTTGGAAAGAGTCAGCTTTTTATGGAATAGGTTTTAATTATTAATCTGACTTTGCAAGAGCCTTGCACAGACACTGTGAGTAGATTACTCATTGTCAGTCACATTAACTGAAGTAGTATTGTCAAAACAGAATAACCAGCTCTACTTGACTTCTGGATCCTTGTGAAAATGCATTTCCCACCCTCTCTCACCCCACACCTGTACTCATGGGAAAGCCACAAGTAGCTAACACATTACTGTGGGTACACTCTTGTCCATCACTCTACGGCTGGTCCCACACTTTAAATGTCCCTGCTTTAGACGGTGTCCTGGCTAAATTCCCAGCCACAAAACCACTGAGAAAGGCCAGGGAAGCACTTCATTTCCACCAACTATGCTGTCCCTTTTTCCAGACATAACAATTTCACTTCCCTTCTGAGTAGCATGTACCCTCCCTCTCCTTTCTCTTAGTACAACTACATCTTTAATATCCTAATTTTCTGGGACCAATAGACTCCAGTGAGATGTCTTCATTGGATTACTTGAAGTTACTTTGGCTAACTTCCAGTGTTTTTTAAGATGAGATAGGGTTTGGGCTGTTCTGCTGTTTGCTGTTTTGGTTTGTAATGGATGTTTTCCACATCCACTCGAAAAAGTTACCTTGGTGACTTTTATATCCAGAGGTGAAATGGAGAAGAGCTTGGCCTTTTCTGAGGCAGGTCTAAAAGTGGTCCGAGAGCACTCCGACAGCTACCCCACCATGAGGAGGCAAAAAGCAATGTCTTATTTTAAAGCATGGACATCTGTTCTGCTGTTGGGGGTTAGAGACCCTGTGTTTTGTTTCCCATGAAACGTACACACAATTGGGTTAGAGTGCTAAACAGATGTGTATACATGGGTGTTGAATCTATAGAGTCCTGCATTATTCAAGAGTTGAGACTAAAAGGCTAATTTTTACAACAGAAGTATTTAAGGTAAATTAAAATACTACCAACCAGACTCAACTTTGGAGGATTAGCACAAGATTCATGTTCTGCTTTAATGACTCAAAAGAGTAAGCTCAAATAATGCTACAAAAGAAAAAAAAGCCAATTCAGGGCTACTCTTTTGTACCTTGCTTCATATATTCTGGTAATGGCAATCTTATAGCACATACTGATGTGATACATAGACACACGCTGCAGGATACCTGGGATGGCAGGCACAGCAGCATGCTCAGCCTTACATTTGTTTAGATAAAGGTTTTGGACTCCCTAAAATAGATTAAAAAAAACCAAACCAGGCTCTCAGGATAGTGCCTTTTTAAAAAGAAAAAAAAGAAAAAAAAACCCCCACTCATTAGTATTTGGACATTTAGCAGGATAGCAGTCATCTGTGACACTAAAAAAAACAAATCAAAAATTTCAGGAAGTCATTGATGTTATTTTAAATAAAAGGGCAAAAATATTTCTCATACCCTAAACTGAAAGTATTATTTTGGAAGTCTAGTCTATGTCATATTGATTTAGGACCATCTTATTACTCTAAATGTATTACTGCTGCATTAGAGCAATTTTGGGATTAATGCCTCGGCCAGAACGTTAATGCTGATAGGTATATAAATGCAGATTTATATACTTCATTCAATGTTTAAGGAAAGTTTATTAATCCACAGCTGGGAGGCAGGTTGTTGCTTTCTCTCTCTTTTTTTTAATATATATGTAAATAAAGTATTGAAACTGAGTTTTTGTACCTTGGGTATAAATTAGCATTTCTGGCTGTGGCAGTCATAGCGATAACATTTGGATTGTCTCGGGATTTTCAGGGTTTGGGTTTTGGTTTTTTGTTTGTTTGGGGTTTTGTTGTTTGTTTGGGTTTTTGTTTTGTTTTTCTTCCCAGACAGCACTGCCAGCTTTGTTCCTTGTTGCTCTTAAAAATCAATAGCTAAATTGGTAAGGTGCTCTTGGCTTCCACGAAACTAGCCAAAGGAAAGTTCCACCATCTCAAAAAAAATCTTCTTTTCCAAATCCTGTGCTTTTCTACCAAAGCTCCCAGGTAGTGCTTACTTGTTGGCAGAGCTGGATTAAATCTGGAGTATATTCAACCCAAATGATTATAACTTCATGCTTGGATTCCTGGAATAAACCGTTCCTTTGGGGAGCCAACTCCAAGGTTAGCTCCATCAGGCTGGATCAAAACTAATAGAGAAAGAATCAGAGGAGAAAGCCTATATGCTATGAAGTAATGCTGTAATAAAATACAATATTTCCTTGAATGAGGAGTTTCCAATACTCGCTCCCGCAGCAAGTTATGATAACAGCCACTGCTTTGTATGAAGAAATAAACAGCGTTATGTTACTGACCTCTATCACATATAGCCATGAAATCAGAGTGCAACTCTGGTTATTTGCTGCTTTTTAGATATTCATTTCTCATCCCTGGTGCTTAAGAGGGCTGACTGAAGGCAGTTTCTCCTAGATTAGGCTTCCAACACCTTCATGCATTATAGACTTCCAAATACAATTTCCCCCCCTCCCCCTCTCAGAAGGTGAAAGTGTTGAGTCATTTCTTTTAAAGATCTGATGGAGGTTATTGCTCATAAAGAGAAAAAGCTGGTGGTTGAAGGCAGGGCTAAGTGAAACCCAGCCAGACATCTGCAGCCCCAGAGAGTGGTCCCCGAGCATCCTTGGGACACGAGCTCCCAGCTCCCCTGCCTTGCTCTGCTCACCCCTTCCTGGTTTAAATCAGCCAGGCACTAGCAGCTTATCCGAGATCATAATGTGGATTAACAAGGGCTCATCGGATGGAACCATGTGCCAGAAATAATTATGGTTTAAAATGCAAGAGCCTGGCAGGAAGGGATTATCATTTGTGAAGCCAGTCCATTTAATGGAGAAATAACCCGCGTATTACAGTAGAGGATAATTTGGCAGTTACAGTTTCAGTGGCTCAGAGACATAAAATACAGTCTCATCAATGTGTAAGATTAGAAGTAATTAGCCCCTATATGGTAAAGTCATCAGTTAGAAACGAGACTCCATCTGGGGACTTTTTGTAATGATGCCTCAGGGACAAGTAAGATGGGACCTTTGACTGACATGATTTGGAAGGGACTGAGACCTAATTAAATCTGCAAAGATGCAGTAACTGCAGTAAAAGGGATTTTAAAATATGAAACATATTCCCTTTCTCTAAACAAACTAGGTATATTGCACTCTGGAACGGTAGGAGAATTAATCAAAAGACAGTGAGCAAACAGCTGCTGTGCGGCTGCCAAATTGAAGATGATACAGGATTATACAGAATTGAAGAAAATTTAATAAGAATTGAAGATTATTTAATAGCTCTTTTTTTTTTTTTTTTTAGGGATAAGGTTTTATTTAATTGTGGTAAAAACCAAACACACATTGTAAATCCAAGAGAGTACGTTGTTTTTTAAATCTGTTTCACCAAACACATGTTATAATAAACACTGCTTGCCTTAAATAAACAAATAAAAGCTAGTTCTTTTGAAAAGATAATATTCAATTTACTTTTTCACTCATTACAAAAAAAACCAAAACAACAACACAACACAACAAACCTGGCTCACAGCTTTTCAAAGAGGGATGCACAAAGCAATTATGTTTTTGCTACTGAGTTCCCAAAAGCTCTTACCATCTTCCATTTTCTTAAAAAGCCTTGGTACTTTTGTACTGGAGAAAGGAAAAATTTTCAGTTAGATTCTCAGCAATGATTGCCTCATTTACATTATCTATCTTCTCTGAAGGGGTGGGGGGAATTCATCCCTGTATGATAGTAACATTTTTCTACTGTAACTCAATATTCTGCATTTTGTCAATGCAGATCTGGATCATTAAAGCCTGGAAACTAAATGGAAAAGTATTTTAAGGCCATGAACTAAGAGCGGAGCAGCAGAAATATACTGATCTCAAAAAGAAAAGAGTACTGAGGTGACGCATGGAAGTTTACACACTTAAAATGGCATCCAACTCATATACAGACAGGTTAGTGCTGCAAGAAGCTACCAGCTAGCCAAAAACTTCAGTGTAATTTTTTTTTCCCCCCCTTTGGAAAAAGTCTTAGAAGCAATTTGATCCTTGTGCATATGGTGGTGGTGGGGCTAGATTTTTAATTTACTTTATAAAAGAATCACCTTGAGCCATTCCTGAGCCAATTCAGTGTTTCATTCTACCATAAAAAAAAAATAAAATCTGTGAAATTACACACTATTTGGGACTCCCTGTAGAATTGTGAACTCAATACTCCTTATTTCTTCCAGACTTGGTGAAAGGATATCAAACCAAGCCTCCAGCTGTAGACGCATTATTCCATACTACACATCCAAAGTCAACTGTATAACAACTAAAAACGTGATATTGGCATGATGACCAAGGTCTGTGAAGATGAACAAGCCATCATAGGCATTTCAAAATGGATTCGTGTTTTCCTTTAACTACATTGCACACGTATGACATGGTTTCTCCTCTGCACAGTAGGTCTACACAATTTGGTCTGATCCATGTGCCGTTTCTGTAGGTATCCATCTGTGCACAATGCAGATCCACCAGCAGCTCTACCAAAGAATTCCAGTGGGTTCTTTATAAGAAAAGGTAACCACGTATTCTGGTTTTAGTAGAAGAGCATGATGAGCTTGATGGCTAGTCAATCACCATGAGAAAAATCAACAACAATCTAAGTGCTCAAGTATTTCAAGCCTTCAAGTGACCTTTCAAAAGGATTTTGGTTTGAAAATACAATATGAGGAAAAGCTATGGATTTCGGAATTCATCTTATATCCAAAGCCTTTGCTAAATATCTCTAGAAATGTAAAATAAACAGCAGAAGGGATCAAAGCTAGGAAGAAATGAATTAAGGAAAAGGTGGGCTGGTGTCCAGCCTGTGTTCCGGGTCAAGCAACATATATAAGTATTTGTCTTTGATTATGTGTGTTCAAAATACCACTCAGGTTTCAGAATGAGAGCAACCTCTCCTCATTCAGTTAGATAAACTGGTAAAGACAGGAGGAGGGGGGTGGGAAGAATAACTCTCAAAGAAAAAATTGTCCCACCCTAATAGACCATCCCATGGGCAGGATCTCTCAGTAGAGAGAAGGAAAACTGTGAAAACTCTGGGGACCAAGGAGGAGGCCTGCAAGGAAAGCCTGGCTCCATCTACACCAGAACAGAAGAGCACACTTAATGCTTTTAAAGCAGAGAGAGTTTTCTTGGCTGTTTTTATTTTCCCCCAGCTAAAAGCTGAAGAAAAGTTGGTTATAAAAGCCTCTGTGTCTTTGGACAGAGTGAAGAAGGAGAGTCTTGGGTAAAAAAAATAAAATAAATAAGTGCAAAGAACAGTCAAAACAGGGAAGAACACACTTGTACATGGAGCATAAAAATAACAACCAAAGCAATACTAACTGTGCGAGTTAGAATAAGAATACATAGCATGGATCTTGATATCACAGGCATCTCAGAAATGTGATGGGATTAAGATAAGTCAGTGAACACTATGAAAAACACCCCAGTATAAATTATATAGAAATGACAGAAGCCCAAACTGACAGTGGAGAAGAGCCAAGAGACAAGGAAAATATGCAATAAACTGGGTACATAAAATACACAGAGCAGTACCTCAAAATCTCTTTAAACTCACTTTCCATCCTAAATCAACAGAAGCATACTAAAACCCAGTATTTTCCCAGAATGGCTCAGAAACAGAACCATTATTGCATAAAACCAACATTAAATAAATTGGGACTTGCCAGCAAAAGTCAAAAGAGACGCAGTGCGGTAGAGACCTACAAAATTCACAAACAGCTTTTATAAGATCCATAGGAAGAGGTGTACGGAGGTGTGAAACTACTGGGTAGATACACACACATTAGAAGATTTTTTTTTTTTTCCTGCACTGTGCATAATTAAATAGTGAACCTAAATTACCAGAGTCAGGATAACAATCTACCCAGATCCTTGCTCTCACCCAGTGTTGCTATTACATTGCCATCACAGGGCCTCTGTAGAAGACACTGTGGACATCCTTTAGAAATATTTAGGAAAATAAGACCTTAAGAAATAATGTAAACATAGCTTTGGGGTGTTGTGTTGTTGCTGTTTTGGGGGTTTGGGGTGGGATTTTGTTTGTTAAGGATTTTTTTTTTTTAATTTTTGTTTGTTTGGGGTTGGTTTTTTGTTGAGTGTTTTTGTTTGTTTGTTATTGGTTTTGGTGTTTTGGATTTTTTTGGGGGTTTTTTTTGACAGACATTTTTGATGATATTTAAAGCCATAAAGATGGTAAACCCCTAGACAAACAACTAAATGGTGTACTGCCAGTATTCATGAATGGAAGTAACTGCAGTGTTTTACCATGAGATGACACATGTGGGAGATGAACCCACCTCTCACATAATTTTTTTATCTTTATCTACCTTTTCCAATGAGTAAATTGTTCAAATCCCTCCATTATGCAATTATTTTAGTATGTATAAATTGCAAAAAGCGCAACAAAAGGAGTTCAGAGCTGCCGTTCCCTTTGATGTGTATTTGCAGAGGAATTCAATAAATTAACAGAACAGAAAGAAGTTCAGAGGTTCCCCTTCAAGCTTATTTCTGCCAAAACAACACGCACTGGGCTGAAGACATCTCTGTTCTAAAATAAAAGCTAAGCTGTTTATTGACAAACAAAGCAGCACATTCAAGGCTTTTGCTCATCCCGTATCACAGGAGGGCACTCTGGAGAATAAGGTCATAAGTTTCAGAGCCCATATTGCTGTTAGAAAGCAATGACTTATTTGGTGTAAAGATTTGTCAGCAACAGCAGGGAGGTCACCATGTCCCAATACAAAGAAAATGTTCCTCTACCTGTAACCCTATTAGAGTTGCAGGCTAAACATTTCCTTACACAAGTCTTTGGCTTGAGAAAACATGTATTTACCTTCTAAAGCTGTAATTCAGCATCAGCATCCAGCTAATTGGAGGTTTACTGCCATTAATTTAGATAATATACATTCATCTTATAAAATCAGCTTCTAGCAGCTTCTTTAATTTAACCTTTCTTTTAGCCTTCTTGGTTGTTTTTTTTTACTGTCACACAACTACCAATTCAGAGCTCACAAATGACCTCCTGTGCCCCAGCTGTGCCACAAAAGCAAAGGTAGAAAATTCATAAAACAGATTAAATTCTACAGCGTTCTCTCAGATGAACTAGTGGAATTTGCTCCCTTTAGCTGCTCAGAGTTAATCTTTGATTTTTAGCTGAGTGTACAGCATTGGAAAGCGTGACCCGGGGACACATCATATTTTTGTTACTTACATGGCTGTAATGGAAATAGGACCACAGCATCCATTGCACTAAAGCTGACTTTTAAAGCTTTCTGCTGTTTGTCATCTCACTACTTAAAGCAATACATGAGGAGGAACTTCCCATGACAAAGTGTTTCTGTATAAAATTTGAGATTATTACTGTATCATAGAATGGTTTGGGTTGGAAGAGACCTTGAAGTTTATCTAGTTCCCACCTCTGTGCCATGAGCAGAGACACCTCCCACTAAACCAGGTTGCCTAAAGCCCCATCCAACCTGACCTGAATGCTTCCAGGGATGGAGCATCCACAACTTCCCCGGGCGACCTGTGCCAGTGTCTCACCACCCTCATAGTGAAGAGTTTATAATATAATACAATAACGATTATATTACATACTATATGATCATATTTTCCTATCTGGTGTCACACCATGACAGAATGAGGTAGAGCTGAGGATCTCCGTCCAACAAAGTTTTAAGGGTGGCAAATAATCCCAAAGTAAAAAAATTAACCCCATCACTGCAGATCACATCGCATGATTTGTTCAATGTAAAATTATTATTCACCATTCAAATTAAGGATTGCAAGGGAAATTTCATTCTGAGCTTTTTCCATTTCCCTCATACACACAATTTGGCTAATGAACCAAGAAACCAATTAGTGCAACATCTCAATTTATAGCAGGTTGAGGTAATCTTTAGCCAGGGCACAGATAAAACTCCTGCACTGTGAAAAGACGACTTTTCATCTTCAGAAACAGCACTGTGGAGTTAATGAGCACTCTTAATACAAAGCATCAGTGATGACACTGTTTGCTCAATGACAGAGACTTCACCTCTCTCCAGCAGGACCTACCAGGAAGTGGCAGAATTTGGGTGAAATCTCTATGCAAATACTACATACTCTTTCTATTGACATTTTGTGGATGCTGGTATATTTTGGCACATGGATGGATGTGCAGTCCCTGCTGGTGCACGGCAGAGTTTGGATGTCTATGAGGAGCTATGTTTTTTGGAGAAGCTCCATTTTCATGTAGGGGTTGTCTTCTGGCACCTACAGACCCCTCTTATCACCATCCCTCAGTTGTACATTCAAGCCATTACACTTTCTCTCAATTTGCAGCCCTACTCACTGGGTACAGCTGCTCTGGGTGATCTGAGCCTGGGCTTTATGCATGGCCAAGGAGAAGGACCACCACAGAGGCCACTTCCCAACTTCAGCACGAGCCAGTGGCATTCTCTGAAGTGCTGTGGTCCCACGAACCGATAGAAAGTCTCACATTTTGGAGACAGGCAATTTTAGAGGTTTGAGGATTCAAAGAGGGGAGGTGGAGGGAACAGTGCTCAAACCACCTTATGGGAGGAGTATCTCTCAACTCCTGCTTTATCCCAGGTGCTGGGATCCACAGCTCAAACTCACTCCGTATCAGGTGTCTCAGCTAGTTTCTCTAGTTATAAGTAAATGGCTCATTAAAGGGCTAAAGAAACAGAAGACAGAGGCTAGACATGAGATTCAGAAGTGTATTTTCCCAGTTTCCAGGACAAGCCCATTAGCCAAGCTGGAGGGTGGGCCAGGTTAAACAATAGAGGGTTCATGTGATAAAAGAAAGCACATAAAGGAACAGGGGAAGCAATTCACTGCTAAAAGGAATTCTTTGCTCAAGGGACTGCTCATGCATTTTGCACAACAAAAAGTACTTAGATAAAGTACATTATAAAATAAGAACCAAGAACTGCAGCCCAGACATTTCCTTCTGCTGTAAAACCAACATAGGTGGCACTAAGCTCTGTAACACAGAATATAACCCTCTTTGCTAAACCAGGCTTCTTCCATGGGGTTTCCCACCACCCTGCTTCTTAACATTGTGTTATCCCCTTGGTCAAACTGATTAAAGATCTATGGTCTGTACCAGAGAGTCATGCGCACACAAGTGCAAGACACACATCAATCGCTTCCTCCTCTATTAAACCCTATAAAAACCTTATACATGTACCTAGGACCCCAAAATATTTCCCATCTCCCAATCTTCCCACCACATCTCACAGACCTTGAACCTCAATGCCACCCGTGACAGCCAGAAGTCAAATCTAATCCCATCTTGTCGCACATCAGTCCAAATGCTTTGCAGCTCATTGGATTAAGTGTCTCAGAGGAGGGGCTCACCTGAGCTAGAAGAAGGGGTAGAGTCATAGGGGTACAGCAAGGACCTCTACAAGAGATGGATATATTATTGATGCCTGTATGGGGGCATTTATCTCATGCAGCTTGGTTAAGTACTTCTGTGAAGACATTTGGGAGCAGCCCATCCAATATTCTAGTAGCACTATGGTGTGCACTTCACAGTTTGGGAATCCCAGGTTTGGAAGGCTTTCATTTCAAAAGGAGAGCACTTCCAGGGATGATCCTCTGCTGATACCCTTTCTTGGAATCAGCCTGTGCAAGCCTAGTTAGAAAAGGAAAGAAGCAAGAGAAGGAAAGCACTTAGACTGGAGCCTGCCTGACACACGCACATTTAATGAGTCCCAGAATTGGACACAATTCAGAAGTTGTATATAGACAGACTCAGATCACCAGAAATACGAAGTGCAAGAAATAATTTGAACTACTCAAATATTATTGAGCTGCAATCAACTAATCACTTAGCAAAAAAAGACCAAGAGTCACGAACAGCTTAATGTAAACAGCTTTTCAACATGCAAGAATAGGCAAAAAGGAAAACAAGTATTAGGCTGCATAAGGAACAGAATGCATTATGGAAAATATGGTAGCACTAAACATGATCTCATGGTACGTTAAGCACTGTGGCTGCTACTGGGTCTCATCTGTAAAATTTTAAGGGGACTTGTGTTGTTTAGGTATATCTGTTCTTTTTAGCTTTTATGTACCAGGTGCTCTTAGAGCAAGAATTTGGGAATGGGCAATAAATATGGGAGGCTTTGGTTTTTTTAAATTCTGTGCATCAAGAACCACAACTTTGCTGGAAAAAAAATAATAAATTTAATTCAAATTCAAACAAGGGTTCCTCTGAGGCTTGGGCTCAGTTCAATGCTAGGTGGTAGAAATCAAGCGCTTCCTTTTTCCTTAGAATAGTAAAGAAAAAGGAGAACGGACTTGACTTTGTTTACAGCAATGGTAATATGAGAAGTATGAGACTTGGTAATTGACTCAGGAGTAGAAGTGGAAGTCTCCCGTGACAGCCTGTAATTGTCAGAGCTCCAGTTAAATTCAGCAGACATGGATTCAAGTAATAGTTTGAATGCCTGAACAGTACCTGTATCAAACCCGGCCTCTGGACCTCTAGAGATGTACTTAGTGCATTTTGGTCCTGACATTATAATATAACAAATATTAACCAGAAAACTGTATGGGTAATTGTTTGTTTCATGCTAAAAATAGTTTTATATACAGAAGTGCATTAAAAAAAAATTCACCCTTGGCAACTGTGAGATTCCTGCTTGAAAGGGTGGTGGGAGAGATGGGGCTCCAGGAATGTTAGAGCTGAGCAAGGCTTCTGTGGGTGTGAAATTGTTGGCAATTATGTCTGATCACCGGCTGCGTATGTTTTTGCTGAATGTGTTTAGATTTACCATAGAAATTGGCCTGAAGTATTACCAAGTTCCAGGAGCCCTGATTAAAATAAACTGTGTTCAAGATACATGTACTGCAGAGAGACTCTCAAGTCCAGGGAGAGCTCTGCACGAGGGGGAAGTGACAGACACCAGAACAACAACAAATTAAAGAAAAGAATCGTCTCAGGAAATATTATTGCTGGGTTCTGAAAACAACCTAAAAGGCAGTTGCTACCTGAGGAGCATGAAGGGGAAGAGAAACAACATTAAAAGTAATAAAGCAGGATTCACGTGCAAGTAAGAGGCAGAGCAGCTCTCTCCAGAGCCAGACAGTAAATGAGCATAGATGATTAAGATAAAGTCATTACACTGTAGCCTGCTGTGATCACCTATGGACTGGAGGGGTTGAAAGGCAGCCCCAGCACATGAGAAAACCCCCCTTGCTCACTCCTCCCTCAGCTGCTTCTCACAAACCTATAACAGGACTTCATTTACCAGCCTCTAAAATGCATAGATTTCCTTGCAGCTCACTGAGATTTTTCCTCAGGGTCCTCCCCTCTGGCTCTTTCTGACCTTTTTTCTCCCCAAGCTGAACAAGCTTCTGGAAGGAGTCACCAAAACAGTGCTTTAACTGCACAAGCCTATCAACTCCACCTTCAGCCCTTTTTCCTTGCGTGCTTTCCATAAGCATTCCTCTTGCTGTCCCATTTGTTCAGGGAGAGGTTTTCAGGTAGCAACACAACTGCAGAGTCACAGACTTTCCCAGCCAGGAGCTACAGGGTTGGAAGGGACCTTAAAGATCATCCAGTTCCAACCCCCTTGCCATGGGCAGGGACACCTCCCAC
>WUAM01000356.1:1851364-1878931 GCA_024336885.1 Actenoides hombroni
CCTTTCTGGAAAGAAATGCTTCCAAATATCCAGCCCGAACCTTCCCCGGTTCAACTTCAGGCCATTTCCTCTTGTTCTGTCCCTTGTCACCAGGGAGAACAGAACAACTCCCTCCTCGCTACACCTTCCCTTCGGGTAGCTGTAGAGGGCAATAAGATGTCCTCTCAGCCTTCTACAAAATACAAACCACCAAACCTTTGCCATGTAACAAAGCTGATTGAAGAACAATCAATTTGTTCTCAACATCTCAATGCAACCCACAAAAAGCCAACGGGTACTTAATACCAGCTTCACTTGACTGGCAGTTTTCTGGACTGTCTGGAACCGTCAGCCACTGCATTTTTACTTCATTTCTATTTTGACCTCTTCAGGGTGCACACGAGAGAATATTTCCACAGAGGAAGCATCTTAACCCAGCGATGGTTATAAGGTAACATTCATCTCCACGCTACTGCTGCTGGCATCCAGCACGGACACAGGGTGATGGCTCGCAGAGTGCCAGGAACACGTTCATGACTATTTATACTTCTCAACCCCACTGCACCAGAAGCTTTTAAGTAATTAGTTTTCCCTCATTAACAGAGGCACTGCCTGGGGAAGGGCACACAGGTGCCCAAAGCCCCATCCTGCATTACAGGGCAGCACTAGGAGGTCTTGGAGTGGAAAGCTCAGAAGTACCAAGCTGGGCTGATGAGAAAGGTGACACAACCATAATGTTGATACAAATTCCCAAGGTGGAACTGCAGGTGTTATTTTGGCAGGACCAGAGACCACAATGGCAAGAAAAAAATATTCACAGGACGTTACTACAACCCCCATGTATTTAAATCAGAAAGATCACCAATATTGATCAACATCGCTGCTAGGGAGACCCAAAGGTACTTTGAGACATCAGAGTGATTTTTCTTTTTGCTAGAGTTGCATCCTATCCTAAAAGGAGCAAAGTTTATCTACCTCGTGTACCAAAAAGTAATCTACAAACGCAGTCCACGGGGTGAGCAGTGTTATGCCCCTGCCAGCACATCTCTAATGAAATACGTGGGGTTCTTACCTTCTTACTGACACATCCAATCCATTATTCCATTTTTCTCTTTCATACTTTCAGAAGCAAAATAGACATTAGGCAAAGTCTAATTTAATATTATCGCTAATGCATTCAAACACAGCTCTAAAAACTGTGCTGCTAAAATGACTTTACAGAAAGAAAATGGGTAAACCAGACATTTATGTCCTTGAAAAATACGGGCCTTGTGCTACAGCACCTACAGATGTGAGCCTACTGAAACCAGCAGGATTATTTACCTGAATAAGGGTTACTCTCATGATTAAGGAGTGCAAGATTACACCCATTGTTTGCATATTTCCTGTTATTTATCTATCCCTTTTTTCACCTCATGGGTTTTATTATTTTTTTTCTTAAAAAACATAAGGCATTGAAGCGCTGTTAGCACTAGATATCATTGTGCTGCACTTTTCTCCTTTCAAAATTCAGCTGTCTTTCGGATGCCAAATAAAATTCTTTTATGAACAAAGCAAATACAGTAGAAGCAGCAGAATCTGGACTATGTAATTAAAAAAAACCCCAAACAAATAAAAGGAGACAGAGCTTGTTATCCCCAATCAAAACACAATTCATTTCATATTCACGCTCCTACCCATGGCCTCTGCTCTTGGGAGCCGATTATTTATATCAATTTTTTAACAGTGCCAAGTACCGAGTTACCCAAGAGTTCTCAGGCAATGCTGATAGTATCACTACTGGAAAATAACAAAAATCAGGCAAAGAATTGGAGCAATTATTACAGGTAGATATACTGAGAATGAATAATAAAGTGAAATATTTTTATGCTTTTCACCTTAGAAGCAGTAAGTCTAACTTTAGTTCATCACTGCTATATGTGTTTGCATACAGACTAGATCTCCTTCCTATCCTTAGGAAAAGGGGGTAAGTTAGAAATGCTTTTCAACTACTTTATGACACAACAGAGGAGTTAATGCATAGTAAGAATGTAAGAGTTAACACAGGACTCGGTTCCTGCTCCCAACCCAATCAGAAACCTATTTAGCCGAATAAAGAGCAACAACACAAGTTACAACAGGGAACCAGCATTTCATATGAGGAAAATAACACACGTTCTCTCACGTTCTGAAGTTTGACACTGAATTAAATCAGCCTCAGCTTTGCTTGCAAGAAATCAGACCAGGATCACAAATATGTTTTGGTTTAGTAGGGTGCTACAGGGAGTTGAAAATTTAAATAGTACAGGTTAATTTTAAAAGGCCTCATTGTGACTTCAGTGTCTGTTTTGGAGATACTGTTTACGTATTTTCTGGAGTTAAAAAGAAAGGTTTTCGCATGCCTTTTCAGGCTTCTTCGAGTCATTTTAAAAGCAAAAAGAATGCAGACTATTTTTAGCAAGACTGCCAAAACGCTGCACGTTAGAGCTCTCGTGAGCTGAAAAAGAGCTTACAGCAGATCCAGAAAACACCAAAACTCACACAAACTTACCAAAGCAACCTGTTTTCTTCCAAGACGAGTAGTTTACGGTCAAGTACATCCGAGTTACAAAAGACCTTGTTTCCCGGGTCCATCTTGCATAAGGCTTAACCTGAAAATCCACCCGGCTGTGTCGGGCGTGGCGGAGGCAGGGAGGTTTCCCCTCTCCAGAAGGCATTTCGGTGCCCGGCCGGGGGGATGAGCGATGGCCCAAAGGTAGCCAGGCCAGCCACCACTTGTTGCAATGATAACAGGGAAAGCCAGGATCTGCCAGCTCAGGCTGCAAGGGCATGAATAATTCATAGCTTCCAGCTCCCCGCATTAGCATGCTGCTCAGGCAACTCCAATGAAGCAATTCATTTTGTCCTTTGTCTTCAGGAAAAGCTCGTGGGATTAATGAGGGTGGTCGGTGATGATAAAACCTAGGCCTGCTGATTTCTTTAGCCTGATTGGTCGGAATTTGTGTCCCTAAATGCAAGTTTTACGGCCAGAATATAAATTCAGTTGTTCCTCCTCAACCTTAGGCAGGTGTGGGTTGTTTGGCTCCAGCAACAATATCTAGCTACAGCGCATGAATGTTTCATTTTCTTGACTTAAAGAGTAAAGCCAGGCTCTTTGTTTCTGAGCAAAGTTAAGAGGAACTCTCCAGGTAATGCTGCTCACACGTGGCCTTGTGCATATTTCTGTGATGACCTCTTCAACTGCTAAATAGTTACCACCTGCCTTCCAAAATGGTCCTGTGCTAAGCCCAAGCTATAGAAAAAAACCCCCACCTGCAATGAAAATCAGCAAATTTTTAATTTACCTAAAAAAAAATAATAGTCATACATTGCAGAATTTCTTTTAAAAGAAGCTTTAGAAGGTGATGTTTTTGAAGGTGATATTTTTTCAAGGTGACATTTTAATTTTTATTTAAAGCTTTAAAAATGATTAGCAGCAGCAGCATTTTCCACAATGTTTTACATCTAGAAATCCACAGTAACTGAAAATTTGAACAATAAAATAATCATAATTCTGATTGATTGATCATGGAACTAAAATTTGAACAATAAAATAATCATAATTGTGATTGATCATGGAACTAAAATTAGAACAATAAAATAATCATAATTGTGATTGCTTGATCATGGAACTAAGATTGAACAATAAAATCATCATAATACTGGTTGATTGATCATGGAACTAATAATTGAACACAATGAATGATTTAATCAGTTACCTATGTAGTTATATAGTGTATTATTGGGATGCATAAACATTTTTCTTATTTTATCTGATACTGCTAAGAGGAGCACTGGAATATTGTATTAGTTTTGGTATCCGTAATCTAAACAGGACACTGGTAAATAAGGGAGTGTAGAAAAATCACTGTAGAAATTCTTTGAACTCATTAAGAAAAACATTCATAAAAAGATGTGATTCAAGCTGGTTTGCTGTCAAAAAGGATATTGGGAGTTAACTTGACTACAGCATACAAAGGGCTTTACAAGGAGAAAATACCTCAGCTAGAAGTACTTCTGAAGTACAGATTTCTAAGAGAGAAGGTGATTGCCTATGACAAGAATCTACTGAGTACACTAGTGAGCTCTACATTTCCTAGATACCTTTCTAGAAGATATGCTTTTGCCAAATGAACAACAAAAAGTTACTGGACTCAGAGCAGGTTTAAAGGCTTAAGATGCAAAGAACGTAAGAACAAATTCCTTAAGATCCTTTTAGCACTGTATTGTGCTCATGTAGCTCGTTGAAGTCTGCAGTACATACCTTCCTATCAGCTGCATGTAGTGGTTTTGGTAAGCTTTAAATCCAAACATTTTGCAATGATTTCAAGACTTCATCCGGAGAGCCATGGTATTATAACGCAAATTAGGCTGATGAACATTTCAGGGCAGACATCATAATGCTTGCTGCTGAGCCTTTCTGGAACAGACCAGGTAGATGCACTTTTCCCCCCACCATTTTCTCATTATTCCACTCAAGACAAGAAAGAGAAACAACCTGGGCACAAAATAATTTGATTTTGCCTGAGAAGGTATAAGTAAGGCTTATTTATGCCTCTAATTTTCTTGTTTTAGACTGAGAAAAGCACAACTTTATTCAGTGCTTGATGCAGATGGGATTGAATGACTTTTTTAGACTTTGATCACCAGCTTGAAACTGCAGCAGGGACAGAAGAGTTTGTGAGAATTATCTGCCGGATTTTGGCACCAACTAGAATTCGCTGTCTCGTCCAGATTGCAGGTGCAGTAGGGTTTCAAGGTGGTGATTACTGAGATCACTGCTAAGGTCACCCCCTCCTATGGGCCATTCTAACAATGGCCAAAAAATATGTTTTCGCCTGAAATAACACTGTTTCTTCACTTGCACTAAATGTTGAAAATGTCCTTTAGGATATGTGCAACTTTAAAGGAAAGGTTAGGCAGAAAGGGAGAAGATAACCAGACAGATACTGGCCAGCTCAGTCCTGGAAAACATTTCCCTGTAGGATGTACTGAGGCTGAATTTGCTCTTGGTTCTGTATATATAATGATATCTCTGGCTGCAGCTGTGGAAGGGGATTATGCAGGTCGATATCAGCAGAACAGCTTCAGCACTGGAGTTGGCATGTTCTGCAGCTTCTCCAGAGGTCTCCAGGTATGTGGTGAGCGGGAGCGAGCGCAAGAGGTGCAGAGAAGGAAAAGTGAATAGCTGCCTATTGATGCTCTGCGAGTTTTGCCTGAAAAATTGATTGACACAGTTGTAGTGCAGACTACCTATTCAGCCAATGTCACGTATGCAAGTCAGTGACAAATTATGGTTGACTGTGCTTGAAAGCTACAGAAATGTTGAGTAGCATGAGCAGGAAGATGAGGTTCCTATCCATTGCCATCAAAATATCATCTTTTAGAGCTGTTGACAGTTTAATAGCTACTTCTGTATGTTGGAGAGCATTGTGAAGTACTGCCACTATATTATTAACCTAGGCTGGAACTTTCCTGCAAATGCAGAGCAAAAAAACCCTCACAAATAGAGCTTCTGAAATAGTTTAAGATTAAAGGTGTGCTGTTCAAACATGAATAGAATCTCTCTAATTGCATTTCAGGAGGACCCAATAACACTTTAACCCCCAATTACATTATCATTTCTCTTCTTTTTCGGATCAAATTGATTCCGTTCCATTGTAAACATCCAGATGATGGCATTCAGTTCAAACCAAGCATTTTTAATTCCATTTCTTTCATCTGGGCAGCTGAGATGGGATGTGGATATAGGGGAAGCTACGCAGCCTCCCACTAACTGGTCAGACGCAGAACATAGTGCTCCAGTGGTGACTATCAGCACTACAGAACTTCAGTAAATCTCCACTGTTGATAAAAAATAAAATAAAAAATTGCCTTTGTGCAAAGTTACATCCATGTATGCCATTACCTGAAATCATTCCTAGAGTATACAAAATTGTGTCATACCTTTGAAAGGGTTTGCACAGCTCCAAGCTGTCACAGTTGAAAGAAGTTGTGTATAATACCACACAGATCAAGTGTAGCTGGGGAGGGACAGGGTGTGTGACTACAGCAAGGATTTAGGATTCCAGAGGTTGGAATGTGACTGCCTATTGATACGTTTAAATTAGCTATCACTGTAGTATCTGGTTTCTGTCAAGGTATCACAGAAAATCAGTGAGATGCATCTAGGAGGTTAGTGAATCAATTCTCTGCTCTGCCCGTGGGCTGACCCTTCCCTGTTGGCTGTCTTTTAGAGTGTCACCTCAGTTATTCAGCTTTTTTTCTGTTGTTCCATTGGCAGGCCACATGTTCCCTGCTGAGAGGCCTGTCTACGGCTGCCACCTACCCAAGGTGGCACCTATCCAAGGTGGTCAAGCTGGCTTCGGGATGACACAACGAATGGTGGCCTTTCTGGCACGTGGCACCAGGAGGGGCAATGTTCCAGGACAACCGAGGACAACACCATTAACCAGCCCTGGAGAGCTGTGGTAATGGGGTGGCAGACTTGCCAAAGCCAGGGTTATGCATTCTGCTGTGACATTATTCTCCATCTGTTTTTTTGAAGTACCAGAAAAACAAAGCATTACAAAAATGTCAAGCTGTGAAAAGAAAAGTCAAAAGCCAGAAAATTCAAAGTTGATGCTGATTCTTTAACTCAAGTCATTAACTCAGAGACATGCCTGAAGTCTGGGCAGCAGCCTTAGCTGAACCCTCGCTGGTTTGTGTAACTGGCTGAGGATTTGCACATCCAAGGCAGCATGGATTCCTGTATCAATACAGGAGGGGAGCAGGGGCTGGCTGAGTTAAGAGGCTGGATGGCACTGGTATGGGGAAAAAGAGGGGCAATCAAGAGACTGATTTCCTGAAAAATTAAGTAGGGGAAGGGAGGTGAGAGAAGAGATAAGCTTATCCTGGAGACTGTCAGAAAAAGAAGGATTAAGGACACTGACAAATGAGAAACCCAAGAGAGAAGACATGAGTTAAAAGGTGACCAGGGGAAGAAAGAAGTTCAGACAGGGACGACAGGGAATAATTGTGAAAAAAGCCCTCTCTCACCAGAGAGTGAGAGGAGAGTGACTTGGATAGGGATCTGGTATTGATCTGGCACAGAGATGGGGACTGGAGTGAAAATGGAAGGAGGACAACGATCCCTCAGAGAGGAAGAAATGTAGTTAGGACTGTGAGAGACCGAAGAAGAAAAATTAAGAGGAAAAAACCCTCACGTTTGGTGGCAGTGGACAGAAGAGTCAGGCCCTAATGAGATTTGTTGCTCTTCGGTAGCCAGGGTGGAACAGGATTCACATCTCCATTCCTCTCTCTGCCCAGGACACTTTGCATATTGGTCCTGCTAGCTGAGTCCTGTCCTTAGCTTCTGCTTAATGTTTCAAAAATTCAAATCACACACAAGCAACAGAGACTAAATCATTAAGGATGCATATGAAACACCCCAAAGAAAGGAAATTCTAGAAAAACTGAGAAAGGAAGGCTTTTACAAACCCTGTGATACATATATATTTATATATATTGCTCTTCTGTTCAAAATCTTAGAGCGTTTTGGCTCTTTGAAAATACACACAGCTGGATACTTACATTTAATTAAAAAGTTTTAAAGATAATGAGTACAGCAGCTTCAGCATAATTCACAATTAAAAGCAATCAACCCCAAAATTCAAAACTGCTCTTATTCAAATATCTAGCAGCAGTAATAGCTTCTGTAGTTTTCAGGGAAATGGGAGTCATAAAATTACATTCCAGAGGTTACATTTGTAATAAGTACAGATTTATGGGCAATAAGGAAGCATCTATGTGTACCTTCTTGTGCCTCTCATTTATTAGGCTTAAAGCTGAGACATCCCCAAAAATCTCTTCAATTAGTTTAAGCACTTAATTTAACAAAACCAGTAATTTAAACAAATACAAACTACTATTCTCCAGCCACCATGTACATGAAACAACTACAATTTTTTGCAAGATTAATAAAGTCACAGGTGATTTTATAACAACCTAATTAAAGCATAATTTAAATCTAAGAGTAAGGGAGGTTTTTTTGCATCAGCACTGAGTCAAGGGAAAGAAAATATCATCTGTTAATAAATACCACAGGACTGGTTTTGTCTAATTCCTGTCTGTTTGCAATATGTACGAAGACACTTTAGAAAGTGAGTTGCTTTGCTTATAAAGAAGTGCAATAAAAGTACTTGTGTAATTTTTCCCTTGAATAAACAAGAACATATTTTCTGTTCCTCCATGTAATCCATGCATTAAGGGAGAACGGGGCAACGACGAGAAAATAATTGAAGTTAGCAAGTTAGGGGAAAAGTATTGAGAAGTGGACTGAGGGGATAGTTTGCTGGCTCACATTTCAGATGTATTACATGAAGTGGACAAATATTGGCATGGAGTGTAATTAACTTTTGGTTTTTTCCCCCCCTATAGCAGAACATGGTATTACAAAATACTGAGCACATTCAACTACACTAAAATCAGTGGGAAGTGAAGAGACTCAGCATTTTTCTCAATACAGGTCAGAGCTCTTTTGGCTGCACTCCAGTACTGGATCTCTCATAAGTCCCCTTCGTCACAGGCAGACTCAGTCAGTAGTTTTCAAGAGATGAACACGGTCTCGGAATTCCCATTAGTGCACCCAACTGGGGAGCCTAAATTCCCACAGCCTTCTGTAGCCATCTCAAGAGATGATGGAGTTGCTTTCACTTAGCAATAGACAACCCAAAAGTTGGATGGATGGTAAAAGGAGGAGGGAGCAGCAGTGCAATTTTGCAAAATCACCAAGAAATAGCAGATAGCAAATGTCTCCCTGATCAACATTCATACAGCAGCAGTGAGCTGAACTGTGCATTATTTGTCCTCTGCAATTCTGTAGCAATTGTTCCCACCATGGTTTCTTACCATCATTATTCATCAAGTTACTTCTCTAAACTTCAGTTAGATACCATTCTGTGAATACCATTGTTTTAAGAGTATAAACAGCAGTTGGTAACTTCAACCTTTCACATGGACTTTCAAATTCTAAACATTAGCAAAGTATTTTACTGTAGCTAAGAGTTACTTTCCCAAAGGTCTGCTACAATGCAGGAAATCTTGGCTCTTTTAGAAGCAATGGCAGATCTGCCCACACCTTTATATATGACCAGTCTATACCAGAAGCCTTACTTGCCCCATCCTTTTAATGCCATCCACTCATTACTTAGATATGAGGGATATCTTTCTGTTACAGACCTTCACAATCCCTCATTCTTTGTTTAATACTTATTGAATAAATCATTAATTACCACCTCCTCAGCTACGGAACAAGACTTCAGAGCTGGTGACAGATAAAAGCAAGAGAAGTTGCAGAAGTAGGACCTCGGGATCAGTAGCATGGGAAAGATGCATGTCCAATACCTCGTCTGAGGTCCACCACCCAAGACCCTGATGGCCAAGGAAGACCTCATGGAAGTGCTGGACTGGGACGAGGAATATGGGAGAGTGTTTGATATGAATTTTACTGTGAACTGGGCTAAAGACCAACATCATATTCACAGATGTAAGAGAGAAACAAGCTTTCTTTACGAGTGTCCTCAAAACCCAGCGTGAAACATCCCTTCCTTTTAGTTATTAAAATATAATGCCACTCAAGTTCTTCATTATACTTCTTTGTTACTGCAGCAGAGACTACTATGAAGAACTGTCTGCATTGCACAGCCTGAACCACACCAATCAGCTGCCCAGAGCAATGTCTTCTGTACAAGAGATACAGCCTCCTGCTTAATGATTCGCTTCATGGGCAATTGGTGCAAAGAGGAAACATTTGCTTTTTTGACTCATTTTAGTTTCTCGCAATAAATAGAATAATAAACTGACATGCCAAGTGTCTAAACTGAGAAAGCGCCTGTAGTAGCCTCTATTTCCACAAATATTTAACTCCCAAAATTTAAACATAAGCTATTTAATTGCTAATGAACCATTTGATAATAACTGGGTTCAAGTAGTAAACCAGAAACATACTAACTGGCTGTGCTGTTCATGGGTTCCGATTAGCAGTACTGCTGGACTTGGCTTTTATCCTCATCACTGTATCACCCACAGCTTTAAAGAATCCTGAGCACTTGAATAAGAATAAAGAGAGGAAGTTAAGATCTTTTACATAGATGCAACAATTTCATATTGCCTTTGCTTCCCAGAAGTTTATGAAGAGACAAGTCCTGCCATTAGTTCACAAAATCTGATGTGAGCTCCACTGGAGTTCAAGTCAAATTCTTTGTGTTTTCCTGCACAGCATTGCCAAGGTCTTTCTTAGACAACAAATGTAAGAGTTTTGCTTTTTAACTGCATATTGCAAAGTGCTCATATTGGTCTTGATTAACCTCTGTCTTGGACTATTAGAAATATCTCTCTGACCCAGACAAATCCCCAGCCACCTCACTTCTAGCCATCCTTCTTCACAGATAATTTTTCTGGCTCATTGCTCCAGCCAAATGACTCCTCTGCTCTCAACCCTCCACTGGCTGCTCTTCCCTCTTGCTTCAAACACAAACTATTACTGAGATGTTGATCCCTGACTCTGCTCTGACACCAACACAGGCTTGGCTGCTGCTGTGTCATACTTCTCAGTTCTGAATTGCATTTCATGCTGGTCTTAATGAACTGAAAGAATTCCCCTCTCCAATTCTAAAAGGAGACCTGATTTTCCTCTTTCAGTTCCCACCCTTAAAGGTCACCTCTGCTGAGACTCCTACAGAGAAAAGCCACCAAACACCTTGATAATGGTCAAGAAACTAAAATGCCAGGACTGTGCTTATGATTCTCAAGACAACCTTGTATTTCTCTCAGTTTTTGTGAGAGTCACCCGTATTTTCCCAGCTTTTGCTTCGGCAGTAAATTCTCTGGCACCGTTACCAGGTTTCTGTCTCTGTTAAGTGCTGATCCCAATGAGCTGAGAGTCCTGGCCGGCACTGCGGTACAGATGGGACCACGAGTCTCAGTTTGGCAGCCACACCAAAATAGAGAGATCATTTCAGACTGGATCAACTTAATGCTTTCTCTTTCATATTCTCATGAGTTCATCCAGGGCTCACAAGAGAGGTCAGCAGAGAAAGAGTGCTATATGTGAATGTTACAATATCTATAACATTTCTCAGTTGATGTTTAGCAAAATGCCTTCTCCAACCCCTACCCCAACCCTACCCCAGACAGGGCTGGCTCCAGGGTCAGACATGGCTGCTCGGGGCTTTACCTGAGCAGGTCTTGAAACCTCTGAGGATGTATATGGCACAGCCTCCCTGGGGAGCCCATTCTTCTGCTCCTCTGCCCTCAATCATGGTAAATCCACAGATGGTTTGCTCAGAGAGATGCAGATTCACAGTCTGAGAGGCTGCACTGATTTCCAACAGAAAGCTACTTGGTAAAAAAAAAACCAAACAAAACAAACAAACAAGAGAAAAAAGTCCTATTTGCTCAGTACAGCTTTGGAATTGTTTAGATAATCAAAGAGCAGTAGATGACAATTTGAGTATTACCTGTGCTGTTTAGTTCTCTCATTATAGGTTAGAATCAGAAATGAATTTATACTTTTTGCCCAAATAATACTATGAAAATGTATGTGCCACCACAAAGCATCAGAGTAAGCCCAGGATAGGATCCTAGACTCTCATCTCCTGATCACCGTACTTCTATACCTTTTCTTTGGGTCTGTTTTTGTCAGAGACTCTTCAAAGCCATCCTGGATGTAATCTTGGCCTGACAGGAGGAGATGGAAAATCTCCCATGGGGTGCTATGATGTACAAATCCCGCATCATCTTTGCTTTGCCATGTAAATTGCTAAGACTCCCCAAGGTGTATAGGTTTTTACTTTGTCACCCGCAGGAACTGGGTCTCATACAAAAGAAATTACAGGCACAGTAACCTGGCTGACCTGAAAAATGAGCAACAAGAAGTAATTTCATTGTGGTATGTAAGGGGTTTCACGTACTCCCTTTGGCCATAGTGCCTCCTCCCAATTCAAGTAGATTAATTCCCAGATACAAACTTACAAAGGGCTTTTTTTCAGTTCTGGGTGTCTTGTTGCCTGATTTACTAAGAAAACCATGACCTTCATAAATAATTCAAAAGGAAAGAGCGAACCAGGAGATGGCAAAAGTTTATCTGGCTGCAACTGTTGCTAGGAAAGGTGTCGTTTCTGAAGAGGTCATATTCATGGCAGGTCTCCATTCAATTAAAATTTAAACAGGTCAATGAGGTCCATGGCTATGATTATGCGCTAGAATTTGGGGAGACACAACAGTGATTAAGGGTAAGGCAAAAGCTATTCCCATCTCCAAGCTGTAGGTGACTTCATTTTAATCTTTTCCTCACGATAAAAATAAAGCATGTGAAATATATCTTCTGCAGAAAATGAAGGCAGAGGGATCTATTATCTTAAGAATCTATGTTTGTGATTCCATTTTAAAATTTTCCTGCACTTAAAAACAAATAATAAATTATTCAACAGCAGGCAAGGAAGGAATTTATATTTCACAGAAGGTGGTCCACAGATCGAGTCCACTCAGATCAGTAAGGAAAGATACTTCTGTTCTAGAGGTCTGCTGGCCCATCCTCATAGGTATGTGCATTTTCTATGGGACCGAGTTCATGCCAGTTTGGACCTCTCAGGAGTGAAATGTATAATAGAGGGCTAACATGCAAGATAAATATTTATATATTTAACAGACAAGCTCTGAAAAGTTGAGGTTAATTAAACATTTTAAGCTAAAGGGTGGTCAGATCTGTGACACAGTTGAACATCTCCCATTGACTCATGAAGGGAAATGCATGAATATAAAACAAGCAAGCAAAAAAATTCCTTAGCACTGTTATTAACTTCGTATCAATTCCTTTTAGGAAGTCTAGACCTTTTGCCATTTTTCTGCTCTGGTAACAGTTATTTAATTTAAGTGGTCCTCACTGTTTCAGTTGCTGTCGGTATTGAGCAGGTCCTTCCAGAAACTTCTAGATGGTTCTGCTCAGCTGTGGCACTTCTAGCTGATTTAAGCAGTCTGTCAAAATGGAGTGGTATTAATTAAGTCACTGGAGAGCTTTGGCTTCTCCAAACTTAAGTACAAAGCGATGCAAACTAGCGATAACCAGACCCACATTTTTTCCCAGGCAAAGTGATCTTAATTATTTTAATAACACTGAAACATGTCCTACTACAGAGAGGCAGGTCACTGAAGACAGGACAACTCTCTGCTGCGAAAAATCCAGAGAGGGACAACCTTATTCTTATCACATTGGGACAAATTTCCTCCTCAGTGACAGCTCCCATGTTGTGGGTGTTGGGCTACACCACACAGGCTGTGTGTCACAGCCCAAAGTGTCACAGGACTGTGAGAGGCATCAAAAGTACAGAATAAAAGACAACAGTAGCTGGATTACGTCCCCATCCAGCTGTTGGAGATGCTGAAGCGGACAATTGCCTTCTGGTTCTTACTAAGGCTTTTTTTCCCTTTTTAAGTGCTTCCCTGATAGCTTGGTACACAATTAGAGGTGGATTAGAGAAAGTGGTAATAGGGTATTCTTGGTCTAATCTGCTCTCAATTGTTAATGTTAATTAAAGGACTTCCTCTTCATTATACAATAAACATGAAACACTTCTTAAAAACGAGCATTTTAGCTCACTAGCTACTTACTGTTGCTTTTCTTTTTTTTTTTCCCCATCAATTTCATGTATGTATTTATTTATTTATTTTAAAAGAACCATGCTAAATACCAGGAGGCTTGGGAGAACGACCCCAGCTGAAGCCACAGTAGGAGCATGGTGTACATCACAACTAGGTGAGGATGTCCTCATCACCGACCTCAGTGCATTCAGAACCGGCTGCAACACTTTTCTCCTCGAGCTGGTTTCCCCTCAATACAACTGTCGCAGAACCACAGAATTGGTTTGGATGGAAGAGACCTTCAAGAGCATCAAGTCCAAGTATGAACCCAGCACTGCCAGGTCACCACTAAATCATGTCCTTCAGCACCACATCTCCACGGCTTGGAAACCCCTCCAGGGATCATGGGGACTCCACCATCGCCCTGGGCAGCCTGTTTTAAACATATCCTTGATGTGAGTTATGAGTGCATGCCATAGAGTGGATTGCTTTGGTAGATGATTTCATAGGTGAGCTTGCAACCTTTTACTGCAAAGTAAACGCTGGGTTGACATTTATTACATACTCAGCCGTGATTTGCAAGCTGGATTTTTCCACCTTGCTTAGGGAAGATCCCACAATATGAACTGGCTTTCAGAAGATGTTTGTTTGCAGCTACTCAGACTGATAGCATAGAAACTAGAAATAAATAAATTAAAGAAAGAAGTAATGACCCCTCCCACACGCTATTAATAGGAGCATACCTGTAACAAAGGGCAACGTTAGCCAAACCCAGCCAGGTATTAAATCAGAGAGATTATTCTTGTAGGTTGGGTTAACTCTGGTTTAACTCACTAGTTGAAAAAGACCACTATATCTTTTAGAAAAATAATTCACACAATAAGATGCCTCAGTAACCTGGGTGGCTGGATTACTGTGGGAACAGCAGCAGCCTCCCTGTGACCCACCACTGTGTGCCAACCACACACAGGCATGAAGATTTCTGAGGTCCCTTTGGGACATTTTATGCCCTGGGGGGGGGAAGAAGGAAAGAAATGGAGCAAATACAGCAGGAAAAGGCAGCAAAAAGGCTTTACCCAGAGCCACAGAAGAGCTGTGGAGCTGCCCAAAAATGAAGTCAAGAAAACATCCCTGGTACTGACCATGGAGTAGAGGGGGATCGGCGTGGTGAGCGAGGAAATGGTCTCCTACAGCTCGAGCCCTGCTGCGCTCAAGGAAAATGGGAATGTGAACGTGCCCTTCAACAAACAGGGCCTCATCAGAGGACCACACGACTCCATCATCACTTTCTCTTCCTAATGGAAACAACCTGCAGGACATCAAATATTGGCTCAGTGCTCAGAACAGGAGGGACAACACGGGTATTAGACAGAGCCATACCTTTAACTCATAGACTGCATTACCTGTGATTGCTTCTCAGAGAATAACTTTTTCTGTTTCCAGTGCCCTAGGTAAGGAATTAAAAAATGAATACTATTACAGATTTGAAAATAGCTGGGCTCACCAGATACGTAAGAAAAGAAAGGGAAAATAAGTGATACATTCACAACAGGCAACATAGGCTAAAATGGTCAGGCAGAAGTACCAAAATATAGTTTATAGTAGTGTAATTTAGATTCATAAAGTTATAGCTGCGTTATATAACTAATCTACCTACGCACAAATACACATATATAAATTAAGTATGAAAAGCAAGGAAAACAACGGTGAAAAGACCTTTGCAAACAGTCTGGAGCTTGGTTCCCAAACTGGGGGGAAAAATAAAAAGAAGCATAAGTGCTTCCAAGTAAATGAGAACAAACCCACTCCATTTCCATCCTCAGTTCAGCTCCGGGTTACCTGCCTCAACCTTCTCTTTTTCAGAGGAAACCTGTTAATCCAGAAGATTGTTTAGCTCGAGACATAAAGCACAGTGGAAATCATACGCGGAGCATCAAACTCTGCTGACACCCGGAGTGCTGGATCACACCCAGCGCAGTGCAGCAGCAGATCACAATCTGAACTTCCTCAGCATCGCCTTACCGAGGTGGGATGCTATTACAGGAGCTGTGTCAGAGCTCCGATTTGCTTTTATCTAGTGCTGTATTTCAAGCTCCTTCTCCTGATAACAGTATCTCAAGGATTCGGACTATTAAAGTTATCTGAAAGTGATAACGGTTTTCTCTACAGGGAGTACGTGATACACTTCCCTTCCTTCTCTCTTCTCCTATGATTTTCCTCTTTGTTGATACCTCTCCAGCCACCTCTGCAGCTTGATGCCAGCTCTACCTCCAATAACCTCTTTCTGCACATCTTAATTTTTAAAGGCACCCATCTTTGTCCATTAGTTTGCTTCTGTCTGCAGCATGACCTCATTTCACTGTAGGGCTGCCATAAAATCATCTACTATTGCCTGTTTGTGGTCCAAACACCTGCTGTGTGTTCCCATCCCAGCAAATCTGCATTTTGCTTCATTTCTCTTTTTCTCTCCCTCCCCTGCTTTGCATGCTGACATTTTTTTTCCTAATTATTTTATTTATGCATATACCTTTTCCACTCAGTGCTCCCAGCTTTACAGTAGCTCTGTCACACAAGCACCGCTTCAAGCTTCGCTTTAAATGTATGTAAGAAGATCCTGACTTTTTGCCCATCTGTGGATGTAAATAAGGTGGCAGGATGTGTTACCCCGTTTGTGGATACAGAAGCTGGTTTTAATTTAATATCACTAGTATGAAAGAGTCACCTCTTGCGACTGCAGTTAAATGCAAAGTTAAATGAGGACAATTTGTCACTTTTGAAGGATAATTTCCAGAAACCAAATGATGCAGAATTACCTGTGCTTATGCTTTGTCACAGGAGGGTGCTGCAGGGGACAGCTGAGAGAGCTCCAGGTCCAATACTGGACACCTGGGAACACCATCTTGCTTCCAGTTGGCATCTCTCTGGCCCCACCACATAGCATGAAACCACACTGTGCTGGTCACAGTGCACAATTACCCCCAATACTCAAAGAAAAGAGAAAAATCCCAACCCTTCATGCCTTGTCGCACCGTGTGTATCAGAGCACATTTCTCCTAGATTGTAGTTCCCCAGCGATGTCTTTTATGGTCCAGGGAAAGCTGAAATCAGTCACAAATGTGTCTGGGTGCTGGCGCAACACCTCCCCTGGAGTGGGGAAATGCTGAGCCCAGCAGCTGCCTGGGCTTGCCCTTCACCAGAAGGCTCTTGTAAAGGCCTTGATCAGTGAATTTCTCACTAACAAGCAGGGAATTAATCGTGCAGCAGGTCCCAAGCCTGCTGCTCCCAGGTGTGCCACCCTGTCAGGCAGAGGTGAGTGCCAGCTCAGCAGGAACCAAGAGGACATGCTCTTACACAGTGCTGCTGGAGCCTGATATAAAAGCCACTGGAGAACTATGTGCCTCAAATGTCCTTGCAAAGCTAAGGAAAGCTGTGTGTTTTCAGCCTTGATTTATCTGCAGGCCACTCTAAATTAATTAGGCCAGGGAGCCCTCGCTTCACCTTTCCACCAGCTGCAGGACAGAGATGCCTGATGTTGCAGCACTACGGATCTGATCCCTCCTGCCTGCAGCATCTGTCCTTCTCACTCAGTCAGGACCTGAGAGGCAAAATCTGCATCTCCCCAGCACAATCCTGTAACTGTGGCTCTTGCATCGGTGAAGTTGCTCTCTGGATCAAAATCTCCAGCCACCCCATCTGGCTACCCCCCACATCTCCCATATAGCCCAAAGGGAGCAAGAGCAGTTGTGGTTTCTTCTGTCCTTCTTGTACCTCTTTGGTGGCAGCTGAATGGCCTTAAGTTTCCTAAGCTTTTTCCCCGAGAAATCCTCTCTTGATTCTCCAGGCCCATTTCTGAGTTGCCTCTGCTTTTGGAGGAGAAGGAGGCTGTCTGCAAGGAGCAGCATTAGCCTAGGGGCAAGGTGTCTTCTCCAGAGGGGAGAAAGCCTACAAGCAGATCTTGTGGACTTACCAATTTTAACTTTCTTGGAAGAGTCGTTAGGACGAGAGCGTGGAGAGAAACCCAGATGAGGTAGAAGAAGGTCAGGAGATTACATATCACTCCAAACAGCCTTGAGTGCATTGTCTGGATGGTGTACTAGTGCAGAAGTCCTGAAGAAACCTCCTTTCTCCCTCCACCTCTCTTTGTGGCTCCCATACAAGGCTTCCTCCATAGGCCAGCTGCCAGTAAAGCCTCAGAAGCTACAGAGCCATCTTCTACGTGGAGGATGAAAGCCTTAACACCCCACGTAGCTAAAGGCAGAGAGGACAAACCTCTAAGTAAGAGGACAAAAGAACCTCGACCCCACTACAGACAGCAATTCCATGTTTTGACAAGCTGCTACCCTAGCTCTCTAATTACACCTCTCCATTAAGTACAACAACCAGCAGCTGTTCTGGGAAGGCTTTTTTTTTAAAAAAAAAAAAAAAAAAGATAAGAGAAGCAGGAAAAAGAAAAGAGAAAAGAAAAGGGAAAGAGAAAAGAAAAGGGAAAGAGAAAAGAAAAGGGAAAGAGAAAAGAAAGGGAAAGAGAAAAGAAAGGGAAAGAGAAAAGAAAGGGAAAGAGAAAAGAAAGGGAAAGAGAAAGAGAAAAGAAAGGAAAGAAAAAGAGAAAAGAAAGGAAAGAAAAAGAGAAAAGAAAGGGAAAGGGAAAGGGAAAGGAAAAGAGAAAAGAAAGGGAAAGGGAAAGGGAAAGGAAAAGAGAAAAGAAAGGGAAAGGAAAGAGAAAGGAAAGGAGATATTTCTCATTGGTTAAATATACAGGTGAATGGAAAGAAAGAGAGACTAGGGAAAAAGAAAAAGAAGAAAAAAGTGAGATAAAGAGATAGCTAAAGTTCAAATGAGCTCAGCCCTCACATGCTGATAATGTGTCTGCACTCTGGGTTACTCTTGAATGTCAAAAGAAAGGCGGAATCTGAGTTTAATAATTTCCCCAGAGCGCCATTGTCCTGCAAAGCTGGTTTGCCTTCCAGTGCTCGGCTGCTGCCAAGGGAGAGGTGAGGGAACTGAACCACTTTATTTATTGAGTTGGTTGTCGTAACAATTTAAACTAAGCTCAGCATCGCTGGCTGCTCCTTTCAGGTCGGTTCCTGGAATTAGTAGGTTTTTCCTTTAGATCTGCATTCCAGAGTCTCTCTGCTTTCATAACACAGTTTTGTCCCGGCTTCAAATACATCTTCTAACCTGAGAGAGGATTACTTCATCTTTGATATCACAATTAAAATGGATCAGGAGGGGGAAGTAACGATTGATCCTTCAGCCATTGTGCTGATCTGCTGAAAGCACTGTCTTATGCCCATGAGAAAAAACCACTGAATCACAGGGATCAATAAACAGAGCTGTAGCACTGTAACTGCTGCGGGCTCCACTCTTAGACTTGTGCTGGCAATTACAGAAACTGGGTTGGCTTTACAACTGCTTCAATAAATGCCCTATAACCTCAATTCTTCCTATGCAAAAAAAAAACCCCAGCCCCAAACTTAACTGTCCTTTGAATTACCAAATTGTAGTGTGCTGCTTTCTGCCTTCCCAAAGAAAAAAAAAACAACCAACCTTGATGCTTTCACCAAATGCTTATAGTTCTGTGTTACTCTCATTTTAAACTGACAGGTATTAAGATAGCTGTTCTTTTATCTACAAAGTTGGATGTGCTGGGTAGAGAAGGTTTGTAAACGAATAAATGAGTCAACTTTTTGCTTTCAGATGCTGCGGGCAGGCAATTAAACATGACTGAACTTCATAGGTTAGTAGTTGTTAATGTCAATGATCACAACTACAAAACACTTGATGAATTACAGAAGAGGCCAGAGGACAGAACACTATGGATTTTATGCCTTTAATAGCACTTAAAAAAATGCCTACAGGAGAAGATACTGTGGTCTTAGCTGTGACCTAACTAAAAAGGGGTCTCAAGACTGAAGGGTAAAGGCAGGTAGAGGAGGCTATGCTTTACATTTTGGGTATGTCCTGCTCTGGAGAGCAAACACATCCTCAGATTTCTCCAATCTATGTTTTCCCCAGCTGCAAAATCCAAGTGCTAGAGTGATGTTAGTAATTGCAATGTGCGCTGACTGTAAGGCAAAACAGAGAGAGACAAAGTAGCTTATTCACTCTACAATCAGCTTTGCAAGTCAATATTTACATCCCCTTGCAAGAGTCAATGCCAAATATTTGGGATTAGTGTTTCATCGGTAAATATCAACACCAAATATTTGGCTAAACCATCCTGACATCCCACATATTCAGTGAAACCCAATTCTACTGCCTGCACGTCAGAAAGTAGATAGTTAATATTTTAAAAATCACCTCTAATTTTCCATGTGTTGTTTTGACATGAAAAAGCAAATTATCGCTATATTTTTTGATGGAAACTGGTGCTTCATTTACTCCAAATTTGCAACCTATTCCAGCTTTTTCAAAATGGAATTATTCCTTGAAATCAGATATTCACCCAGTAAATTACATCAGCTCTTCCTCTGTGTAGGGATTTTATCTGTTGGCTTTAGAATACAAGGAAAACTGAATGAGATCAGAGTCCCTCAAATCACTGAAGAGAATCTATTCATCTGTTAACCCGCCCCTGCTTTGCTTTTTTTCCGTTGTTTTTTCATCCTTGTTTTCATCTTGCTTATAACTTCCATTCATTTACCTGAAAAAAACCATTGCCAAGAAAGAGTTCACCCCAAAAAACTAAAGAGAACCATTGGATATTTTCCCCTATAAACTTCCATTACATGGAGCTCATGGAAATGGGTTCTGTTGATTTTCCCCGTGGCAGAAGATTATGTGGTTTTAATGGTGTATTAGTAACATGGCTATGTTAAATGCCATTTAAAACCTCTTTCAAATTGGTATTGACTGTGTTGAAATGGAACTATGTAGATACCCCTGTGATGGGAACTATGGATGAATATTGTATTTTCATCAGAAGTGGAATTTTCAAACTGATAGAAAACCCCCTGGAAAACATTATCTATACAAAGGAGCTGAAAATAGACTGGTTGCTGTATTAACAACAACAAAAATGGCTTCTAAGTAATTATCAAATATGACCACGTGTTGAAATACCGTTTCGTTCCATAGCTGTTCCAATCAATACACTATTTATTTTCAAATAACCAGGCACTAAGGATCATTTGGACGTATATATCCCATAAATACACATTACTTCATTATCGACACTTTCTGTCCACTGCTGCATTATTAACATTTCACTGAAACAAGCAATCAGGCAGCAAACAATGGGAACTTATAGCAACGGGCAGTTGTGATGACTCTTAAACAGTAATTGCTCCCCCAAAAATATTTTTGTAGGGATGACCGGTTATTACAGGGATTATGCCCTCAGGAATTAGTTTTCTCTGTGACATTCTTTACAGATAGGTAAATTTAACCAGTAAGCCAGTGAAGTGGGAAGAAAGACAATATTTGCAATGAGCTGCACCAGGGAATGTACACAAGACAGTTAAATTGTACTTTTTATCCATGGATCCAATCACTTGCACATGCACAAGAATGCTGAGTTTCTATTCCAAACCAAACCCCCCCTATTGTCTTAATCCTATAAATCCAGTTTCTGCCGTTGCTCGGTAGCCTGTTAAAGAAAACCAACCAGACAACCAAACCCTGAAAGCAGAATTGTTCCCTCTCTGGTTTTCGTGGAGAGCTGGGGGCCGTGCTCTGCTGAATAGGCAGTGCCGCCTTTATGCAACTCATGCAGGGAAATTATCCTTCTCTGGTATTGTGGGATGACTGATGACTTTCTCATAAAAGATGATCTACTCAGGGGCAATGTCGGAGGCTGCAGTGGCAAATTGCCAAGAGCTTGAGGGCTGCACCTAATTTGCATGCAAATTCGCATCAGTTTTAAAGCCATAAAGAAGTGCAGTGGTAGTACTTGGAACGTTTCTTGATAGGTTTAAAAGCGTGTTGTGTGATCACTAGCTATAAAAACCTGAATGTGACCAGCTTTATTGCCTTCCACGAAGGGTTTGAGGCTGTGCCTTGAACCCTCTGATCTTGGCAGCAGATGCTCAGCGTCCCTCAGGACCCCCAGCTGTAAAATCCTGTTCCCGCTGTCTTCATTTTAACTCCATTTGACATCATTCCACTGCCCCATCACTAAAGCCAGAGGCCACATTCATCTGCAGGCCTGTTGATGTCCATGCCCAGAGAGGGGTCCAGTGGAGGAGCTGCTGATGGGCACACCCACCCCCGGCAGTTCCCTGCACCCGGGCTCTCCTCTTCCTCCCTTTCAAGGCATGCTAAGCCCAAAGCAGCCTCACTGATGTGATTGTGATAAGATTATGTAGGCAGAGAGAATGTATTAAGCTGCTGAGCGTGCAAAATACACTCCCATGTGTATCATCGATAGCAGGTAAGAATATCATGAGCATATATATTGCAGAGACTGGCACAGTGATGCAGCTTTGAGAGGATTGAGTCCATTTTGCATAAAGCCAGTATGAATTGCAACAAGTTAGGGGAGCAGGGGTGCTAAGTGGAAAATTACTGCAGGAGGAAAGAGATTGAGAGGGCAGAGGCAGGCCCCTGTGCCAGCTGGTTTGCAGAGAGAGTAAATAGCAAGGATGAATTAAAATCTTTGGATTTTAGGTTTGCCCTGAGAAAGGGGATAATGCAGAAGCTTCCTGGCAGCCGCTGGTTGCCTGAGGCCAGAGTGGACATCTGACCACAGGAGCTGCAGTCAAGGTGATCTTCTGGGTAGCTGCCATGTTCACTTTATTTCCAAGCCTTGCATTTATGCTCCTTCTGTCAATAAAAATCCCTGCATGAAGAGATAAGCTGAAGCCCAGTGTCTCATTAAGCCTGAGAATTCAACCCTCTACTTCAAGCCTTGTCCTCCTACACTACTTTATATCATTAAGAAATATTGCCCAAGCTGATCCACTAAATCCTTGTATTAGCCAGTACAATTAAATCTAATGCAGAGGAATAAAAATGGGAGCTAGCAAGACTTCTCCAGTGGTGTGAGTGCCAGCTCCAGAGCTGAGCGGCACTGAAGAGATGTCAAACGGCCTGTTACCTCCCCTCCCCAGGACCCTAAACCATAAAATGGGGTGAGTGAGGTACCTTAGAACAGCATGCAATGCAGCTGTACAGCACAACCCTCCATCAATAGTGGGTTTGTTCCATTTTGTTAAATTAGATGGAGGAGAATGTGTTAGAACGTTGGCAAACCCGGCAACGTGGTACTTGTGACATCTCCCCCGTAGTTAATTGAGAAGTGCACCAGCAACACATTCGAAATCACTTCAAAACCCTAAATCATCTGATTTTAAATTGCTTAAGAAAATGCCCAGAGTTTCTCAAGATGAGTTGTGGAATATCTTGAAGGGAGAACATAAATCCCAATGCTGTCATTCTTTTTCTCCAAGGAGTTTATTTAATAAAGCAGCCAAACTAAGAAGTCAGGCTCTTGTGCTTCTAGGATTTTACTTCTCCAGCAGATGTAAACTTTGTGACTTCTGAGTTTCAAAACAATGTCCTAAACACATCAACCATTAGCAGTGATACTTAATGAGATTTGCAGATAACCCCTTAATAGACTATGTAGCGATTAAGTTAATTTAAATGATTCATCTCCACTGCAGCCTGTTAGACTCGTACATAACAGTCATTTGCATAGCAATAAAAATCTCTATCTACCCGCACAGGACAGTTTTATAAAGGTATTTCCAAACTTAATGATGTCTGCTTTCATTTGTTTGCTTGGAACTTCCTTTTGACTACTGCTTTTTGTGAGGTGCTTATCCTGACAAGCTAAAGAGGAGATCTCACAGAGAAGCATCCACTTCTGCAATGCCACAAATGAGTCACTTATCAACAGCGTTATGAGCCTGGCTGTGAAGAGCTCTTCCAGCTGAGGCTTCGGGGTGAATTTTACTTATGTGGCATTACTGAAATTGGGATGTGGCCAAGGTATTAACAGTCACACTCCACTTTCACACATGCACGCACACATACACGCAGGAGCCACGGGAACTCTAATGAGCCCCCGTTCCAATGATCGTCAGCCTTCATTAGCCCAGGGTTTAAGCTCCAATCTTGCCTCCGTCAAAGCGAATTGCTAAGCTTGTTCCAGCTCTAAAAGGTGCAAGATCAGATCCTTGCACCTGAAATAAATCAAAGGGGAAAAGCTCTGCCAAGCAAATCGTTGGCAAGTTGGTATTTTCTGGAAGCTCTTATTCCCTGCCGCATGGAGCCGCTCGGCCAAGTCGGCCGCAGCGGGAGGGGATACTGCAGGATTGTGTAACACGCAAACCCCCCCCCTACCCAAACAATTAATGACTAATTGAAATTACTTCTCCCGAACTGACCTAGAGCCATATGGATTAAACCAGATCTCTGAATGCTAATTACACTACATCGTTTTCCCAATTATATTAAAAATTGGATTATGTACTGAGAGATGGGATGTTTGAAGTAGCCACTAATGAGCGAATCACGCAGAAAAACTTGTTTGTTATGTTGGTGATTGAACACAACAAGGTTGCAGGCATGTCGTCGTGTCCAAATAAACAAGAGAAACCAGAGACATTCTGAGAGTAGCGCCAATCTGCAAACTGTAATTTAGGAAGCTTCAAAAGCTGTATGAAAGCCAAAGAAGGTTTTAGAGCATTTTAAGAGATGTTTGTCTCTCTGCAGTGGTTCTAGGAGGGCAACCACCTGGCTGGGAGCAAAAGTAAAATCCCAGGGAAAAAAGCAATGCTTGAAATGCCCCAGGTCAGGTCAACAGGGCTCTGAACAACCTGCTCCAGTTGCAGATGTCCCTGTTCAGTGCAGGGGGGTTGAACTAGATGACCTTGAAAGGTCCCTTCCCACCCAAACCAGTCTGTGATTGTATGAAATTCAGGTAAGGGATGGAGACAGGAGCAGAGCAGGGAAGCAGGAGGTACCAGAGGATGCCGGTGGGCTGCGAGGTGCAGAAAAGTACCAGTAGCTCATGAATCAGTTTTATCAAGCCACAGAGGTGCAGACATATCATGCTACATTGCTGACACCATTTGGCTTGGCTGTGAGGCATCCAGGACAACCAGAACATGTTGCAGCAGCATACAGTGGACACATTGCTGTGAATGTGCTGCTCAATGGGGCTTTCTTTCTCTCATTTGCCAGTGATAGCTAATGTTATTGCTGTCTTATTGAGGGTTCCAGGGTATTTTCTTAAGGAATTACTATGTTATTAAGTGACTAAGTTGCTTATAATCCATTTTCAAAAGTTGCTGAGGAGCTGAAAAATGGAAATCTGATTATCAAAGGTACTCCAATATTGCATTTTTCTAAATGTTTGCCCCAGCTTTCTCACAGAATCAAAAATAAACACAACAATTTAATCACTACAAACAGTCTCTATATTGCAGGAGCTAAGAGTCTATAGCTCCTTCCTTAAATAGTATAAAATCTACTTTTCGTCACTTTGGACATTTCTGGCTAAACAGTTTTGCCATGATTCCAGTGCACTTTGGAAAAAAAATATTCCCAAGAGGTTTCCAACCCCTGAATAGAGATGTAGATCTATCTATCAATCTATCTGCCTGTCTATGTACCCACCTACTTATCTTCAAGTGCCCATCATACTGCATGGAAAGAATTATAGCTAATTATCATGATTTAAGTTCTGCTGGCAGCTAAACATCACACAGTCAGTCACCTAACAGCTTCTTCCCCCTCCACACCCCCTCCTGGGGGTTGGGAAGGAGAATCAGGAGAAAGAAAGAAGGTGAGATACCAGGAGTTGAGATAAGGACAGTTTAATACAACACAAAGAAAGAAAAAAAACACCAATACCAACGATAGCACTAACAAAATGATAGACAAAGCAAGTAACAGAAACTGGGAAGACTCTACCTGTGCCCAAAACACCATTTTCTCTGTTCCAGCCACCCTGAAGCAAGTTGAAAAGAGGGACCTCTACCTTGGCCCAGCCTTCCCCTTATATAGGGGCATGACATCAGTATGGTATCAGCTCTCCCATTGGCTGGTTTGGTTGTTTATCCTGGCTATGGTCCCTCCCAACTGATTGGGCCAGCAGCTGCTGGTGATAATTAACTCAAACTGAACCCAGGATACTAATTTGTCCTGGAGACTTATAATACAACTTCACAGCCAATGTCAGTGCTGTATTTCCCCCCTCCCCGTCATGGAATTAAAATATTTACTGCTTAAAGTAAAAGACCAACAAAACCCAATCCTTATATGTAGTATGGAAAGAATAAGGTTTCTAGACTACTTGCCCCAAAGCTTCAGATTTAAGTCTATGAAGAGGAAATAGTACTGATTTCTCAACAATACAAAATGTAGAAGTCAAGACTGGTTTAGCTTTAAACCTAATTTTTCTGAGTATCACTATTAACAGATATTCTGAGCTTTTTTACATAATTTGAAATGAAGTGGTTTTTTAGTTTGGGTTTTTTTTTCCTTCTCTTTAAAAACATAAATAAATAAATAAAAAAGACTTTAAAAAACTCTGCATACTTTTATTCCCTGGATTCACAGAGCCAATGAGTTGTGCACCATCTTTTTCTCATTCACAAGTCTCTACTATTTTCAAGGTCTATATTGCTCACAATTTAAAAAAAAATCTCTTATAATTACTGAGATCATTCTTTTCTGTTGTAACCATTCTCTTATAACTTTGAAACTTAAATTAACTTTCTCTTCCGATATCAAAAAAGGGATATAGCAAAAAGAGAATGGAATTATAATGCACTTTGGAGAAACAGACAAAGTCTTTGAGTCAATCTTCCATTTATACTTTTTAACCAATTTTCTCTGGTAAGCCCAAAGACAAGACTTCCATAGCAACAGAAACAAGAACTATGATGCAATGAATGCTAACAAAATTGCTATAAGAAAAGAGTAACAGCAGTAGATTATTTATATTTAAGGTATTTGAATGAGGTACAGTTAACCTCAACGAAAGCCAAAAAAGAATCCAGTGTTTTTCTTCAGCCCAGTCATCAATCAAAACTTAAATAGCATATTCTGTTGATCGCTCTGTTGAAAGTATTCTCACTGTTTTCAGTGGAGTGCAATGGTAGAGAACAATTCTTGAGGGTTGGGGTTTTTTTTGTTGTGCTTTTTTTAAATTATTATTAATATTATTTTAAACCTGAGATACAAAGTTCAGTTCCCTCCTCATAAAATCCTGATCCCACTAAAAGAGGAAAAGGGAAGTCAAAGAGCTTTCTGCCGTTAACATCAGCGGCTAAGATTTGACCTAAAAGAGGCATTTCTTTCATCACCTTTCCTTCTATGCTCTGGGTAAGAAGAAGTTGAGTGCCCAGGAATACATCCAGAAAGCAGCATCACTTCATCAGATTTCATCCTAAATGTATTAAAGGAAATCCTTTTACTTGGCACCGATAGCACAGAGGATTGCAGTGACCCACAAAGAAATCTTATGGGCAAAACTAGAGCACTTAGCAGTTCAGTGATTCCATTTCAAACAGCTAAACGTGGCTGGCGCGGGCAGAGTGAGAGCTCCAAGAGACGACCAGAGCTTGGAAAGGCTGACAAGTTTATCGCTTCCTTTTACCCACCCGGCTGCCAAGACAGCTCAACTCCTCCTCACCCCCACCCCAGGCTGCTATCCCAATCCAGTGCATGTCAGAGCTGCTGCAACCAGAGCAGCCACCATGGTCCCCGAGGCTGGTGCTATTTTCCCCAATAGGATTTTCTCTGATCTTAATACTTTTCTGGAGATGCAACAGTCACTGGCAGTAAGTTATTATCACGCTGGTGAGATTCCTTTGACTCTTGTGCAAGGCAATGTGTGTGCCTGGCAATGCTGGTTGCCTTTGACAGTGAGGTTTCATAGAATTACAGAATGTTTTGGGTTGGAAGGGACCTTTCAAGTTCATCTGGTCCAACCCCCCTGCACTAAGCAGGGCCATCTGCAACTAGAGCAGGGTGCTCAGAGCCCTGGCCAACCTCACC
>WUAM01000356.1:1888048-1902661 GCA_024336885.1 Actenoides hombroni
GGAAGAAATTCTTCCTACTGTCCAACCTGAATCGACCCATCTCTAGTTTTAATCCATTCCCTCCAGTCCTATCACTGTCTGACAGCCTAAAAAGTCCCTCACCAGCTTTCTTGTAGAAAAGGAAGATGCTGCTGCTGCACTGAGACAAATTGCTCTACACACACTGGCTTTTCCAACAGCCATACCCAAACCATGCCCGTTATTCCCCTCAACCTGACACAGCATCCTCACTTCACATGGGTAAGAGCCTTCATAGCAATAAACTGACAGCTGCCTGACATCTCTTACGGGCAAAGCCCCCTCTCCTGTAAACACCATGTGTCCCAGCTACACATCTGGGTTTGGACAACACCAAGCTCTGTGCAAAAAACTCTGTCCTGGTTTGTGTTTCAGCCACACTGGCTATAGCCATGACTAATTTCTTTGCTCTAAGAGCAAGGGCTTCAAAGGCATTTAAAAGCTGATGTAAAAAGCTCCTCACTGTCAGGACCTGGCTGACTTTGCTCTCGCACAGGTCTTCAAGTGCGGATGGAGAACAAAACCAGCTTGGGTCAAAGCAAATCAGTTACAGCAGCATCAGGTTAATAATCTTCTCACAAAATACAAAAAGCGGCTGTGTTCAGGTGGATGTAGATCCTGCACGTGGATCCCTGTCATAGAGAGGGCTTTGGTTACCTTGGGTTACGTTTTTGAGTTGAAAGAGAGCTTCTGTTCACTTGAAGCAGTGCCCAGGCTTGGAGGTAAGCCCCACCAGCTCCAGCTCCACCTGTGTTCTGTGTTCTTCGGCTTTGAATGTGATGAGGGGACTGGAGCATCTCAGGAACGTACTGTAGCAAAGCAGGAGTCTGAGGAGAAGTCTCACATGTGGAGGGCATCATTGGTGACATTGTGGAGAACGTTCCTCTTTGTGGACTCTGATGGAGGTTTTCCGCTTCCTCTACTCTGCCTTAGTGAGACAACATCTGGAGTATTGTCCTCAATTCTGGGCTCACCGGTTCAAGAGAGACAATGGGAACTATGGGAAATAGTCCAGCAGAGTGCTACAGAGTTGATGAGGTGACTGCAGCATCTCTGTGCCAAGGAAAGGCTGAGAGCCCTGGGGCTGTTTAGCCTGAAGAAGTGAAGACTGAGAAGGGGATCTTCCCAATGGTCATCAATATCTGAAGAGTGAGGGTCAAGAGGATGGGGCCAGACGCTTGTCAGTGGTGCTCAGTGACAGGACAAGGGGCAGTGGGCACAAACTGGAATCCAGGAGGTTCCATCTGAGCAGGAGGAAAAACTTCTTGGCTGTGAGGGTGTCAGAGCCTGTCCCAGGCTGCCCAGAGAGGTTGTGGAGTCTCCTTCTCTGCAGAGATTCAAAATCCACCTGGATACTGCAATGTTGGTCCCCCTGCTCTGGGTGACCCTGCTGGATGGAGCAGGGGGTTGGACCAGATGATCTCCAGAGGTCCCTTCCAACCCTGACCATTATGGGATCTGCAATTCTGCAAAAAGCACCCACGGTGGCTTTGTGTGCGTGTACACCTGGGGTGTGTTTGGGACACGTGCTAACGTCTCGTGGCACATGACATGGCACTTCTTTCCCTGCAAAGTCTTTTGTGGTGCTACAGAGTCACAACAACAAAATGCCCCTCGATTTTCCCACCACCTCCTTTGCAGAGTCACCATTTTCTCAATGTTGTTTCAGAGCTTTTAAACACATCCAAGTCTAAGCTGGTCACAATGACCTTTCAGCACAGCGTGCAAAAACCTCAGAATCAACTCTTTTCTCTGCAACCCCCATTTTTACCTAACGTTGCACATTTCACAAGCACTCATTTAAATACTTTGCAGTATTTCTCCAGTAACAGATCTGCAGCTTGGGGAAGAAAATATTTGCACATTATTTTTTTTGCTGCAGGCAACATAGATTTTCCTCAACCTGTATCTGCTATAATTTGATATCTAGCACGATACAAGGGAGGGAAAGAAAAAAAACAAACAAAAAATCAGTTTGTAAAACCTGGGCTCTCTTTATTTTTCATTAAAGGGTTTTATGTACATTGTGTTATGCCAATGAGGTGCGATTTGTCACATAGTTAATGGGGCAGGATACTACTAATTAACCAGATGAGATACAAGCCAGTAGATCCACCTTTATCAAGAGCAGAGCAAATGGTTGCAAAAATTTTCCCAAAGTGTTCCACTGTGAGGTTTGCATACTGTGATATGCCTCTGCCAAGCACTTGCTGTGAAACTGGAGCCAGAGCCAGGCACTGAAGAGGTGCAAAGAGTTAAAGGATGTTTTCAGAAGAAATTGGTGAGGTTTTGCCATGTGGGCCTTGCCTTTTTCTTTTCTACTTGACCTTTTCTGAACACTTCAGTTGGGTTTTTTACAGCCCACTCATCCAAAACCCCATGCAGATTCTGCACTGTATTGATTTTGTTCATTGTGGAAAATGCTGACTGAAGAAATAGAATAAAACCCTACTCCTCTTAGCTTTTTACAACTTCCATTGGTTCATGGAGGTCAGAGGAAAATGCCATACCCCACCTTCCAAATGAGTGGTTGCTTGGGAACTGGAGAACAATTTTCAGATTGTTATATACATCATGAGCTCCTGTTCAAAACAGCTCCACGGTTCTAATGACTGGCAACACCAGCAAATTCAGGGTTTGGCCATTGATTTTTGTTTCCTTCTCCCCATGATAATTTTAGTCCAGATGTCAGAGGTGTATCTTCAGTGTGCCTCTTCGCTTCTTCCTTCTGCTTGTCTCTGTGGATCAATTATCAACACGAAATCTCAATTCAGGAATGTAGGGCTGCCCACAAAGCACCGTAATTAATGGGTCTTTGAGGTTATTTTTGTATTCAACTTGTGGAGCAGGTCAGAAAATGGGTACATGATACAGCACTTGGTTTAGTCTTCATAAGTCAAGCCGCAATTTTTACATTGAATTTCAGTTGGATATTTTTTTCCCTGAATTAGCTTGGCCACATTGATAGCACAATTCCCATTTCTATATTTGATTTATTTTTTTTTTAGCATGCAGTTTTAAAACTGGGAATAAGACAACTAATACCCAAAACTTCACTCTAGCTTCCTCTGGCTATAAAATCTAAGGCAGAGTAACCTCTTTGAAGCAGTGAAGGATTTCAGCACAGTGTGAAAGGCACAATGTGACACGGGAGACCGTGCAACGCACACCCTGCTCCTCCTCAGCTACTCCCAAAATGTGGGGCAGAAGGAAGAGCCCAAGTTGCGCTCAAGTTTGAAAGGACATGTTGTACCAAAGAATCAGCAAAGAGATGACCCTTGCCCTTTCCTTCTCCTAAACTATACTTTTCCTTCTTATTGCATAATCCAAAATATTCTCAGGCATTGTTTGCATGGAAGACTATAAAATCTTGTCCTAATCTTTAGCTTATATTAACAATTTTATCCCTCTGGAACAAAGGCTTAACTTATTTTTATTTTTTTTTCTATTAATAGGCACATTTTTACAGTGTTTGCACAACTGTGGAAAATGGGCACCACAGCATTAATTTTTTTTTTTTTTTGCCTGCTTACTCAATTATTGCCATACAAGATAATCTATTTTAGAAATGTCTTTCAAAGTAGGTCAGGACAGAACTATCCAAGCAAGCAAGTCTGTGCATACCTTTCCAAAAATAGGTGATGTACTCTGATTTGAGGGAGGTTCTGGGTTTCTGAAGACCTCATTGGCTATACCACGGCATTTTAGAGGAGTATTAATTAGGAGGGCAAAACTAATTACCTTCAGATGCCTGCTCTGGAGCTGTAGGTGCTGCTGACAGCAGGGCCCTGACAGATGGGCAGTAGTATAGCAGCAGTCATGATGGTAAAGGTGATAAAGCGTGTCAGACTATTTTGTTCTATTTCTGAGTTCCCTCTTTTGGAATTGCTTTGGATTCTCTGGAGAGATTCCAGACCCTCCTGGACAATGTGAGACTGGGAAACCTGCTCTGGGTGACCCTGCTGGAGCAGGAGGAGGGGTGAACCAGATGATCTCCAGAGGTCCCTTCGAACCCCCACCAACCTGTGATCTGTTTATATGCTCCAGCAGATAGGCCAAATTTGACTTTTAGGAGAGCTTCATCTCCTTCCTTGCCCAGGATGTTCTCAGTGGTGTTCATGAAACCACCAAGGGGCATGCTGGAAGATTTCAATGAGATACTGAATGAAGCTGGGGGTTTTGGGGGTTGCTATTTTTTTTTTTTTTCCCCTCTATTAAACTTCATAGCATCATTGGGCATTTTAAGATCTCCACAGATCTGAGCCTTGGTGTCTCTCTGCTTCAGTTGCCTGCCTGTAAAGTAGATTAATCACATTTACTCATCTCACAGGAGCATTGTGAAAATGCATCCATAAAGGGATTGTCAGATGTTCGTATATCATTTAGCAGGGAAATATTGGTACCTAAAATAAACATCTGAAAGCCTTCCTGTCCAGGGCAGAGAAATACAAAGAATATTTTTTCATTCTAGCAGCCAGCAAGTAATTTTGAGAGTGAGTAATTCTTCCCTTCAGAGACAAGCACCAAACACATCCACTGAGCTGTAGATTTAACAGAAAATGTGTAGTTATCAAATGTTCTACCAAGTCAGGGGGCCCACAGGCTGATCTTGCTCATTAATCCTGAATTTGGCATAAAAGGGATCAGAAAATAGGATGGGTTTTAAACTTTTTTTTAAATTTTTTTTTTTTTTTTTAACTCTGATTCCTTTCAAGTCCATCTTTTCCCATTAACGACAGTCTTTAAAGCATTTCTAGGCAGGCAGAACCGGGAATTAATCCCCCTGATAATGCAGTTTTCTGGTACAGACATGGTGTTGCCAAGTCTCACTGTTGCAGATGTATTCTGGATGCTGCTCTCCTAAAGGTAACTGCACTCTGTCCTTTGCTTTCCTGCTCTTGTCTGTTCTGTTCCCCGCCCCCTCCTTTTTTTTAAAAATTCTTTTTATGATGGAAGTCTACCCCAAGCCCCCAAAGTCATGCATTCACTTCCAAGTTTTTCAAGCAAATGCATCCTACACACTCAAATCCAGAAAATAACAAATATAGCATCATTTATCACACACCTGTATACATAAGATTACCTTAATCCCATGAGTTTTGAGCCAATAACTTTTTTGTTGACTTGATCAGGATTTTAACAGAATTACTGCTCTCATGCTGCATATTGGCTGCGGCTTGACTGCAAATGGAGGAAAGACAAGGAACTTATTCATCTGTAGAACAGCACTGCAGAGCCAAATATATCAGTGTTGTGCTTTAACCTCCTCTGGCAGCTATACACCACACAGCTGCCCACCCGCTGCTTCCCCTCACTCCCCTCATCCCCCTCCCATGGGATGGAAAGGAGAATGAGGAGGAAGAAAAAAAGTGAGACCCCAAGGGTTGAGATAAGGACAGTTCAACAAAACAACACAAAGAGAGAAGAAACCAACAGTACTAATGAAATGAGAGACAAAGCAAGAAACAGAATCCAGGAATGCTCTACTTGTGCCCAAGACACCAACTTTCCCTGCTCTGGTCATCCTGTAGCTACACACTGAAGCACCCTAGGCCAGCTTTCCCTATATAGGGGCATGACATCAATATGGTAATGAAAATCCCATTGGCTGGTTGGCTTGTTTATCCTGGTTATGGCCCCTCTCTGCTGCTTGGGCCAGCAGCTGCTGGTGATAATCAACCTGAACCCAACCCAGGACAATCAGCTAAAGTCTCTATCTGTAGTTCTGCAAACTTAAAATGAGAATTTTGTGAGGCTAACAATTTACAGAGGTTTTTTTGGAAGTGTGTTAGGGGTTTTTAAGTGCTAGAGCAATGCAAAGGATTTCAGGGTCTTAGAAGTCTGAGTGAGATTTAATTAGGCTGAAAAGCTCTTTGGTGGAATTGCTCTTATCATGTCTGCACGGGGACTAAGCCAATGACATCCTGGTAGTAATGGGGCTTTTAAGAGGCTCCTTTAAAGCAGCATGAGCTACTGTGTTTGTGTTTCTAGCTTATTTTGAACATTCTTATTAGGTTATCGGCAATACCTTCACTTTTCAATACTCTAAAGACTTGTGGGAAAAGCCATTTACTCTTTCACTCTCTCCCCAGTGCCTCTATTCCTTTCCAATTCCTCCTGGCCAGAATGAAAGCAGGACTCAAGAGAAGAAGTCTAGGCTTGGGGATGTTTTGTAGCGAAATCCTTTTATATGAGAGATACTCACTGCAAATTACATCTGGTTCAGTCCTCCAGCTGTTTTATTTAGAAGAAGACTTGTGTAAGGAGACTCACAAGCTGCCCAGGGAGGTTTTAGGGTCTCCTTCTCTGGAGAGATTCCAAACTCACCTGGACACTGTGATGCTGGGCCCCCTGCTCTCGGTGACCCTGCTGGAGCAGGGAAGGTGGCACCAGATGATCTCCAGAGGTCCCTTCCAACCCCCACCATTCTGTAATTCAGCAAACTCCCACTCTCCTTGCATCCACTGGCCCACACATGCTGGGCTCATCCCACAGGAGAGGCTCAACCAAGAGAAAATCTCTTAGTTTACCAAAGTTATTCCCATCAGCACTTCCTCTGCTACTCAAACGTAACCGACTGGTGAAGCAAAGCAATGATTCCATCCGCAGCTGAGCACACACACCCACCAGCCAGCCTAACCCCCCAGACCAAAACCCCACGGGCAGGTTATGCCATCGTTCTTCCAGCAGCACCTCTCTGGGCAGCTCATCCCACCAAGGTTATTGAAACCTGCAGTCGGAGACGCGGACAAATGGAGCTTTCAGGGCGAGCAGGGTATTGACTGCAGCGAGCTCACTGCCCTTCAGGACAGCAGGTGGGCTGAGGTTTGAAAAGCGCTCTGACCCGATAATTAACCCAAGCAAGGAATAGAACGTGTCACAAAATACAGCTTTTTCCTCCCCCCCCTTTTTTTTTTCTCTTCTTCCCCTTCAAGGTCTTTTCCGAGCCTTGACTTTAAATAAGAATATAAATGTAAGCGTTCAGACTTCCTTAGGATTTGCTTCTGTAAAAATAAAAATCTAAAACTCCTCACCTTTAGAGTTCAGTATCCTTTTTCTTTTTTTTTTTTTTTTCCTGCCAAATGAGGAAAAGGAGCATTTTTGCACAAAAAAGAGCATACCCATAATTTCAATCCCATTTATCGGCAAATGTTCTGTAGCAAGAATGGTGGGACTCAATGATCTTAAAGGTCTTTTCTGACTTAAACGATTCTGTGATTCTATTCTAAGACATGCCTTTATTGCTCTGTAGCCCTATCAGACGAGATATTAGCAGAAACCATTGCTACAGAGGTACTTGTGAAAAGCTTCCAGCAATCCTCTTTTTGCCAGCATTTCACAAGTGGGGATTGTCCGTTCACGGAGTGTCAAATTGAGACACTCTCACAGTCCTTCTCTGTCTGAAAAATAGCCTTGCTGAGTGTTTGAAACTGTGATAAGTATCCAAAATAATTTACCTGCAGAGAGTTTAGACATTCTGCATGAATTCCTACCATCCAGCACAGGCAAAATAACTTTCCAGTAATTCCTGGGTCTGGTGAATTAGGATTGATTTCCTTCCGAATAGGGCACTAACCGCAGGTCTTCTATCCTGACCATTTTATACCATGATTAAAAGGACTGGAAACCTTTAATTCTTTGACATTGAGAAGAAAATTTATGACAAGACTGAAGCCTAAAGAAAGTTCATTTGTACGTTACGGAGCAAGTCCCCTCTCCAGAAGGGGCCTTGCTTGCTTTCAAAGAGACACAGAAAGGTCTTTGAACGCCTGTCATCTTTCAGAATAACAGCATCAATATGCACGAAGGTTAATGGCTCACAAAGGACCAGGAATCTGCATATTACATTTATCAAAAGATGTGTAAATGAGCCATATAGGAGCCTACGACAATGCCTTGTATAATTTATTCCATGTACAATAAAAAGCTGATCAGATTTCATGCATGTTTACTTTTTGAAAGATAACTGCCTGAGTGTTTGAACTAGCTGCGGAATACAAATACGGTTCAAAGTAATGTGTTTATCTCCCTGACATTTTAATCTCAAAAACTTTCTTATTCTTATTGTTTTGACAAAGCGGTTCTCTTTTGTGAGAATAATCTCTCCCAAACATGAGAGGACTTGCTTTGTTTGAGACATACAATACATCTGAAAGTTTATTAGATATTCAGAAGTGAAACAAAAGAGCCATAGTAAAAGCATCTATATTTCTGATACTGTTTATTTTCTTCCTAGAACTTTAAAGGGTAGGAAAATTAATTAAATCTGAAGTGATATGTCGAAGTTTTAGAAGAAGAGAAAACCTTGTTTCATAAATAAGTGACAACGTGCAGAGCCTCACAGTGCAATCCCTTGCTCTTGGAGCAAGGTCCTTCACAAGTAATAGGCTGTAAAGTTGGGCCCTTGTCCATCCATTTCCTTCTCTGTGGTGGTAAGTAGCTGTAAGTGTAACCTCTCTCACATTCACCATCTTATCTAAGTATGATCTAGAAGAAAAATGCAATTTAAGGTCTTTATAATTCAGGATTTCACATTGCTGTGGCATCAGCTAGAGAGTCTGAAGCTTCTACTAGTATCTAAACATTTCTGCTTTCAACAGATGGACATTCTCCCCTGCAATTATGAATTTACCCTTATCTTTACCTTCTACTTGGTAGTTGTTATGCCTGTGTTCTTCAGTGTATAGCAGGTGCAGATGAAACCTTTTTTTCAGTATTCCTTTTTCAGCTGTTTTCCACAAAATTGGTTCTCACCATATGAGTGTCTTCAGACTCTGTACAAGAGGATTGTTCCTTCAGCACACATTCAGCATCGCTTGAAGACTCTTCCCGGCAACATACGCAGCAGAGTTTCCCGAATCTTTCATGCCAGAGGGAATGCTGTTGCTGTTGGGAAGCCCAGCAGAGGAACAGACCACTCTTTGTTTTCAGTTCAGGTGCTGAAAGCCTTTTGGAGCTGCTGTTAAACTCGCTCGTTTAACCTCCCCACCCAATTACTTACAAACTCTGAGATAAAGTTTTCAAGCCTGCTGTATCTAAAGCTCCGGGGAGATATTTTGGCATGCAAAAGCCTCGTCCCTGGCATGACGCTGCTCTACCAAGTCCTTGAGAGCATCACCTGGCCTGTGTCTCACCCCTTCTTTGTGGTGCCGCTCCATCGTCCCATGGTTATCGGGTATCTCCCACCGCTCCAGTTTCAAAGGCACGACCTTCTTTCACACTGGGTAAGAGACTCTGAAATGAAGTGTCCAATTGCAGAGCAAGTCGCTCTGTTTTTCAGCCTCAGAACTCTGGTTTTAAATAATTCTTAAATGTCTTTTAGAGAGTCTCCAGAGCACTGGAGTTTTGCAAAACTCTGCAAAAGCTTTTTCCCTTAACATGACTGATAAGTGAGCACGCATATAATAGATGAAGTGTCCTTATAGTTAGAAAAGATAAGATATGCACTTGAGTAAGAAACAACTTCCCACACAGAGTACATTTTGTAAAGTTATTCTTTAATAAAAGAGCTTCATGTGTAACAAGACTGCAATAATGAATTCTGTATATTCTTGTACGTTTTCAGCTGAATTCTTACAAATCCATACAACTGTGTTAGTAGATATTTACCATAAAGGATTCTGATTTACAATGACAAAACCTTTTTTTTTGTAATTTACATTATCCCTGATAGTTCGTCACCTTTAAGAGGTGAAGTCTTTACGCCAGCGTTGCACCAAAGCAAACACAGCTACAGATTTGATGGGTTTAGAGCACCGAGCCCATATGGATTGTATAGGCAAAGATGGGTCACAGAGAAAAAAAGACAAATGAAATCTTCTTTAATGCTGTGTACTGATGAAGTTGGTTGGTGAATCTAGAGGAGATGGGATTTTTCTGCCTGCTACGGGGCGTAAACTCCCCCACACCATGCAAGAAGTGTCGCTGTGACTGAATTCCAGGATCCAAGGCTTGCAGCCGTTGGGTCTACAGGGGAGAATTCAGTGCCAAATCCAGGAAGATGCACTTAAGCAGGTGAAATAAAAAAAAGCAAACACCATTTCAAGTGCCTGGCAAAAAAACCAAAAACAAATCAAAAAACTCAAACAAAAAGGCAGTCCTTGCATTGCAGCACCTCCAGTGAAAGTCAGGGGTTGCCTATCACTGCCTTCAGTAGGTGGAACTGTCTTTCTTCAAAGACAGCCAGCACCTCCTTTGTATGGTTCCTCTTGTTTTGCTGTTGCAAACCTTACACCATTTTTCTTCAGGAGGTGTGGGCATTAGGGTTCAAGGAGCATTTTTTCATCTGTTCACAAATGCTCCCAATTCAACTGTGTCCAGTTTAATATTGTCACGTGGCTTGACAAATGTCAGTCGCTCATGTCAAATATGCCTGTGCTGCAACACGAATACATCAGGAATACTTCATTTTTTAAATAAATCAGAATTTTTTTTTTTTTTTTCAGAAAGGCAGGCTTCACGAGGAGGAGTAGAATGACCCTAACTAGCAACCATTAGAAACCATATAGAGATAATGCCGTGTCAGGAGACAAATTTATTTCTCATCCAAATTTAGATGGTCTATTAAGGTTTGTGGCTTCCTCCTCCACACAGCCTCAGTGGCAGACCATCCTTGCCAGTTTATACACAAACTTAGAGCTTCCAGCTAACGCATGAGAGATTACACAGAACATGTATTATATACATTAAAAAATAAAATCCTGTTGAAGCAGGATCCCTGAAACCCTTGCCTTTTATGTGAAAAAAAAAAACCAAAACAACAACCCTGCTACAAGAGTGTTTTATTCTGGGAGACCAATTGCCTCTGTGTGAGTCATCAGAGGAGTTGAAGTCAGCGAAAACATTTGTGATAATACAATGAAGCAGCAGAACGAGTTTTCCCACAATGAATGTATTCAAAAAAGGCCTCTATACTTATACCCAGTACACTCTGGCTATATTCACAGTATGCTGCAAGAATTCACGCCGGCGTATGTCTTGCTTCGAGATAGATGGTGGGCTATTTCAGGCTATTTTCTGTGCTAAAATTGAAAATGGCCCAGGAAAACCAAGCAAACAGATGAAAAACACAACCTGGCAGCAACAAGTCATACGAATGGAGAAATACACTGATACTGTTCTGCAAAGCCATGAAGTCGATGGTGTCAAACCCCTGGGATTTCTGGGCTGGAACCACTGACAGGGACAGAAAGGGCTGCCCTGGGGCACAGGGGAGGGTCATCAGGTGTGCTGTTGGTTTGGGGAGGGGGGGGGGGGGGGGGCTGTAGCTTTGGTACACCTGAGGAAATCTGCTCTTTCTGTCAAGAATTTTAATTTATAAACGTAATTTCTGCAATGATGCTGTACATGTCTCTGTTAGGAATGACATTCCCGGCTCCTGAGCTGCCCTTGGACTGATTTATTTCAAAAGGGTGTCCAGGGAACGGAAGAGTTTTCTTGCCCCTTGAGAGCTGACCATACTCTTACCCCCCTGCTTTTTTCACACTCGATTACCAGGGCTGGCTACTACATGTGAAACTTTCCCCTCCGTGCTGATAGAAAGGCTTTCCCTGAAAGCTGTGAAATGCAGCATTTTGTTCTGCTCTAATTATGTCCTGGATCTTGGGCGGCGTTTCCGGGCTACGTCCTTATGTTCCTAGTGGCTGAGGAAACCAGCCAAATGCTAACGTTGGACAAAGAGCAGAGAAAAGACATGAAATCGATGATTTGTTTTGCTTCTTAAATGAAGAGACGCGTTGCTCTGCTAAAGCACAGCCGTGTGTGAGGGGGCAAGGACATTGCAACAGCAGCTTCAGGGGAAAGAGAAATTTTGTTTGTAGCAATCGTCATATATCTCTCATGGAGTTAAATAAGCTCTGGATAGGGTACAGAGTAGGACAGGATCATTTTTTCCTCTGCTTTTCTCCCTGGGGAGACCTCTGGTCTGACTGTGAGGGTGATGGAGCACTGGGACAGGCTGTCCAGAAAGGTTGTGGAGTCTCCTCTAGAGACTTTCAAAACCCATCTGGATCTGTTCCTGTGTGGCCTGCCCTGGGTGATCCTGCTTTGGAAGGGGGGTTGGACTCGATGATCTCCAGAGGTCCCTTCCAACCCCTACCATTCTATGATCTGTGATTGCATCAGCATCCCATTGCCACTCAGCCGTGTATGGTGTGTCCATACAGGAATGTACAGGGCTGGCCAAAGGGCACTGCTTTATTTTCTAGTCCTCCTACACCTGCATTGGATCAAAAAAAAATGTATGCTCTTCAAGATCGTTCCCTAGTCTGCCCTGGGAAAGAAGAACACACAAATTTATCTTTTGGTGTATAATGAATGTACATAGGCTCCAGTGACTAAGGTTTAATCTAGTCTTTTGTAATGCAATAGAACCTGCAGTATTTAATATGTATTTAAGCATTTAAATAACAAATTATTTTTTAAAAAAGCAAAATAACTACAGGTGCTCTATGCCAGATATTTATGCCACTGAATTCTTAATCTATTTTACAATGAGATTAACATTCACTGCTATGAAAGATCTTCCACTGCAGGTTATGCAGCATTTCTGTGCTTATCTGCAGGGGGCCGTGTGGATCCAATAAAGCATTGAGTGGCAGGAAAATAGATGGCTCTGAATTCATGAAATGGGAACTTAGTTTGTTTTGAAATGCTGATGACGTGCAGTTTTTAACTTGCAGGTACTTCATGGGCATAGTCAGGTATGTGGCTTCACCCAGTTTGTCACCTTCTCAGAAGCAGAGTCCCTGAGGCAGAAAATGCAACTAGTCATGAGTGCTTTTTAGGATGCCAAGGTCTCCATCAACTGTAGTTATTTAATTGCTGCATCAGCCAAAAGTCTCTTCAAGCCTCCCCAAACCCACCGGGAAATGATGGTTTCTTGGTTTTTTGCAAGAATCATAACGTGATTCAGCACCTCCCAATCCCGGGGTGCTCAGAGATGAGTTTTGTTCCCAAAACCCAAGAGAGAGAGGGAGAAAGGATAAAGAATAATTTCCGTGAGAGGGCATGAACTAACCCCTCCTTGGCCTGTTGAATTCTCCTCATGATTGAAATCCTGATGAACCAGCTCAGGAAAAGGAAAATGGCTTCTTCTCAGATGAATAAATTGCGAACAGTTTCAGTGAATATGACTGTCATAAAAGGAGAGTCACTTCCATGTTTTCCCTTTCGTGTTTGCCTTTTAAAGAACAGAAATCTTTTAAAACTTCTAACGCTTTGAGCATATTGAATAGAAAAAGTGGAGATTTTATCCTCTGGAGAGGATCAGCCATAAACACTGAAACTACCGAGCACTCTAAAACAAAGAGATAAGAAGAGCTTCACTCTTGCTGCTCTCACATTAAGCTTCAAGTGAATTTAGCAACAGACATTATTGTATTTAGGAGCTTTTCTGTCCAATCTTTTTGCCTGAAAATACTTTCCTTCCGTAATTCTGACAAGTATTTTCCTTGAAAGACTCTGCAAATCACTTAGAATTTCTGGGGGGAAAAAAAAAAATGAAAAAAAAAATCAATCCTGTAAAGAATCTCTGAAGAATTTTACTCTTCCTCAAACAATTTAGAGCGTATCACAAATCCCAGTATGAAAAAATGACTCTGTGTTTTCGCTCAGTGAACAAAGGCAGCTCTGTTGCGGGGGAAAGAGCGAGTGGTGCAGATGGGGTGGCAGAGGACTCCTGTTCCTTCACACAAAGTAGGGTTGGTCTCATAGTTCATCTTGTTCTGCTCCTGGTCCCCTGGGAAAACAATGACTGCAGAGATGCAGATACAGCTGCTCTCAACTTGCTTTTGTTTGCTCTGAATTAATATTGTGGTGTAGTGTTTTTAGATTTGGACTTGGGGGATGATGAAATGTGGTGGGAGGGGCAAAGTCAGGCCTTTGAGCTGCCCCTTCGTGAAACAACTTGGTCTCAGTTACCCGAGTTGCCCCCAAAAAGTGCCTTATTGAATCTCAGATCTGGTCCTTCGCATGCTCAAAGCAATTAAGTTGCTTTCAACACAAAATCTATTCTAAATTTTGCCTCAAAAGTCTTTAGTTGCTGTTAATGAATCAAAAATCCTCTAAAAACCCACTATATTTTCTGTGCATTTAATCAAACTTTTTGTTCAAAGAGGATGGGGAACTCTTTATTACCACTCATGGGCTTAATATTGGAAACTGCTTCAACTATCGCTGAGCTGAGCGTGTTTACAATGTGCACACGGAGCCCGAAAATGTCAGTGACCTCAGGTCTACAGACTCTTTTTCACTAAAAATACAACTTGAAACAGTGAGCTGCACTACAGCAGGTGAGATATTCAGTTACAGCAATTAAGGGCAGAAGACAGAATCCCACCACCTGCAGATCTTAATGTTCCACCTTAAAAGGAAGGAGTAGTTATTACAATTGAAATCCTCCAATCAAATGTAGAAAACTGATGGACCTAATAGGGCAGAAACCACAAGCAGAATCACAGATTCCCACAGCATAGTAGCGGTTGGAAGAGACCTCTCGGGATCATCTGGTCCACCCCCCTGCTCCAGCAGGGTCACCCAGAGCAGGGGGCCCAGCATTGCAGTGTCCAGGTGGGTTTGGAATCTCTCCAGAGAAGG
>WUAM01000356.1:1909855-1920713 GCA_024336885.1 Actenoides hombroni
ACTCTGGGTGACCCTGCTGGGGCAGGGGGGTTGGATTAGAAGATCTTCAGAGGTCCCTTCCAACCCCTACCATTCTGCAATTCTGAGATTATACCTGCAACACCAAACTATGCCAGGGACGTCCACCCAGGAGCAGCTTCAGCCCACACCTCTGTAGACCTGGGAAACGAACCAGCCAGGCTGTAAAGCCCTCACTTTACATTGCCATCATCTCAATGTCACCAGATTGCAATATTTTTTCCCCAGAAGCTTCTTTTTCTTCAGCTAGCACTTTCCTGGTCCTGTAGAACAGATAAATTTTAACCTCTGAGGCTTGGTCTTTGAAACCTCATTTCTCTCTAATTATCTGTCCCATTGCCCAGATGATGTTTTTTTCCACTAGTGTTTAATCTTTCTTATCTCTTCACACATTTGAATAGCAGGATTTTAGGAAAAAAATGGTTTCCAGTTTTTCAGTCGAAAGAAAAAAAACAACACCATAACCCACAATGAGGAAAATTTTAACAAACGAGTATTTGAGAGAACTAAACAACAAAGAAGGTTTAATGCTTTGTCTCCATTTCTGTTTTCTCTGTGACCTTGAGATGGCCTCTCCCCTGGTGCACGTGGGAATTATCTGAAGTTCTCTGGTGAAGCTTCTCCTACTGACCATGGTTGTGAATCAGACTCAAATGATTGCTCCCTTTTTATTATCATTTCTCTTGAGTCTTCTCCTCTCAAAACAACTAATATTAGTCCCTTGCTTAAGGAGATTTCTTTAATTTATGGATATCTAGAAGTAGTTATATAAAAAAAAATTGTAACTACAGTAAAAAGAGATTTGAAGTGCAAGCATATTATTTCACTTTTCTCTTTAAATATGAACGTCCCCGTTTCTTAAAAAATACCCCACAACATTAAATATCTTCAAGGAAAAAGAACTCAGATAATATGTTAAGCTAACTGATTAATTACAGTTAAAAACATTCATTTTAGAGCATAAACTATGCTTACGATCAGCATGTGCTTAATCTGTGGCCTGTGTATATATCCCTTGAAGGGAGGTTTCCACTCCACTGTAATAAGCACTACTGTTCAAGACAAAAAGTGCTAATCAGAACTAGCTGAGGAAACAATTTTCCATTGTAAAAGCACATTTAAGTGAGATGTTAAAAGGCTGCTCTCCACGGTGAGCAAGGGACACTCCTCTCTGAACGTGGCTTGGGGTGCAGCACTTGAAGGATGCGGAAAAAAGCCACTGTGCAGTGGCTGGGCATTGGACTGAGCCAAAAAATTCCTGTCTTTTCCCCCAAGTCTCTGTTTCCTGATCAAATGCCCTTCATCTTGAAGGAATCACGTCACATCTTGGTTTCCAATTTCCTATTTGCTGAAGCATTTAATTTCCTTAAGTGCAGGCGAGTAGAAGGTAATATGCAAAATGTTGTTGCTGGGAACACTTCAGCGAAACATCTGCAGCTCCCACTTCAAACGTGGCGATATAGAACAAGGAGGTGGCTTTCAATTATTTCTGTCATATCAGCTTAGCTTCTGTCATCAATGGACTTTATTAGCATGGTCAACCGTCTCTGCTCCTCTCCACTTGTCCATCTGGGTATACACACAATCATAAGCTTTGTAGCTACAATTTTAAGCGTGTTCTTCTGGTTTTGTGAAAGGAGAGAAAATTTACAATTCTAACACACCTGGGAAGTACATTGGTCTACATTATATGAAAACTTAATGGTTTAAATTTCTTTTTTTGCATATCTTTCATAAATTCTCCCTTGAGCGGGGCTCCTAGCCAGAATGCAACAGGACCCTGTACCCTTCCTCTGCTCCTCAGCCCGACAGCCCCAGGTCACCACGACCCACGCTTCCCATGGACTGCACGGGTAATGTAAAAAGGGGTTGGAAATACATTTCTGTCAAAATGAAGTGTGGACTGTATGCTATGGCTAAATGCATGGCAGTGAAATGTGATTTGAAGGTGTCAGGCTTGATGTGAACTGATGGAATGAGTGTGTGTTTTCTCAGGAGAGCATGTCATAGCCATGGTTCAGGAAATGATGAGCTGTATTTTGAAGAATTCTCATCCCTTCATTTAAATCAATGTGGAAAGAAAAGTAAGCCCCTTCTGGAGATTATTCCCTTCCCAGAAGCTGTTTACATAAGAAAAATGCATCAGGAATCAAATTCCAGGGGAACTTTTTATTCTGATGGGGATTTTTCTTCTAGTTTAGTAAGCAAGAAGAACTATATATATCATGCAGAAGTTATATAAATACTGGTCAAAACCAAGAAGGGATGCCTTCAAAAGCCCGTAATTGAATCTCACACATAATTGCATGCTCACTGAACCTCAGGCTCACGTACTGCTGCCTGGCATCTGCAAAAGAGTTCAGCCTTTCTGACTCCTGGCTGGGAAGCCCACAGCAGCCAAGCATCGCACACACCAACCTAAGAGTCTCTGCAAAGCAGCAAACAAAACCATTCCCAGATCTTCAAGGTTATTATAGACAGTTGCTTATTTGCCAAGTCATACATGCATTCATGTTCTACCCTAAAGCTGCCCTTCCATGGATTTCCCCAGCACTCAGCTCACTCCCAGCAGCAAACTCTCCGTTCTGCAAATATTATTTGCAGACCACTCAGGTGGCCAAGAAGGCCACCAGCATCCTGGCTTGCGTCAGCAGTAGGATGGCCAGCAGGAGTAAGGCAGGGATTGTTCCCCTGGACTGGGCACTGGGGAGGCCATCCCTTGAATCCTGGGGTCAGTTTTGGGGCCCTCACTCCCAGCAGGACATTGAGGGGCTGGAGCGTGGCCAGAGAAGGGCAATGGAGCTGGGGAAGGGGCTGGAGCACAAGTGTGGTGAGGGACCTGGGCTTGTTCAGCCTGGAGAAAAGGAGGCTCAGGGGAGACCTTCTGGCTCTTGACAGCACCCTGACAGTAGGTTGGAGTGAGATGGGGATCAGTATCTTGTCCCAAGGAACAAGTGATAGGACAAGAGGAACCAGCCTCAAGCTGCATCAGGAGAGGTTTAGGTTGGACATGAAAAAAAATTTTTCCATGGTTGAAAATTTTCTTTCCCTCCAGAGTTGTCCAGCCTGTCCCAGGCTGTTCAGGGCAGTGGTGGAGTCCCCATCCCTGGAGGAGTTTCCAAGCTGTGGAGATGTGGTGCTGAGGGACATGGGTCAGTGGTGCCCTGGCACTGCTGGGATAACTGTTGGACTTGATGATCTTAAAGATCATTTCCAACCTGAATGATTCTATGTAAAGGCCTTGTGCTGGAGGTCAGGGCAGAAGGGAACCCGGACTCCATCCCTTCTCTTCTGGCCAAGCCCAGAGCAGCAAGCACAGTCCTTTTTTGCCTGCTACAAGCTGGGCACCTCCTGGAGCATCCTGGGAGCAAACCTATACCCCACGCATCTAGGAAGGGAACACAATATTGCACATAATAAGCACATAAGGTCATTCATAAGCAAAAAAAAAAACCCCAACAAAAAACATTAGAAGAAATTTCTTTTAAAATACGTTTTTCTAAAACCTCAGATTGGTACCTTTGTTCCACTTTTTTCCATGTAATAAAACAAAAAGAATATTTTAAGGTTTTATCATTTGGCAGCAGGGGAATAGGCAGGATACAGACCAAAAGTTATGATCTTTTTTTTCTTTAGTGTCCCAGATAATGTGCTTTCATATTGCTGACAATTTTTACAGGACTTTTCTTCCTTGTTTCTTGGGAATGGGCAAAGGAACATCACATACCAAGGAAGGACTCTATCATCATCTTACCCTCTTTCCAGCTCGCCCTTTGTTTCATGTTCTCATTGTATAACATACCTATTGCAAAATTAGTCAGGAGCTTTCAGGCTGCCTCTCTATATTACAACCATTAGCAGAATCTGACAGAGCCTAATGTATCTCAAGTTATGAGAAATACTAAAAGGAATTTTTTTTGCTACATCCGTAATAATTTTATTTTTCTATGCATCAAGTGAAGGTGATAAAGCAGAGTGAAATTGTGAAGAGACATTAAAATTAATACTATTTCCTTCTTTGCAGCCAATTTGCACAGATCTGGAGGACCCTTCCCATTCTGTTTAGTAAATCTAATGTTCATCACTCTGTGAAATATTTCTCATTACTTTGAGTGAAATATATTAAAAATATTATAGCTTTTGTCCTTTAAAACAAGTTTTTAAAACCCTCTGATGTCAGCCAAACACAAGAATAGCCAGAGTCCTTACACATAAAAAGAACTGAAGCCTGGTGACTTCAACAAGTACATTAGAGATTCTCTGGCAGTGTTATGGTTCATATATCTTTCATTCAGTAGAGTGTTAGCTGCCTTTTCCCCTTCCTGGAAATAGCAGGAAAAAAACCAACAAAATAGAGCCACCTTGAAAAGCAAGGTAGGGGGAAATAAATACTTTATGAATCAGTCTCCATATTTGCTAAGAAGTAAATTATTTCTTACATTTTAAGCTAAAATAAAAGTTGGGTGAGGGAGTAGAGTTGGTAGGACTTCGACATTTCTTCTGGTGCTTCTTTGCTGTATTCATAGAGACTGTCTTTAAGCATTGACTCACCCTCACTGAATGCCCATGATCTCAGAGAATTCACAGACATTTCCAGTATTGCCCACTGGCAACAACGCAGTGACCGAGGTCTAACAGCACTCACCTGGCCAAGATTTGCAATATTCATCCCCATCCCCATTTCTCAGACCGTTCCTAAAACACTCTTGGAGCAGACAGGAGAAAAGGTGCAATTTCCAGTACGTTTATGCATCAAGGATTTATGACTGTTCTTCTGAATTTGCTGGGTTTTTTTGCTGAATACATCCAGAGGCTGAAAGATATGGTGTAGAGGTCTTGCCTTCACTCTGGAAGGGTGCAGTAGCTTCTGGCCCAAGCCACCATCCAAGTACAGAAGGAAGGAGTTAGGAAGAAATCCATGGTGCAAAGACCTCGGTGCTCAGAACTCATCAGCTGTTGACATGGCACAGCCACAGCTGCTGGTGTGGCCCCTCATGGCATATAGCTCTGTATTTAGGCAAATTCTGGGTGTGATGAATGAATATGTAAAAATTACAGTGTATTGCAGAAAAAAACCCCTCCATCTTACCACCCTTATACCTGTATGCAGAAGGAGACAATTATTTTATTTTTAAAGGAAAACAAGAAATCAACAGAAAGGAGTTGAAGGAACAGTTGTAGATCAATAGCTCAATAGATGCATATGCAATAGTGAAACAGAGCAACGCTATAGAGAGGGAAATAGAAATGTTACGTCCCCTCACTCTTCTAAGATCTTACCCATTGTTACAGGGGTTTACTGCTAATGTTGGATTTTGTCAGCAGAAATTCACTGCGGCTTTTGCCACAGTTTTCTTTGCAATACCTTTCTTTAGTTACAGGCTGCAAGTGGTGAGACACTGGCACAGGCTGCCCAGGGAAGCTGTGGATGCTCCATCCCTGGATGTGTTCAAGCCCAGGTCGGACAGGGCCTTGAGCAACCTGGTTTAGTGGGAGGTGTCCCTGCCTATGGCAAGGGGGCTGGAATGAGATGATCTTTAATGTCCCTTCCAACCCAAACCAATCTATGGTTCTATGATTTTATGTTTGGACCCCATTTTTCAAATATTATGTATAGGTTTGATTTAACAAGGTGTTTTGCTTTGAATTTGGGTTCAGAAGGAAATGATAACGTATGCGGACCAAGAATAGCACAAACATTTTGCAGTTTCACTGACCCTGATGTTTTATTGCACATGAGCTGTACCCCTGAAGGAGATAAGGGATCCAGGCTTTCTGGGTAGCCAGCTTTACGAACAACTCCTTTGAAAGGGCAAATGCTCTGCGAGGCAGCATGACTGCAAACTTTTCAGAAATGCTGATTGCATTTGGTGAAGAAGATCTGAGTTAGGCATTTAATTAAAAAAAAAAAAAAAAGAAAAAAAAGAGAAAGATTTTCCTTTCCTAATCCTTTCAAGTGAGGAGGAATCTTCACTATACAAAAAAAAAAACCCAACCCAGAAAAAAGACACATTGCTCTCCACGTGATACCCGAAAACATCTGCCATCTCCTGGGGGCTGGAGGAGAAAGGGAAAAGAAGCTCATGAAATATAAAATTACCCTGGAATCCATGTTAATGACTACAGCTCTTTTTCCAGCGGGCTCCGCTGTACTCTTCACCCCGCGCTTTACGTTGCTGCTCAGGCTCCCTGGCACTCGGAGACAGCAACAGAGATGTTAAGAGCCTCGTGGCAGCGCAGTCATCTTCCCTTTGCAGGAGTAAAGCAGTGGCCAGGGTATGTCTGGAGATGTCACAGAGACTGCTGCAGCAGGGAAGGATACATCACTGTGGATAAACCCTGCCCTGTAACTCCCACGATGGAGACCCTCGCTGTCCAAAACCATCCTTTTTTGGGGTTGGATTCTCCTGCCGGGTCCATCCCTCAGCAACTTCCAGTTTCCCATGAAGGAAGTTTTCGATGAGGATGTGCCATCTCACTTTCCTAATTGGGAGGCTGATTTTTTATTTTTTCCCAGTAATCTTATATCTCTAGGGGAGCTGTTCGTTTCTGGAGGTTAAGCCAAAACCAGGGGAAGTTAAAAAGAACACAGTTTCTCCTCATTTAATCTTATTTTACTAAAATATCCACAGATGTGGAGCTGTGTGTCCTAGATAGCACATCCAACATTTCGCTTCTGCTTGGATAAAGTTTGCCCTTAGGGACTCCCAGGAAATCTGTCTTAAAATTAACAAACCTACCTTCATCTGAAAGGATGTAGTTTGTGAGTCTCAGATCAGTAAGAAACTTTGCCACACTCTTCTTAATGAACCCCTGGAGACCATTGGACTTTTTGGCCATGAAGGCACACTACTGACTCATGGTGACCTTGTTGTCCCCCCAGGACTTCCAGGTCCTTCTCCACAAAGCTGTTTTCCAGCAGGTCTCCCCCTAACCTATACTAGTGCAGGGGGTTATTGCTCCCCAGGTGCAGGACCCTACACTTGCCCATGTTGAACTTGTTGAACTTGAGGTTCCTCTCCGCCCAACTCCCCAGTCTGGCCAGGTCTTGCTGAATGGCAGCACAGCTCTGGTGGGTCAGCTACTCCTCCCTGTTCCATATCATCAGCAAACTTGTTGAGGGTCCACTCTGTCCCTTCATCCAGGACATTCTCACTAGTGTCCAGGGATCTGGAGCCCCTGGTGCTCTCTCACTTCCTGTACAGGGTGGCTCAGACTCACTTTTGCATCAACCAAACCTGTGCATCTCCATGGGAAAACTTTAGTCTTGCACGGGACATTACACCAAAGGAGAATCTCATCCTCTGGGATAAGCAGAATATAATTACTATAGCCTGGTAACCAAGAAGTTAAAAATCTTTTTCCTCCACATCTCATCAATAGCTGACAAATGCTGATATCCTTGAAATGGGGCAATGGGTGGAGAATGAAATCCTCCAGCCTCTTTAAAGTGTAATCCTGCAAGTGGGAAACCCAAAATTTGGGTGTGTGGGTGTGTGTTTGGAAGGGGTGTCAGGGAAAATGGGGTTGTACTGAACAAGGAGAAAGTAAGAATAAAACTGGAGAAGTGCTGGCTGAGGTCTTTTGTACTTGGTTCAGCAAGCCAGAAAAGTGGAGAAGATGTGTTTTTTCATGTTTCAGACTAGCTCTCTCAACAGCCTCCTAAAATAATTGAAACAAGATGTTCAGCTAATGGGAGGCTTTGAAGATGCAACGGGTGCCTGAAGAGAACCTGCCACTGAGTGATGACACAAACACTAGTTAGTTATCAGAAAAATAAACGTACCTCACTTACCTCTGGCGAGTCCAACCATGACAGAACTAAGTACATACTCAGAAGCACTCTTTCCCCTGCTCCTTCAGCTTGCAGTTACCTTTCTTTCTGCCTCCCTTAACTGAAGGTTGGATTCATTTTATTTTCTGAGTAAATGATACAAAGGATTAGACTGTGCAATCACAGTGTTGATTTTTTATGTCTTCTTTGACTGCTTTGACTAGTGCTGCATTAATGGTTGGACTCGATGATCTTAAAGGTCTTTTCCAACTTAAATGATTCTATGATTCTATGATTTGAAAATATAAAAATAGTGCTGATAAAAAAAACCAAACAAACAAAAAACAAACAAGGAAAAAAGTCCTAAAATTCTTCTAATTCCCAATCAGTCTTTTTTACTGTGAGGGTGGTGAGACACTGAAACAGATTGTGCAGAGAGGTTGTGGATGGCCCAGCCCTGGATGTGTTCAAGACCAGGTTGGACAGGGCTTTGAGCAACCTTGTCTAATGGGAGGTGTCCCTGCCCATGGCAGTAGGGGTTGGAACTGGATGATCTTTAAGGTCCCTTCCAATCCAAACCATTCTAGGTTTCTATGCTTTGCTCCACTCATTTTATTTTATATCTATAAGAAGATACTGGAGTAAAGAAGACATAACCCTTTAAGTAGAAGCTCTACAACTGTTGCCAAAAGTGTGCAGTGTGGGATTTTTTTTTTCTCTGCTCAGAACAAGATGGAACAGCCTCAGATATTGTTACGAACCTAGAAGATTGTTACAAAAGCCATCTTTGACATTCTTTTTCTACCCTTTCCTGCCCTTTGTCTGGTGCCTGCCTTCCCCAATTCAGTCTGAGTTTCTACTAACTCTGATGTATGAGCAAATCCAGTCCAAGGAATGAAGGCTGCAGTGATGTGTCCTGCTCAGCAGGTATCCTTTTACCTGACAGACATTTACCTGATGTTGTCATAAGATGCTTAAAGATGACAAAGGACCAATTATGCTGCTGTGTATAGCCCGAGACAGCACCATTTGTAAAAAGGCACGAAGGTGCTGGGTGGGAAATAGGAGGAAGAAAAGATGGAGAATTACAAGTGTCAGGTGAAGGAAGAGAATTTTCAGGAAATAGCACAATTTAAACTTGCTGAAAGTTGATGGATTTATGACTTAATTATAAGTGACCAGGCCACGGATGCTCATATGAAAGGTCAAAGTGAGGCAGTGCCATGATGCAGGAAAAGTACAACCGACAGTCACAGCTCGACTGTAAGAAGGGAAAGGCCAAAATATTATACCAGAGAAAAGCTCCCCTTACATGCCCAGAAGTAACTATTAAATAGTAGCTTGGCCAAATCAGAGAGCATAATAAAATGAAAAATATGTTTATTGTGCAACCGTGGCTGAACCAATGCTTTGAGAAGCAAACTACTGAAGGACCAATTCCCAAATTTCTTTTCTGGAAGTATTCATTTTTTTGGATGCTTGGCAATAGATTTGTTCAGTGTTCAAAATGCACTTTTAATTTATTCAAATGTCAGAGAAACCACAGGAAAAAAAATACCCCATCCACTGACCTAGATTTATCTGTTTGCAAAACTGAAATTCCGCTTTCGCTGATAAGAGATAAAAAGCAATTTACTGTTTCTTGAACTTGGCCTCATAGAATAGATGATTAATTATTTTTAAATGCATGAAGTTTAAGCACCTTGTCATCTCCCCTCTAAGGCCAGGAAGCCTGTCTGGTATGGTGGTGATAGCACTCAGAACAAGACACACAAGAAATTCTCTGACAAAACCACCCCGAGGTTCCTTCCTTTCCAGCTGGAGTGGTTTTATTTTCCTAAAATGAAAAAATTAAAAGTGGTTTCCCATTCATTCACTCATGCTGGTTTGAGATTTGATTTTTTTAATTTTTTTCCCCCTTCAATTTAAAATGTGTTGAAATAAGTTCATGTGGATTTCTGCTGAAATATCAACAAGAGCAAACACAGATCTTTAGGCTTTTCAAAAGGATAATAAGCCAATTTATATGGAATAATAGTATTACAGAATTGGTTATATTGCTGAACTGGAAGCATAATATAGCTCAAGGGAACAGATAAAACTGCTCTCTAATTCTCTGGAAAGATCCAGGGTCATCAGCTGGAGTAAGGACAAGCTTTAACATCTGTGTCTGGTACCCCTCAAACCACGTAATGTAGGGATGATGCTAGAAAACAGAATCACAGAATTACTGAGGCTGGAAAAGACCTCTGAGATCAACAGGTCCAACCTATGACCTATCACCACCACATTGGCCAGACCATAGCACTAAGTGCCACATCTGCAGCTGCAGCTTTTGCAGTTTTGAGGACAGTCTTACTCTGCTTCTCCTGTAGCACTTCCTTTGAAGAGAACTGGTACGCTGAAGAAAGGCTCAGCAAACAATCTCACGCTGTCCAAAGAGTGTGGAAATCATAGAACTTGGCTACCACTGGAGAGTCTCAAGGGCTGCCCAGCATGAAGGCAGTGTCTCCTCACTGCAGGACGAGAAGGGTGGTGAGTTTGGGGCTACGGAAGCAGGCAAGATGATGATGGCCACTGTCACCTAGGTGACCAGGTACTGCCACTGCTGTCCACTGTCATATTGGACAGGACAGTTCTCATCTCTAAAGGTTCTTGAATTACTGACCGATGACAGGGCAAGAAGAACGTAAACCTGTTGGAATGGGTCCAGAGAAGCCCACAAAAATGATCCCTCTGCTCTGAGGCCAGGCTGAGAGAGTTTGGCTTGTTCAGCCCAGAGAAGTGAAGGCTCAGGGGAGATCTTCTGGTGGCCTTTCAGTACTTAAAGGGCCCTTCTAAGAAAGATGGGGACAGACATTTTAGCAGGGCCAGTTGGGACAGGACAAGGGGTGATGGTTTGAAACTAAAAGAGGGAGATTTAGACTGGAGAGAAGGAAGAAATTTTGAACACAGAGGGTGGTGAGCCCCTGATCCAAGTTTCCCAGAAAGGTGGTTGCTGCCCCATCCCTGGCACCATTGCAGGTGAGGTTGGCCGGGGCTCTGAGCACCCTGCTCTAGTTGCAG
>WUAM01000356.1:1938442-1949855 GCA_024336885.1 Actenoides hombroni
TGCAGGCTGTTCCCCTGCAGCCCATGGAGGTCAACGGTGGAGCAGATATCCACCTGCAGGCCATGGAGGACCCTGTGCTGGAGCAGGTGGATGACCAAAGGATGCTGTGACCTCATGGGAAAACCATGCTGGAGCAGTATCCTGGCAGGACCTGTGGCCCCATGGAGAGAGGAACCCACACTGATGCAGGTTTGCTGGCAGGACTTAGGACCCCTTGGGGGATCCACGTGAGAGCAGTCTGTTCCTCAAGGACTACACCCCGTGGAAAGGACCCATACTGGAGGAGTTTGTGAAGAATCACAGGATCATAGGATCAGTTCTGGTTGGACCTTCAAGGTCATCAAGTCTGACTGTTAACCCAGCACTGCCAGATCACCACTAAACCACGTCTCTCAGCAGAACTGCAGATCGTGGGATGGACTCACATTGGAGAAGTTCTTGGAGGACTGTCTCCCGTGGGACAGAGCCCACACTGAAGCAGGGGAAGAGTGTGAGGAGTCCTCCCCCTAAGGAGGAAGGAGTGATAGAGACAGTATGTGATGAACTGACCACAGCCCCTATTTCCCATTCCTCTGCACTGCTGCAGGGAAGGATGTGTAAAAATTGGGAGTAAAGTTGAGAAGGGAGAGATGGGGGAAGGTGTTTTAGGATTTGGTTTTATATTCTCATTACCCTTCTCTGATTTGATTGGTAATTAATTTTCCCGAAGTCAAATCTGGTTTGCCCATGATGGTAACTGGTGAGTGATCTCTCCTTGTCCTCATCTTGAACCATGAGCCTTTCATTATATTTTCTCTCCTCTGTGCAGCTGTGGAGGGAAGTGATAGAGCAGAGTTGGTGGGCACCTGATGTCCAGTGAAGGTCAACCACTCAAACTACTTGTCTTATCCAAAGACAGATAGCTATATAAATACAAAGAGTTCAAGAAAAAAATATACATTTCTTGCTCTGAAGTTGAATTAGAAGTTTGGGCTTTAAAGCACTGAAAGAACAATCAAAAAGTGACGATTCTGATACACGCTTAAAAGCAGACCTTTCTAAATCGGAAAGTTAATCCTCTGCATTTGAAGGCAGCAGTGGTACTCTCAGGCAGTGAGATGAAGGGGGGGGTGGCAGCGTGGCTATGGAAACCATCCTCCCTTATGTAAGCAAAGGTATCTGCTGATGTAATCTGCCGTACGCCCTTGAAAATGTAACAGCAGATGCACCCGGTCTATGCGTGCAATCCAAGCAGCCTCCTGGAGCAGGCTGCTGCCTTCCAGGCGGAATCACCAGCAGGTGCTTACTGGGGTGACTGGAGTCTTGCAAAACATCATTTTCCCCTCTAAATGCTTCATCAGGTTGGGCAACCTTCAACAAGCACCTCGTGTCCCAGTTCAGCCCTGACGTTCCGCGCAGCCCTCCCCTGGCATCGACAGGCAAGGTGGGTGCTCGGTGCTGCTGGAGGGGGGACTGAGTCCCGGCACCCGTCGGCTCTGCGGAGGCGGCAAGCTCAGTTTCCTGGAAGGACTCATTCTGCTTTATTCGCCTAATTAACAGGTTTCACTTCCTCCTCTTTGGCTGGTGGAGAGGTTCTTAGAGAGCAGGGAGATTGAAGCTAGAGAGATTTAGTTCGGTTTTTTTTAAAAAAAAAAAAAAAAGGAATAAGGGTGAGGGGAAGAGTAAGGAAAAATTCCCTTTTAAAAAAACCACTATCCAAACCAAAAAAAGATGTTGCAAACAAATCTGTGGCCTGTGGTGATAGCTCAGCTTCATACATCTATTTCGGCTTTTGTAAAGTGTCTTAGCGTTCTTTTTATGCCTTGGAGGTGATTCAGAGGTACACACCCTGAAAGTGGGAGACAAGAATACTCCATTATTAAAGTGTGTTCAAAAATAAATGAAAATGTAACATTACAGGCTGCAGAGCAGCACCTCCAGCATTGTTCAAGCCAGTAATGTTTTGTCAGGTTTGGTTTAATACTTGTGATTGAGAGATCTGAACTCTGAAACCTGTTCACTCAAGAGCCAGTCTAGAGCTAAAGCCCACCAAAATCAACCAGTGAGAGCCTGGACCAAGGCCAGCGTTGAGAGAACAAAGGCAGCAGCTTTACAAGTGCCATGCAAAAATTTCTTACCTTTTCTTCCAACGACCACTGCTGAGACTTTAATTCATATCATGGTCTCTGCCTGGACTCTGGGATGGATGGTTATCAGAGCCGTGGTGGATTTTATAATGGTCATAATTTGGATTTTCCACTGTGAAATACACCGAGTCATTTTATGCATAGCAACTCGTCATAAAAGTCATCAGATGGAAACATCTCACAGTCACTGAAAGAAAGCTTTGCTCCTTTCCAAGTAATACACTTGGTAATGTTTCACTTGAAAAAAGAAAAGCTAATAACTTTTTTTTTTATAACAATCTGAGAGAACTTACAGCTAACGGTTCTCCCTGAGAATGTTCAGACTCCAGGAATATATGGCTGGCTTTAGAAAAATTATTATCAGTTCTGAATATTATAAAACTGATATAGTTTCCAGAAGAGGTTGTAAACAAATTATTGGGACTTTCTGTTCCAGGAAATACATTAAAAGCAATCAAAGTAAAAAAAAATTAAGTTGGCCAACGACAAAGCTGTCTAGACAAAGCTCCCGTTATATGATTTAACAATCCCCTGCAAATGCTGCTTAAAGATAAAATTGGATTCCTGTCCAGAATATTAATACTTTTATTGCAGTTTATGGAAATCCATGTATTTTATAGATACGCATACATATTCATACACAGATAGATGACGAATGTTCAACATGGTCTGGAAAATGGCCCATTTTATCAGTATTTCTCTCTCTATCAAATAAGTTAATCACCATTTTTCAGGTGAAGGCTTCTGATGAGGAGGAAGATTTCCTCATTTCCAGACAAGGGCTTCTGTATTTCCATTTCAACCACCGTCAATGCAGGTATGAGAGTAGATGTTACGGGTGACACAAACAACTTCTGATTATAGAGTGAGGACCAGCGCTCACAACTTTCTATTTCCAAACAACTCCACGTAAGTAGTTTGCAAGTTGAAGTTTCAACAGAGCCAGAGGAAGCTCAGGAATGCAGAAACCAGCTTTATTGTATTTGACTCATCTCCGTGCTGTATCCTCATGAAAATGAAAAAGTGACATTTTTTTCCAGCGTGACAGGAGAGAATTTTGAGATGTTTTTCCAAGTCAGACAAAAGGAAGGCACTGAGAATTAGATCAGCTCTTCTCTCTTTTTTTCCTAGGCATAGCGATGCACCGTTTAATGTTTGGTAGCCAACAGCAGTACAATTGCAAAATAGCTCCGTGTTTGATGTTGAAAACTGAATCTGCCTCTCAGTTGAGACCCATGTAAAATGTAGGCAGTGTCTGACTTCACTTTTCCAGGATCCTGGACCTTATATGATCAGAAGAAAAGTGCAGCAAGTGTCAGAAAGGAATATTTATGCTTAAGTACATTTCAGAGTTGTCCAGGTGAATCTGGTCGCAGACTATTTTGTATTTATCAACTAATGCATACTGTTAATTGCCAAGAGGAGACTACATCAGAATTACTCAAAATTTGTGTGATATTATTATAGAATCGCAGAATGGTTTGGTTGGAAGGGACCTTTCAAGGCCATCTAGTCCAACTCCCCTGCACGGATCAGGGACATCTGCAACTAGAGCAGGGTGCTCAGAGCTCCATCCAACCTCACCTGAAATGGTGCCAGGGATGGGGCAGCCACCACCTCTCTGGGCAACCTGGGCCAGGCTCTCATCACCCTCGGGATCAAAAATTTCTTCCTTAGATCTAGTCCGAATCTCACCTCTTCTAGTTTAAAACTAAAAAACCTCTTTTAGTTTCATCACCCTTTATCACCCTTGATCCTGTCCCAAGAGGCCCTGCTCAAAAGTCTGTCCCCATCTTTCTGAAAGTCTCCCTTTAGGCACTGAAGGCCACAAGAAGGTTTCCTTGGAGCCTTCCCTTCTCTAGGGTTGTTTTTTTTTTTTCTCCTAGAAGACTGAGACATTTTTATTTTGGTAATATAAATGTGAAAAAATCAAAGTTAAAATTGTGTGAGCTAGTAACCACGTAGGGTTTATTTGGATAGAGAAGCTGTAAAAAAGCTTCATTTTTAAACTTTACGACTGTGCCAAAATAGAAAAAAAAGCTGGAAAGACAGGCTAACATTTATAGAAGATCAAAAGCCAGTGCTTTCGATATGTTCCCAGGTGAATAAATCATACCTCATTTTGGAGAAGCTGTTTTGAGCTACTTTCATCAATTGTGAGGCACAAGTTTTAGTGGAAATGTTTGGGTTACTTTCCAAATGGAATCGGACCTGTCATGCCAACGTGGTTGGAAAGTGTGGAGTTACCATCCCATCATCTACTCTGACAGTGGAGGAAGGAATGGCAGGACTCAATCCAAAAGACTCAATTCCAAAGGGAAGCAGCAGAAGCTGTTATACATCCGAGAAAGGCTTTTTAAAAGGCTCTTTAGAAAACCACTCCTGCCGCCTTTCCAGTCCGGCAGGAAAGCTCACCAGTCTCCTTTTGGGAAGAAATACCTTTAGAACCTTGGTTTTGGAGGCGTGCCAGCAGATAGGCAGAGGGAGAGATAATGGTACCACTTGCCCCTGGACCGTGACTATCGGTGCTGCACAATTCCCCGCGCGCTCGGCAGCGGCTGCTGTCGCAGGGTTTGCCTTCTGCTTTAGATCAAGCCGTTGTCGAAAGCGATGTCGGCTTCTTAGGCTCCTCGTGGTCTCCTGGGCAGCCTCCCAGCCCATTCTAACTTGTTCTTGTAAGGGCTGAAATGGATTTACAGCGTAGATAAAAAGTTGATAGGATTTTTATTTATTTATTTATTTATTAATCATTTCTTTTTTTCCCCCTCTTAAAATTAACACCTCTTTATAATTTCAGGCCATTTCTGTGAATCCTGCTCAGGTCTTTGCTCCCTCTTCATTGCTGCTTCAAATCCTGCACACTGGTTTCTCAACCCTCATAACAGGTGCTAGTACATCGTGTTCTTTCATTGTCATTTCTCCCTGTCACCTCCTGTCGCTCATCACGAGAGGGAACATTGTCTGCAGACCGAGGAAATCATCAAGTCTGACCCTGCCCCGGCTAATGGGTCACTTCTGGCCTTAGGAAAATCACGTAATCAAGAGGTGACAGAAGTGGTCTGATATTTTGAGCTTCTCAATTTTGGAATGCCTGTCACATTTCCAAAAGCTGGCCTTCGCTCAGCTGCCTCGCGGTTGGAAAGGGAGATAAGGGCACTTTTCTGCCTCACCAGAGAGAGTTAATAATTTTTCTGTGCTTTCAAAATGTGAAGTCCTACACAAGTGCTAAGCATTATTAACAGGAATAATGTATGTTTTCATCTCCAGCTTGTACTCTTCTATCTGATCATTATCTAGCTTATGATAAATAAGGATTTTACCAGAATATAGTCCCAGAAAATACTTTGCTTCTTGGAAAATCGTCCTGATTTTTATTATGAGACTTGAACATAACGTGTCACATTTAAAATCATAGATCTGTTGGAGGTTATATAGTAAGATGACTGATCTCTGGGAATGATTCTTCCCTAACTTGCTGCATACAGCATTTTGTTTTGCCGGTTATCACTGAGTTTGCCAAAGAGTATGTAAATGTAGTTCATAATCTCACTTTGAGTATAAATATCAAATATATGAAAAATGGACCCGTAAACATTAACGAAAAAAAACCCTCACATAAAAACTTACTGTTAGTTTAGCTTACTTTAAATAACTGTTGGTTATTTAAAGCTATTGCAGAGGATCAGGTTGCCACTAAACAACAGTAAACTATATGTTAGCTTATATTTTGGAGTCCATTGTGCTACCCTTTCCCTTAGCTGCTTTGGGCTTGACTGTAAAATTTGTTAACAATGCTCCTGAGCTCTCAGTCACGGGTGTGAGTCTGTTGCTACTAAGTAAGGGTCATAGTCCAGCTCACATAAGGAACTGATGAATAAATGAAGTTTTGTGTGCTTTGGAGTTTACAACATAACACTCACGTGAGTGTATCTTGCTCATGCTGCCAAGTATTTCAGTTGGAAATAAAAAAGTAAACCTAGATTTGGTGAAATCTTGGGCTGCAGTGAGGCTGGATAAACCTGGAACTGCCACCTCTATTTCCTAGGTACTTCAGCTGCCTCAGCCCAGAAGCAATAAACATCCTCCCTGAGAAGGGTAAATACAGAGGTTCATGACCCTGCAGAGAAAGTTCTCATCAGCAAGGCAACCTTTCCATCCAAAGTTAACTAGCAATTTGCCAGTGTCCAAGACACACGCTGTCAATCAAATGAACACGCTCCTTAAGATGATGCCTACGATGCTTCTGACAGAACATGATGTATATTCATGCAAATGGTATTTGTGCAGAGCGCACAGGGCTGGAGATTGATCCATCATAAAATCTCATTGCACTTCTTCGCTGAAGAATGTAAAATCTTTCACTGTGACATGACCTGAAAACAGATTTTCCCCTTTTGTAGAAATGAAGCCACTTACATTTACTGCAGCACTGTAAAACTCATGTACACTTTTTTTTTTTTATTCCAAAGCATAAGATGAAATACCAGGGTATAAACCGCGCTCTCTATAATAATCAAATCCTTCCTAAAACACATCATTTTAGAAGCCTTTGTGTATTTATAAAGAGTACCTAGGAGATGTTCCCGCATTTGCATTTAAACATCAAACCCACTGAAGATGTCTTGTTCATTTTATCGCTTTCAGTATAATACAGTAAGAACAGTTTGCAGTATTTCTGAAGGAATATGACTTATGAAACAATCGCTTTCATTGCCTACAATCAAGCCCCATTTTTCGGGCTAAAACATCAACAATTGTGTGGGAAAATATTAGTTAATAAATTAGTATCTTTATCTCCTATTTGAACTGAATATCTGTATCTCCTTTCTGAACTTAAAAGTAATTAATAAGCCTGTATATTCCTAATAGTTCCATAATCTCTAGATGGGCCTTTATATTGCTAACAGTCCCATAATCTGTAAATATAAAACTTCAAATGCAGGAAGAAAGTAAGTGCTGATTAAGTGTCAGCAGCATGGAAGGAGAGGTGCTCTCTTGAACAAGATACTACACCAGTGCAGTGAGTGCAATGTATGTGGTAATACCTATACAAACTATATTATTGCCTGTAAATACTTCTGCTGAAGTCCTGTATCCAGCAATGCTGGTTGTCACAGATGTCATCCTGCCAGAAGAAAAGCTTAAGACACACTCATATACAACCCAAATGATTCTACAAATATAGAAGGAAGATTAAAGATTGCTAAGCATACTTCAAAAACACTGGGGCAAAGCCTGGAAGAGCAAAAAACTCCCCTCTAGCTACTGTCAGACTTCAGCCCAGGTTTATAAGCATCACACCTTGGCTGAGTGAAACCAATAGGAATGTCAAAGGAAATTCAGTTTGGGCATAATTCTTATTTCTCCCTGAAAACTGTTGACATTTGTCTGCAAGAGATCCCCAAGATCATCATACATTTATCAGGTATATGTAAAGACCAAGGCTGAAGTAATTTTTGTAACACAAACTCATAAATCTCATGTTGTTTCCATTCTGATTAAGAGCAACACATTGTAAAAAAACCAAACCAGTGTTTTTTAAAAATGTCTTTCCACCAGGTATAAAAACCTCTCACTTTGTGTACACACAAACGTGGAACTTACGTAGCCATTCATTGCAGAAATGACCTAGAGCATAGAGGTCGTTCACCCCAAGTGCAAACTGTACAGCAAAAATAGATGATGAGTATCTGGAATGGAAGCAAAAACCTTTCCAACAGAATATCTACAACAGAAATAGAACAGCAAACCAGTTACTTATGATATGATTTTATAAGTCCTCCACATCACCTCCTGGGAGGAATATTTCCGAGAGGAATTTGCATTGTGTGTGTAGAATAACTACTTACATGTTTTGACTGAAAATGCTGAATTTACCTACGAGGCCTGACAATGGGGAAAAAAAAAAAAAAAATTAAAAAAAAATAAAACCTGTGATATTTAACTGAGATGGAACAAACATTCCTCCCATGTGGTCACATGCAATAAGCGTGAAATATAACTCGATTGCATCTGTACTTTTATAGAGTATCTCTTATTTATTGCGAATATGTTTCATGCTGGGTAACCGTTCTGTTTCCATTCATCCTCTTCAAAAGATACCCCTAATCTCTATGACAAGAATTTCAATATCATTCATGGCCAAATACTGCATTTGGATTTCCTGGAGTTAACGTTATGAAAAGAAATGTTTCTTTGCTCCAAAAGAAGTGCCTCCAATTCAAAGTGATGCATTAAAACGAAAAAAAAGAGGTAAGAGTCCAAAGAGTTGACATAATGATGTGATAAAACTTGCAGGTTTTATGGAAAGAAGCATTTTTCAGTTTCCTCTTCATAAATGAAAACCATATATGTGCAGTGTGAAAAGCATATTATGCCTAAGTAAGTAAAATATGACAGCTTGATGAAAAATATTTTTCAAGAGGATGCTTTCTATTATATTTGTTGAAGAAAAATAAATATCTTTTATTTTCTCAATATTACAGTCCTATCCTATCATAATTTTTTGTTTCCTTTGGGATATTTATGGATTTTGAATTAGGAGGAGTACTTTTTACTGGCTATCAACATTTTAATGGCATTAGCTCTATTTGCAACACATTTTCATAAAAAAGAGAATGTGGAAAGTAATAAAACGAATATAGGCCCTTATCGGTGTCAGTTTAGTGAAAGCTTCTTGGTTAGTTAACACCAGGGGATGCATCAATTGATCTGGCCCTGCTCAGTGGGAACTTCTATGTACTGTAGAAGGGGATAAAGTCTCTGTGGTGAATTTTTTTATTACAGTAAAAATCGTCCAGATTAACGAAGAATGAACCTCAGCAACTGGCATCCAGTAATTTCCCAAAGATCAGCGTCTTCACCACGGATGGTGAACATGGGCCGCACCAGATACACCAGTTCCGAGCTCCAGATGCCCAGCACATCATCCTGCTGCGCTCGACTTCGCCTGTCCAACAGGTTTTGGACTCAATGAATTTTTTGGAGAAACAACTCACAGACCAAGGGACTAATACCTGGGTGTCTATACGTATTGAGAGAGGAGAGGAATAGTGGTGACTTAGGTGTGATGTAAATGGTACGGGCTGTTGGAACACTGTCTTGGTTTTGCTGGGACAGAACCCCAGGCCAACCATGGTCCGCAGGCCATTAGCAGTTTGGAGTAAGCCAGGGCAGCTGAGCCCTGTTAGCTCCAGGTGTAACCCATAAACATCATGCTCAGTATAAAAGAGGAGGTTTGCTGGGCCTCTTCTTGACCTTGTTCTTCAGGCTGCTTTCGGTGAGTGCTGTACATTTGGTGGGCTGAATATAAATTTATATACTTCATGTTAGAATTGGTCTTAGTTTGGCTGTTTCATTAAATGCATTTTAATTTCAACCTCTAGATCTTCTCTCCTTTTCCCAAACCCCTTTTTTGGTTGTGGGGGTTCATCAGGTGATTGAACAGCTGCTGTAGTTTTAGCCCTGGACATGGTGGGGATTCAGCTATAGCAATTTTTCCACTGACATCAAAGTGAATTTTGTTATTGTGATACAGAACTTGGATTTATATATGTAGGAGCTTTAACTATATGTAGGAGCTTTAACTAATTGTTTAGCAATCACTTTGAGCCTAGTACTTTCTGCATTAGGAGTGTACTTAAGTGTGTGTCGTTCTCATTTGATGCGGATATATATCTGTAAAATGAGACTAAGAAGTGCGAATCTATAAGAGAATTTAATTTAACCCTTAGCTAGCATGTAAAGAAAGGTTGTCAACAGTACACTGCTCATGCAGAGAAACCTGCTCCTTTAGCCTCCTTCAAAATATAAACAAATACCATGGTTTGAGTTTCAGATTTGAGTTAGCTCAGAAAGTCTACAATACAGCAATAGCTCACTTAATTAGCTAATTACAGCTATCTGCAAGTTTAAATGAACATCAGAGTGCTCCTTTGTTTCCTGTGTTCACAGCCTGTATCTGCAAAGCTACCACGGAAGCAATTCCTGGTTATCAGTCAATCAGGTTCCCCATTTTACAGGTTATTACAGTAATAGTGTTAAAAATAGATCTCTAAATGTTTTAATGCCTGAGCAGCTTTGCTGCACACATCTAGTAGTGCCACAGAAAGAATATACGGGTTGAGATAGATTTATTTTTTTTTCCCCTTGTGTGGAAAACCAAAGATGACTTATAGGGATAGGGTGAGTCTGACCATTTTTTCAGTTAATTCCCTTTGATTGATCTTCTAGAACGAAACTTGTTAAATCGAAAGGCTCCCTTGCAACTTGTCTTTGGTAAGACTCTAATCATTTACATGTTCATAAAGATGATGAGCCATGAGGATGATGGTGAAAACCTTTTATCTTCTCACTTGTTTATGCCTAATAAATAGAGGTGTAGTAGTTCACTCCATGATGGTGGCCTTTGAATTCTGCGGGAGAGGAGCAATGCAACTTAGTTTGAAGGTGCAGGTAGTGACCTGGCAAACAAATCCCAAGGATAGGGAAAGGGAAGGTACACGGCAAGAGGGGAAGGCTCCTTCAGATGACTGAGTACTTGATCTCAAAACCTGACCATAACAAAATGCTGTTGTGGAAACTGGCCCTTTGTGTTCCCAATATAATATGATAATACAAGAAAATGAAAGAGAAGACATCGAGCATTGATCTAGAAAGAGGGCCTCTTTTCATTCTTAAACTTGCAATATGGGGCTTCCCCTTTGGTGGGGGGCTAATCCTAACAAGTGAGACAGTCAGGCATCTCACTTCTCTTTGTTTCTTCTAAATGTTACCCTTCTGCTTTCGCACGGTTTATTTTCTTTTCGCTAAAGGCTGTTTTTGTTTTAAATCATGGTCCCGGGCCCATATAAGAGTATGGGGCTTGGGATCAGGAAGCTCATTTCCCTTGCTTATTCTTTTCTAATCACATATTCCATCCCTCTAATTAGCCAGGAGTTGTTAAGTTTGGATTAGGTTTTCGGTTTGGGTTTAGAAATCAGGTGGTTTCTGATCTTTATGCCAAGGAAGGATTTACTCTTAATGGTGTGCTCATCAACATGGCAATGCCCCACTGTAGAGAGCCTGAGCAGATGCTTTTAGATGCTCTGGGAAGGGAGCAGAAAAACATCCTTGTGGGCCAGGTGGCTGGAGGGATCAGTGGTTTAAAAAAAAAACCAAACCAAACAAGCAAACAAAACAAGAAACTGTTGATTTATTTTTTTTTTATTTTTTTTTTTTTGGGGCTTGCATCTTGGAGGGGGTTGGGATTCTGGCACCGTGGCTCGTGGGGGGGTCTGGCGTTTTTT
>WUAM01000356.1:1950254-1960673 GCA_024336885.1 Actenoides hombroni
CCCCCCGCCCGGTCCGGCCGCCCCCGCGGCGCGACTGCCCCCTCCCAAGCGCCATGACCCGCTGGGTTCCCACCAAAAGGGAGGAAAAATACGGCGTAGGTGAGGATTCTCCCGGCTCCCGCTCCCGCCTGTTGCGCGGCGGGTGCCCGCGCCGTCCGCGGGGAACCCCCAGCCGCGGGCCTTCCACCCTCCCCACCTCCCCCTTCTTCCTTGCTCGGCTTCCCGGCGAGCTGGGGCCGCGCTTCCCCCCAGCCTCCCGAAACCCGCCGGGCCGGGAGCGGGGCGCGGGGTCCGGCCGGGCTGGGTGCTCTGCGCTCCGGCGGCTGCAGCCCCCGCGGGGCTCCTGCCGCTGGGGAGCTGCGGAGGGAAAGTTTAGAAGTTGTCTGGGAACCTTTAGCGCTCCTCGCTAAAAAAGTTGCCTTCTTTTCTCCTCCGTTTGTTTTTTTCTTTTTTTCTTTTTTTTTTTTTCGTCGTCTTTTCTTCCCGACTTTGAGTAGAAAAGGGCTTTGAGTTATTTTTTGCTTTGTTATTTTTGGGGTTTTTTTTTCCCCTCCCCTCCCTGATGGCAGCTGAACAGGATACGCTTCCAGTGCTGGATCCGTGGTGGGAGCTGTGCGGGGTCGGGGGGAAGCCCACCCTGCTGCCCGCTGCTCCCTCCTCTCCCTTAGGAGAGAGGGACATTTCAAAGCTACCAAGGGGAAAAAAAAAAAAGCTCCTTCGTTTTGCAGGGAGTGTGATTTTCATACAGATGAGGGGGTTCCCCTGCGCGCTGCTCTCCGGGGATCCATTTCGTACTCTGCTCCTTCCGTCCCTCTCAAACAGAGGGGGATTGTTCTCTGCTGGTGGTGAAAACCTCCCTGCTCTAATTAAACGGAACCGAACCCGGGGAGTTTTGGGCGGTGTTGTGCCAAGAGGGCCCATCTTGATGGCGAAGATGTTTTTGTTGTTTCTGAAAAGGTTTTTTTGTTTTGGGGGGGGTTCTGGAGCTCAGTGTTGGCATGAGTGAGGGCATTTGTCTCGGGGAAGGAAATAATAAATCTGCCTGTTCGATTTGGAAATGGGAAATTCAGCATCCACTACAGTTCTCAGACTCGGGTGGCTGTGAAGAACAGCTTTCCATATGTGCCTACGGCTAAGCCTTGTGTAAACAGCGTGAGCAGGAAGAAGGGAGATTCTGGCTCCATGTAGAGACCAGATGAATCTGAGGAATGAATTTGAGGAATGAATTTGAAATTCTGTGCGTACATCCCTAGAAAGCGAGAGCGTGACTTTGAAAGGACTGGCAAATCCTGGCTGGCCGGTTACACTCTGCGAGAGCTGTGAGTGGTATCAGGACACAGGACAAGTAAGACCAAAGCTGAAATGCTTGCAGATGACGCTCAGTGTTATGGTTTCCGAATCCCTTCTCCGTGGTGTGGGATGGGCATGGTGTTTCTGAAAGGCTGGGATGACTGAACGGTCATGTAGTGTACTCTGGGGTTAGAAACCAGTGACACTGGTTAGAAACCAGTGACACTGGAAAGCAGGGTTCCTCTTTTTGCGGGAACTCGTATCTGCAGCTGTGGTGATCTCCTGGACCTGGCTTTCCAGGAATCTTGGAAGTGCTTTGGAAAGGGTGGCAGAATAAGAGGTGTGAAATGCTCCAAGTGTTTTAAAATACACTTTCGGGATGCCCAGTGTGAGGTGTAGTTAAGAGAACTAGACTTAAACCTCATTTAGGGGAAAAGTTGTTGTGCAGTTTCCAAAAGCCCAAGATTAGCTGTTTTTTGTTTGTGTCCGCTGCTCTGGAGAGAAGTTTATTATGGTTTTATAATAGATTTGTTTTCCTATGATAGTTTATCTTCTTTTTTTCCTGCAAGTTGGCTGAAAGGGATGATCCTCAGCAAAATTAGGGTATTTCTCCATGGAGCTGCGGGAGTTGAAAGTGTTGCAAGGAGATAAAATCCGATTTGGAGCTAATTGAATGTTGCGATTCACTGGCCCGTGTCCTGCTGTTAGACACTGTTTTGGGGGGGGGATAGCTTTTTTTTTGGTGTTGTTGCATTTCCTTTTGAGGAAGATGAATAATCAGTTTGGTTACGCGTGTTTTATGTGGTTTTGTGTTGTTAAAAAAAGGGCACTTCTGTGCAGTGCAAGGCTGCTGCTGTTTTATCTCTTTTTGTGGAACTTTGAGCTTGTGGAGAATTGACACAGCAGTTACCTAGTCCCAGACAGGCATGAAGATACTGCAGAGCTGAACACGCTAACAGGAATATTGTTTCTTCTGAACTACTTGCCATGGCCAGGTGTGGAGAGCAATACTGGCTCAGTGTTGGCTGGTGGTGAAATGGAAACATCCGCCTGTTTCCAAATAGGATTGTTATTTGAAATGCCACCTTAGTGATACAGACTTATTTTTATATATATAAATCTACACACACTTAGTGTGTATATGTCACTAAAGCAGAAATAACAAGAAGGGTACCTATTTTGGTGGGTTGTATTGCTGAAGTGAGTTATGTGAGCTCAGAGCTGTGGGTATATGTGTATTAAAAAAAAGTGTGTGTATATAAAATATGCACATGTGTGTAGAATCATAGAATGGGTTCAGTTGGAAGGGACCTTTCAAGGTCATCTAGTCCAATTCCCCCCTGCAGTGAGGAGGGACATTTGCAACTAGAGCAGGTTGCTCAGCGCCCCATCCAACCTCACCTGCAACTGTGCCAGAGATGGGGCAGCGACCACCTCTCTGGGCAACCTGGGCCAGGGGCTCACCATTCTCAGCATCAAAAATTTCTTCTCTCCAGTCTAAATCTCCCTCTTTCAGTTTCAAACCATCACCCCTTGTCCTGTCCCAACAGGCCCTGCCTAAAAAAATAAATCTATCCCCATCTTTCTGACAGTACTTAAGGGCCATAAGAAGTTCTCCCTGGAGTCTTCTGCAGGGTGAACAATCCCAAATGTATATATGTAATACATATATATACTTTTTCCCCCCCCTCTTCCTAGCATGAAGATTTTCTGGCTGTGATGCAGCTGGAAGAAACTCTTGCAGCGTGCCTGTACCGAAGCTGCAGCAGGAGATGGGTACGCTAAGAAACTCTGCTCCTGCTCAGTCCTCTCCACCTGGCACGATGGGCTTTTTGGGGGTGGTTCTGGGTGTAAACTAAAGTTTGCCTCGTTGGAGTGAGGAGCACTTTTGTGCAGTGCACAGGCATTATCTCAGCAGGCAGTTGGGAGCGTGAGTCAGCTCCGCTTCCTGAGAGAATTCAAGGCTTGGCGAGCCGGGGAGGTTGGATGAGGGATGGGTGTGGGTATAAAGGGATAATACAATTATGAGATTAACATACGGGGACCCATCTGCAACAGGAAAGCCATCAGCTTAATTGAAGTAGCTTTTTCTCTCCTCCTGATGCTGTGCATCATCTCAGCACCTTGCTCAGTATTTCATCTTCATCTCCTGGGGAGACCGGTGTTCATGTTGAGATGGCCACGTGTGTGTCCGGCTTCCTCGCTTCAGAGTTTGTCTGCCGTGTCCCCTTGATGTCCCAAGTGCCTGCTGTGGGTTGTGGCTCCTCAGTCTCGCGTTTCCTGCCTTCGGTGTGATGTGAAAATTGTGACTCTGGTGTTCTCCCTTGCGCTGGTGGAGACGGGGTGAGCTGCTGTAGGAAGCCTGTGAGCTGAACAGCGTGGCTCACGTAGCATAAAGTGGCTGTAGGAGCTTCCAAACCCTCTTGACTTCTGCTGTTGTTTGACCCTGTTCCTTTGGGCTTCAAACTGCAGTAAGAGGTAGAACTGGTGCTACCATGGTTACTACAAATACTGTATTTAAAGTGCCTTGGTGTTCAGAAGTGGGTCCAGATAAGGAGTAATGAGACTCCTACTGTTGTAGTTTAACCCCCCCTTTTTTTTTAGTTTATTTTTTAAATAAACAGTGTCACACGTGTCCGTGCGTGGTCAGATGGAGTAAGGGGGACTTCCTGGCTGTAGAGCTTGTGCTCTCTGAGATCCTGTGAAGTTTTCAGGATGCTGACTTGACTTTCCTCTGCTACTCCTAATGAGTCACTGGAAAACACGGCAAGTTGTGACCTTGCAGTGATCAGAAGCCAGTGCAGGCTCTGCCTGGTAGGCAGGGTGCTCCTGGCTCTGGACAGCTCGGTGAATTCACAGCCTCCGTGAAGAAGGGGCTGGATTTCTGTACAGGGAGCCGTGTTGAGTGGTGTTACTCCAGGTCAGCACGTGGTGCCCGGGTAGGTGCTTGATGATGGCATGTAGTAGGTCAAAGATAAGCTATATGTCAAGGTCACAAGTTTTAAAAATTGTCTGTACTTATAAAACTGCATAATTGTGCTTCTCTGGTGCCTTGAGGTGATCTCGAGCTTTCCCCTAAGCAGACAGAGTGCTGCGAGAGCTTCAGGTGATGTCTGTGGTTCTCCATCCTTAGCCAGCATCACCCAGGCTGCTCGGACCCTGCTGTGTAGGGTGTGAATCTATACATGCATTTGTTTAAAAAAAAAACACCAAACCAACCCGATTTTACTGTGAGCTGCACCAGCTGGGACTTCCTGTGTTCTTTGCTTGTGACTGGTGAGTTGTGTGTCGTGACAGGGCAGATGATAACCAGCCTGATTATAGATGAAACAGGATGGGCTTTGGCCATGGTTCAAGGTTAGAGTATTTTAGTGCCTCTCGGAGACTGGGCTGGCTTCTCGTAAGGTGTCTGTGGAAATATCTGCAAACTAGGGAACCAGGAAAAAAAAAAAATATATATTTTTTAGTTTGGGATAAACGTAAGGCTTTGGTGGAGTCCTGGATTTGCAGCCTGCCTCTGAGGCAAGCAGCGGTGGCACGGGGAGGTGTGCTTGCCAAGAGTTGGTCTTGTGCTTGTGTATTCCTGACTTAAGGAAGGAAATCTTTTTAGTGGGTTGAAAAAGATGCTTAGTGATGAAGCTGAGGAGTTTTAGTGATGCTGTGTTGCGAGGGAGGTTTGCACCTGCCTGGCAGGACAGAGGGGTTGTGTTTGTATTGTTGGTGACAGCAGGACTGGGCTTTTAACACGTCCCAAACCAATGGATTAAAGATGCCTGTGCAGTATTTGCTGATGTATTTCTCAGTGTGTTACCATTTTGAGAGAAGACATGCAGATTTGGTCTCCTAGAGACAACAGATGCTGCTGGACACCCAGGTTAGAGTTTTGTTTTGTGGTGTTAAAAAGCATCGTGGGCTGAAGGTCAAGGGAGGTGATTCTCCCCCTCTACTCAGCTCTTGTCAGACCCCCTGGTGTACTGCATCCAGCTCTGGAGACCCCAACTCAAGAAGGATATGGACCTGTTGGAGCAGGTCAGAGGAGGGCCACAAAGATGAGAGGAGGGCTGGAACCCCTCCTACAAGGACAGGCGGAGAGTTGGGGTTGTTAAGCCTGGAGAAGGCTCCAGGGAGACCTTCTTGTGACCTTCCAGTATCTGAAGGGGATCTACAGGAAAGCTGGGGAAGGACTTTTTACAAGGGCTTGTAGTAACAGGATGAGGGGGAGTGGCTTCCAAGTGGAAGAGGGGAGATTTAGATCAGAAATCAAGAGGAAGTTCTTCACTCAGAGTGGTGAGACACTGGCCCAGGTTGCCCAGGGAAGATGTGGATACACTGGGTATGTTCAGGACCAGGTTTGATGGTGCTTTGAGCAACCTGTTCTAGCAGGAGGTGTCTCTGCCAGTGACGGGGGGTTGGAAGTAGATGATGGTTGAGGTTCCTTCCAACCCAGGCTGTTCTGTGATTCTCTATCTTAATACCTTTTAATTCCCTGCTTCTGAAGGGATGCATTTCTGTGCTTCCCCACCCTGGGCAGCACATGGAGCAGAGGTAAGGGTTTGATAGATGCTGGGCACCTCTTCCTAAACGAACAGCCATAATTTGCCTGGAGGCACGTGCTTGATTACACTCGGTTTACTCGTCAGCCACCGTTGCTCTGTCAATAACCACTTGTAGCAAGCAGCAGATTGGAGAGGGATGAAGATAGTGGGTAAGTAGAAGTGTGTACTGCTGTTTGCCTTTCTCCAGGTTGGTGGCAACGTAACAAACTGGGACCGTTCTGAGAAATGAGTCCTGCAGGGATTTACCAGAAATGCTTTGGTTTCCCCCTCCTTCACAGAGCACATACTGACTTCCTAGGGCTGTAAACTGGAGCGTTTCTTTAACTCTGTGGAGTAAGTTTTCAGTCAGTTCAGGGATTTTCAGCTGTTAATTAACATTTTTGTGCCTAGAAAGGAAGAGGAGGAGGGGGAGATTTTCACGAGGCGAGGATCGACGCTTTGCATCGTACACGAGGATGGAAATGACAGTAGGATGAGGTCCCCATTTCAGTTGGTTTTGCTTTGGTGCTAATTCATTTCTGAATTTCCACCTGAATGTCAGGTAGTACCTTGGTGGCTTTTGTAGTTTTCCTGTTTAGGTCTCTCTCTTGCCATCAGTGTTTGATGTAGGTGCACAGATACCATCCTGATTTTAGACTGTTAGCCAGGATTGTGGCTTTCTCTCTCTTTGTCTCTGTAAATGCATCTTCCTTTCTGCTTAGGCAAAGCATTCAGGGGAGGGGAAAGTAAACTGGATACAAGTTAAAGTCAACCCAGGGTCTCCGGGAAGCCTTTCTGTCAGCTTGCAGCTACAGGCATAAGTGTTGCAATAATTTTTCTTGGAGATATTTGTGTTTCTGGACTTGGTCCAGCAGTGACTGTAGAGCACAAGCAGGATATGCTTTGTCTAACTCTTTAGAAGTGTTTCAGGACCAAAATCCAATACATCTTGTTAAATACCTGTAGATGTGCCCGACTTTAGATAAATACCTGAAAGCTGACTCGGGTTAATGAATTGAAGCTCAAATGAGGAGCTAGTGCTAATCCAGTTTAAAAGTCTTTACTCTATTAGTGGTGTCAGTCTTGGCTCTTCTACTTGTAAGTCTGGAACTTTCAGTGGTGTCTAATCGCCAGTCCTCTGAGCTACATGGGCTGCTCTTCTTCTCAGTGGTCTATCTCCCTGTCCAAGTTAGCGTTCTATTTTATTTTTTGGTAGACTTAAAACCATTTCTGATTCTGTTTTCTGGCCGGTGGTAGATCCCAAGGCTGTTCTGACAACAGTCATTTTCTGAATAATGCAGTAATGAATTCCTTCGTGAGCTACTGCAGTACTTTCCTCCTGGAGCTTGGAGGGTGGGAAGTTGAAATCCCTATTTAAACAAAAAGAGTGTTCAAAAAAAGATAATTCTTGCCATTTGGAAGCTTTACCTACATTTTCAGGCCGTCGTTGTGAAAACACTTTCATAGTCTTATTTTTTCTTCCCGCGTTTATGGAATTGGTGTTTCAGATCTGTTTTCTGATGTAAAGCCTTGTAACACAAGGAGCAGCAGTTGCTGAGTTTCAGTCCCGTCAGCAAAATAGGAAATATCTCTGGAAGTGCTTTTCTGCTCTGTGTAGCTTTGCAGCTAAACTGAAATAATTACACTGAGAACTGTTACGCGTAATCGTGTACCCTGATACATAACAAAGCAGATGGATGAATAACTGAGGTATCTTTTGGCCATGATGCTTGGGGTTTTTTTGGGTTTTTTTAGAACAAAGCAGCAGCGCTGAGAAATATTTTTCAGGGCACTGTTTATAGAACTGTAGCACAGCCCTTTTTATAACATGTTTCCAGAGGTTTATGGTGGCTGATTTTACCCAAGGATGTTTCGGTAGCAAAGTGTCTGTTACCCAGTAGGAAATACCAGCAATTAAGGGATACAGGATTTGCTGTGTAATTTATGAACATGAGTGGAAGTCAAAGTGTATCCTTGTAGCACTTCGTTTCCTAAGGCACCGTTCTGTACATCTCTGCTGCTGTAGCTGTTGTGTCACTTTGAAGTTTTTACTGCACGAATGAATCGGTATTGATGTTGGAAAAACTGCTCGAGCAGCTCGGAAGCTGAGCAAAGCGCAGGGGTTTGGGGAGTGTGGAGGGTGTTCTTGGTGGCCTTGTGGAGAATTGTCTTCTTCGTGGACCTCGAGGGAGGTTCTTCTCCCCCTCTGCTCTGCCCTACAGAAGTCACAGCTGGAGTATTGTGCCCAGTTCTGGGCTCCCCAGTTCAAGAGAGAGAGGGAACTACTGGAGAGAGTCCAGCAGAGGCTGTGAAGATGCTGAGGGGGCTGAAGCATCTCTGTGCCGTGGAAAGGCTGAGAGCCCTGGGGCTGTTCAGCTGGGGAGTAGACTGAGAGGGGAGCTGAGCAATGCTGAGCAAGAGCTAAAGGGCCCCTGTGGGGGCAAGAGGATGGGGCCAGACTCTGCTCAGTGGTGCCCAGCAACAGGACAAGGGGCAGCGGGCACAAACTGGAACCCAGGAGGTTCCATCTGCACATGAAGTTCTTTAGTGTGAGGGTGCTGGATCTTGTCCCTGGCTGCCCAGAGAGGTTGTGGAGTTTCCTTCTCTGGAGAGATTCCAAACCTGCCTGGACAATGTGATCCTGGGTCCCCTGCTCTGGGTGACCCTGCTGGAGCAGGGGAGTTGGACCAGCTGATCTCCAGAGGTCCCTTCCAACCCTGACCATTCTGTGAACCTCGCAGCTTGATGTGGTGAGTTCCTAACTGATTGCCAGCAGAACTTTCTGGAGTTACAGCTCCAGAGCAGCTTTGAAAATATACATCTGACAGTGCAGGTGGTTGCTTGGGATATGTGAGAGCACATCAACCATGTAGTGCCCAAGAGGCTCTTCAAGCATCCAGATACCTTTTGGAAGTCCAGCCTTAGGTGTTTGTATTCCCTCAGCCTGCCTCCTTCTCCAAACAAAGCCCGGAAGCACTGACATCACTCAGTTTGGAGTTGAATGTAATAAAAGAACATATGTTTGGGGAATGTAGCTGAATAGCCTGTGGGTCCCAGGAGGAGGGAACAGATGCCAAGCAAGGAGTTGGTGACGCCAGACCGTACCCAAACCTCACACGCAGGCACCTTTGACTGTGCTGTGTTAGAGGAGGGCTTTCCTAGCTTCAGATGAAGAAAGATGGCAAAACCTGGTGTTGGGGGTGCCTCTGGTCCCTCTATCAGGCTAAGGGGAATTTTTGGAAGAGGGCAGGGATGCGGGATCACGGAAAGCTCTGCTGTTACCTCAGCCCTGGCTGGTGCTTTAGCCTTGAGCATCCTCCTGAATCCTGCCAGGAAAAAGTGTTGGCAGCAGGGAATGGTTCAGTGAATGCAGCTGGGTGCATTTATTGAGGAGTTGATTCATAGAATGGTCAGGGTTCGAAGGGACGTTTAGAGATGATCCAGTCCAACCCCCCTGCTAGAGCAGGGTCACCCAGGGCCTGTCACACAGGAACAGATCCAGGTGGGTTTTGAAAGTCTCTAGAGGAGACTCCACAACCTCTCTGGGCAGCCTGGTCCAGGCTCCTTCACCCTCACAGTAAAGAAGTTTCTCCTCCTGTTGAGGTGGAACTTCCTACGTTCTAGCTTATATCCCTTATTCCTTGTCCTGCTACTGGGGACTATAAAAAGAACCTGTCCCTTTCCACTGGACACCCAGCCCTCAGATATCTATAGACATAAGATCCCCTTCTCAGTCTTCTCAGGACTAAACAGCCCCAGTTCTCTCAGCCTTTCCTCATAGAAGAGACGCTCAAGTGTAGCATGTGTAGTGTCTGTGGCAGAGGCTGCATATTGGACATGAAATAAAACCCACTGGTAATAGAAAGTATTCCTGTAGCAGACCCTGGAACAGGAAATCTCTCGATGCTGAGCCAGATGGAAGTCGCTGCTGATGATTTGAGTTTCCAAACCTCGATGCAGATGGTGAACAATTTAAAAGGACATTGCTTTTGGGGGAAAGAAAAAAAAAAAGAATCTGCTGTGCATATGAGCTCAGTGAGCAAATCGTGACCCTGGGATGACTGCGGATTCTCCAGGCAGTCACTTGGAATGTCTTGGAAATGCTGCCCTCTGAAAGAGGGGCTGTGCTGCAGCTTTAATCGCTCCGGAGAGTTCGGGTTGAGTATGACACTGGGGTCAGGGAAGTTATAGATAAGGGGCTGTGGGAACCTTTAAACTTCCTCCTGACTACATAGAAGTTTATTGTCCCGAAATAGGAGCCTATGAAGAAAAAGGCATCAAAATGCCAAAGACATTTTACTATTGTTTAAATAATGGAAAGGGCTAAAAGAGGGTTTGTTCATCAGCTTTTGACTTGCGGGGACCTCTTGTTGGTCAGTGGAAGAAGGAACCAGGTGCAGGCATGACCAAGACTGTGCTTATTCTCTCCTTAACTGCTGTGGAGGCTGTCATGGCATTGAATCAGGGAATTGGTTTGGTTGAAAAAGATCTTTAAGATCATCAAGTCCAACCATTAACCCAGCACTGCCAGGGCACCACTGACCCATGGCCCTCAGCACCACAGCTTGGAAACCCCTCCAGGGATCACAGGGAC
>WUAM01000356.1:1971844-1985794 GCA_024336885.1 Actenoides hombroni
CATCGAGTCCAACCCCCCTGCCAGAGCAGGGTCACCCAGGGCAGCCCACACAGGAACAGATCCAGGGGGGTTTGGAAAGTCTCCAGGGAAGGAGACTCCACAACCTCTCTGGGCAGCCTGGGCCGGGCTCCATCACCCTCCCAGTGAAGATGATTTTCCTCCTGTTGATGTGGAACTTCCTCTGTTTCAGCTTGTGACCAGTGCCTCTTGCACTGTCGCAGGACACAACTGAAGAGACTGGCAATGTTTGAGAAGTGGTTAGCTGAAGTGAGAATTGAGCAGAACTGGTTTTCATCAGTGAATCTTTCCTGCCTGGGATGTCTGGCATGTGGCAGCGAGGTGGACTCCTGAAGGTTCAAGGCTTCTTGGATTCATTTTTGGATGTGTTGAGCACCCACGGGTTGTCTTGGCTCTGGTGACAACTGTGAGCGTTGAAGAGGTGGAAGTAAATATCCCATGGATGGAGTCAGGTGTTGAAGTCCAGCCAGGGAAGTTTGGAGGAGTGGGTATTGACCGTGTGATTTTTGTCTTCCCTGGTATGCAGAAAAACCAAGCTGGAAAAAACCAAACCCCACTGTTTCTGAGTGTTCCTGAGCAGACTGTGCTGTGTGTTCACTGTTGTTAACATCCCTCTGCTCAGAGCCATTTCAAATGCTCATTTTTTTGTTAATGTGTCTTTCATGGAACCCTCTTCTCCTGCAGAACAGCAATTATGGCTTTGACATATTCTGCACCAGACACCTAGGAGGGAGTCTTTGTCTCTCTACGGTGAACAGAGCAAAATGCAGTTGGTGGGTGGTTGCTAGCAGTGTTCTCAGGGCTCAGCTTTGGGACCAGGCTTGTTTGATATCTTTATTAATGGTCTGGACAAGGGGATCAAGGGCACCCTCAGCAAGTTTGCAGGAGACACCAAATTGAATGGGAGTGTCGATCTGCTCGAGGCTAGGAAGGCTCTGCAGAGGGATCTGGCCAGGCTGGATTGATGGGCTTAGGTCAATGGGATGAGGTTTCACAAGGCCAAGGGCTGGATCCTGCACTTAGGTCACAACAACTCCAGGCAATGCTACAGGCTCGGGGAGGAGTGGCTGGAAGATGTTGGGCTGAAAAGGACTTGGGGGATGCTGGTTGACACCTGGCTGAACGTGAGCAAGAGTGTGCCCAGGTGGCCAAGAAGCCAACATCCTGGCCTGGATCCAAAGTAAGGTGTCCAGCAGGAGTAGAGAAGTGATGGTTCCCCTGTACTTGGCACTGGTGAGACTGCAGCTGGAACACTGGGTTCAGTTTTGGGTGCTGCAGGATAAAAAAAGACATGGAGGTGCTGGAGCTAGAGAAGGGCAATGAAGCTGGTAAAGGGTCTGGAGAAAATGTCTTATGAGGGGTGGCTGAGGGACATGGGGTTGTTCAGTCTGGAGGAGGCTGAGGGGAGACCTTCTGTCTCTCCACAACTACCGGAAAGGAGGTTGTAGTCTGCTGGGTGTTGGTCTCTTCTCCCAGGTGACTGGTGATAGGACAAGAGTAAAGGGGCTTAAGTTGCCCCAGGGCAGGTTTAGCTTGGATATTAAGAAAATAAGTGGTGATCTCAGCCTTGGAACAGGCTGCCCAGGGAGGGGTTCAAAACACGTCGAGATGTGGCACTTCAGGACATGGTTTAGTGGTCCTGAATATACGTAGTAGATGGTTAGACTTGATGATCTTGAAGGTCATTTCCAACCTTAATGGTTCTAATGAAACAGTTACAAGGGTGAGAACAAGAATAGCTACCTTGGCTTCTTTCAGTGTCCACAAAACTGTGCTGCTTTCTAAAGGTTTCATTGAAATATGGTTGGTGTTGGTCTTGGCGATGCGCTTGACCTTCGTTCTTCTTGCCCTGAAGTGTCCTCTGTTTCTAATCTTACCCTGTATACTGTGTTTGCTCTTCCAAATTGCTTTTCCATATTTCTTTTTTGTTGTTGCACTCATTTATTTACTGAACTCTGAAGTCTGTAGCCTGTCAAGCCCAAGGAGAAGGAGGACCCCAGAGAAGAGGACCACAGAGAAAAGGACCAAGGCAACCATCACGTACTCGTTTCTTGTTAGCGTTGTAAACTGCAATAAGATGAATTCTGGGGAGAATAAATACTAATTCCTGGAGGTTGAAAATGAAGGCTATGGTTGGAGGCAGCGTTGGGCACCCTGCCCCATCCTCGTGGTGGGATTAGAGCTCCTTGTGTGCCCACTCGGATGTTTCCCGCTTGTGCCCTCGGGGCTAAACCGATTATCAGATTTGAGGTCAAGAAAGTAGTTTTTTTTTTTTTCTCAGTTACCCATCTTTATAGATGTAATTTATGTTGATCCTCTGTGTAAGGCAGGCCCTGACCTGCTGCTTGGGACTGCTGGGAATAGGGGAAAATTGGGCAGGTAACTGAGGGTGCTTCTGGGTCCGACGTCTCATCGCCTTTACAGCCGCGGCGTTTGCTGTGGTTTCTAATGTTGGAAGTGCTTTGTGACCTGTCCTGAGCTCAGCATGTGCCATTGCTGTCCCGTGGGCACTTTTGGTCTGAGCGGCTGTGAAGATTTCCAAAGAGAATGGGAGTTACATGGAACTTACCCAGATCTTTCTTAGTCCAATAAAAATATCTGAGAGTCCCACTTCTGCCCAGTGCCGCACACCAGCCCTGTCCCTGGAAGCTCTTGGACAAAGAAAAGTGAGTGGTCATCTGAGGGGTGGTAGAAAGTTTTGAGGTAACCATCGTATTCCAAAAATGCTTTCAGTCTCTGAAGAGTGATGACAAATAGTGAGAAATTCTGATTCTTGGGTATTTTTAGAACTCTATCCTTTGAGACTGAATTCTGGGAGCTGTGAAGGGGAGGCCTGTGCTCAAAGAAGCACTGCCTTTTATGTGCTGGAAATGTGAAGATGAGAAGTATGTAGAGTTATTAGGTAGGAGGAAGGCTACTTCTGCTGTGTTGCTGGTTAAGAATGGTGGATAAAATGCCTTTAAACTGGGAGATCATAGAGCGGCCTTCCAGTACTTAAAGGGGGACTACAGGAAAGATGGAGAGGGGCTCTTCATGAGGGAGTGTGGAGACAGGACAAGGGGTAATGGTTTCAAACTGGAGGAGGGTAGATTTAGTTTAGATAATAGGAAGAAATTCTTCGCTCTGAGGGTGGTGAGAGGCTGGCACAGGTTGCCCAGAGAAGCTGTGGATGCCTCATCCCTGGAAGTGTTCAAGGTCAGGTTGGAGTGGGTTTTGAGCAACATGGTCTGCTGGGAGATAGTTCTTCCCACAGCAGGGGGGGTTGGAACTAGATGATCTTTGAGATCCTTTTCAAACCATTCTGTGATTCTAAAATTCACTTGGCAACATCACTGGAGGGGATACCTGCAGTTGCAGAACCACGCAGAAACTTTTGTGGGTCCAGCCTGACTTCAATTCATTGAAGTCTTGTGAAATACTGAAGTGGTTGGTTGTGAGGAATCTGCTTGATATTGGAAGACTTAGTTTCTTACAGAGAGTTTGCTCCGTGTGAAATGTAAATATCCAGTTTTAGGACTCGTAACTGGTCTGAGGGACATTGATGAGCAGACTTTCCTCTGAGGGCTGAGCTGGAACTCATGCCCTACAATGAAGTCACTTTTGGAATATACACAGCTGTGAGGTTTGCTGTTTAGGTGCATCTGAACAAACCAAAGAGTTTGCTCGTGGTCCAGAATCCTTTCTGCCCTGCTTTGGGTGTCCAGTGTTGACACCAGCGATGGGTAGCATGATGGTTCTTTGGATTTGGAGCTGGATATTCAGATCACTGGCACAGGTTGAGTAGAGGTGGTCGCTGCCCCATCCCTGGCACCATCCCAGGTGAGCTTGGCCGGGGCTCTGAGCACCCTGCTCTAGTTGCAGATGGCCCTGCTCCCTGCAGGGGGGTTGGGTTAGATGGCCTTGCAAGGTCCCTTCCCATCCAAACCAAGCTATGATCTCTCACGTGGTGTGCCTCTGGCTGGTGGGACTTCTGACTTTCTGAATTCAGCCCTGGAAAGGGAAGTGGTCTTTGCTTTTGTCCCTCCTCACCCTGCTCGTGACTGAAGCCACTCAGAAATATTTGTGCAAACAAATGCATCTGATGAACGTGCAGGTTGTGGATGCTGTCAGGGCTTGCTAATGAGTCAAGTGTGATAATTTGATGCTAACACCATCAAATGGGGCCTCAGACTCTCCCCTGCATACAGGGGGTTGATGCAGTCAACTCTGGCACTCGGGAATTCTCAGAGCACGGTTTTAAATCCAGTCTGCACGCAATAACTTAATGAAGTGACTGAGAAATGCTTCTTTAGTGGTGGCAATTTGAGTTTTCTGAAGACGCTTTTTCTGTGTTGAGCTGAGAGTGGCGGACAGCAGAGTTCATCAGAGAGCTGTGTACGGTTGACACAAAGTGCTGGAAGACAGAAAAGTACCAAGGAAAAGAAAAGAATTGAATATGTTGTTATGAAGCAGCAAAGCATTCTGAACAGAGTGAATCATTAGAATTTAATTGCCAACTTTAGAAAGTGGACTTGTGGCTTTTTTGAGACTCGCTACCATGGGAAATATTAATGGGTTAAAGGACTTGGGCAAACGCGTGCAGATGTCTTTATTTCTTTTTCTTTTAAAACTCCTTTACAGGCAACAGTGAGTAGTAAAGCCCCATTCTGTAGAGCATCAAACCCCCTGGAAGTCGGGTTGCCTTGCTCGTGCTAACAGCAGTGTTTCCTCTTGTCCAGCTCTCTACAACTACGACGCGAGGGGACCGGACGAGCTTTCCTTACAAATAGGAGACACCGTGCACATACTAGAAACATATGAAGGTAAGCTATAAAAAAAGAAATTGCATTTGATTAAACATTGGTTTGTGGCTTTGTCACCTTGTGTGATGAATGGATGACTCCCTGGCTGAAGGACAAAGCCCATTCTTTGATTACCCGGAATTAACCAGTGAATGAAGACGCGCGTGGTCGATGCCCCGGTGAATAACCATTTCCTGACCTCTGGGAGGTGGATGTTCACCCAGATTTGTTTGTATGGATCAATTGTAGCACCTTACCCCTGCGTTAGAGGAATGATAGATGCTTTTTGGCTACCCTGGGGTAATGCAGAAGAGCCTGCTGCTAAAAGAAGTTTAATCTGAATTTGAAAGTCCCATGGGTCCTAAATTATTTATGTCTCCCTTAGAAGATGGGTGCGTGTGTTACAGTGCTGTGGACTGATTTCAGGCTTTTCAGATGCTTTGCTTGTTTTGATATCAAGCTGTAGAAACATGATATGTACCAAAATCTTTCCTCCTTGATCCACGTGGAAGGGAATTTGAATGCTGAGTCTGAGAATCGACAGGATGTGAAAATGGTCGTAACTCTTTTCAGCTCTCGCTTGATTCAGTGCTGAGAGCCAAGTGAAATGCAGCTCTTTCATGATATCCTTGACTTGAAATTTTATGGCATGTTGCAGTTTGGAAAGGCATAAGTAACATCTAACTAAATTGTCTTTAAAATACTGTAACAGTTGTGTGTCTTATGGAATAGTGATTGACTTTCATATATTGATTTAAGTTGTTTCTCTCCACACTGATTTTTTTGGTACATGTGTGTGCCACATTTGCTTTGGATATTGGCTGAATAGGATTTTTTTAATTGTTATGTTTACTGAAAAAATGCTATTTTAACAAAAGTAACAAGCTCTTACTCATCACTGTGCAAATGAATCTTCTCCTTGTTCCTAGGCTGGTGTTTTCTGACAGAGTTCAGCTTGCTGCTGCAATCCCAAATTTGACTCTAAGCAAAGTAAATCTCTCCTTTATCTGACGTTCTGTGCTTTAATAAAAAAAATAAAATCTAATAATGCAAAAAATTTTAAATGCAAATGGAATGATTTAAATATTGGGCAGCTTTGTACTTCTTATATATAAATAGATTTATTTAATGAGTGTGGGAGAAACTCCGAAACTCGACTCGAGTATCTCGAATCCTATCAAATGCTGACTGCTGCCAACTAAGTGGGACAGTGGTGATGACTCACTGTTCCCCTAGACTTGAATAACAGACAGACCTTCACACTCTCATGGTTATTAGGCTTCAAACACATGGGATGAGTTCACGTTGAAAGAAATGCAAATACGTTCATGTTCTCCCAAACATTTTTATAGCGTGATTGCTCATTACGTACCTGCTGTGATGGGAAATTAGATGCCATAATTCTTATCTCTGTTGTTCACAGAGGTGCCATTATTAGGTAATTATTTGAGCTCTTTGATCTCCAGGTTCCTCTACATGAAATTTGTGTAGATGGTGCCCCGGGAGGTTTTGTACCATATGCACCTAAGGTCCAGGTGTGAGCCTGGGAACCTCCCCGTTGTCGGTCCTGGCCCTGTTAGGGTTGTGTTAGACTGTGCTGGGATGGGCCCATCTGAAGAAAAGCTTCCTAACAATAAGAGCCTGGGACAGAGAAGTCATTTAGAAGAGTAATGCCTTTTTGCTGAAGATTTGTGGTTCTCCTTCTCTAAAGTCTACCCCTTTTTCCCCGTATTTAAGATTGCGGGGAAGAAAAAATTGGCTTTTCCTTGGTGTCTGCTGTATTACGTGGTCTGTTCTTGGTATCCTACTCTAGAATCATTACTATTTTGGAACAGTTTTCTGCAATAACTCTTAAGTTAGGAGTTTCTATGTGTCTGGGGGCTTCGAAGTGGTAGACTGGAGTGATTTTTCTCTGAATCTGCTTTGTTGTCAAGAAAAGCTTATGGTAAATCCTTGCTCAGTTGGTCTTCTCTCTGCAGATGAAAGAGGCTGAGAAGTTGGTCTTGCACGCCTAGTCTAGAAGACCTGTTTTTAAGGACAGGAAGGTTTCTATAGGACGTTGTGTTGCCACTGTGTACTGGAATGGATTGCTAGAAGGGATTTTGCTGATGTGTTCCAAATAGTACTATTTTTTTTTTTACCTACCACAGAATGTTAAGGGTTGGAAGGGACCTCAAAAGATCATCTAGTCCAACCCCTCTGCCAAGAGCAGGACCACCTAGAGCAGGTCACACAGGTACATGTCCAGGTGGGTTTGGAAAGTCTCCAGAGCAGGAGACTCCACAACCTCTCTGGGCAGCCTGGGCCAGGCTCTGTCACCCTCACAGTGAAAAATTTATTTCTTAGGTTTCTGTGGAACCTCTTATACTCCAGCTTACGCTTATTTTGGAATTTGTTTTTAGTACTAAAGCACTTCAGTCTTTTAAATGTTAATCAAAGAAAACTTTTTTCCTCTGAAATACAGGAAAATGTTTGTACAGTTCAACACTCAGAGACCTGTAAAGTTTCGGGCTTGTTGAAAACAACCTGTGTTTTTATGGGAGATGGGAGAGTGAAAATAATTGTGCACATTTTACTGTTGAGGTTTCTGTTCTTCCAGGAATCCAAGCAAATCTAAAGCTACTTTTTAGAGTCATTGACGTTGAAAGTCAAATTACTGTTTTCCTTTCAGGTAGAATTGCAGATAATTTTATTTTTCAGCTAGAAAACTTCCTCTTGCTCCTTCTAATGTGAGCCTGATAGGAAAAGCCAAAGAGCAAAGCCATCTGACTTCATAACCATCCTTCATTTTGCAGGAGAGGGGGATTGCATTTCCTGGCAGATATCCCCAAAGAAGTGCTTAGCACCTTCTCAATTAGTACTTGCCAGATCTTTGTCTTAATTCTGGTTCTGTACCTTGAGTGGAATGGGCAAATGGAGCCATGTGATCTCGACTTCAGGTGAAGAGCTATTAAATAGAACAGCAAATAGGCCTCCAAACCAAGCTTGCCTGCTTGAACAGTCGTTAATTTTTCACGCTGCTGTAGGAAGGGATTTTGGGTTCCCAAAGAAGTATTTTCAAAGTTATTCCTGATACTGTGGAAATATCTAGCTGCTGGTTGCAGTTTTTTGCCCCTTTTTGATTTCAATGCAGCAAATACCTTATCTGGGTAACTGTGTAGTAAAGGGATTCATCATTCAAGAAAAACAGCAGCGAGTTTTTGAGTGTCTTTTGCACCTTTAACAGACGCACCGCTATTTCATTGCTCCCTTGTTGTAGCTGGGCCTTTACATGGATGTGTATTTCCAGCTGTTACATCCCATAATATTTGTTCAGGGCGAAGCACATCGATAAGCCACTTAAAAGCCATGGTTACTTCAGAAAACCACTTCTGGCATCAGGCTGTTTTCCTCTCGCTGGCACTTTGTCTGAAACCTACTTGGCCGTGAGTAGAGCGAAGGAGGATTTGGAGCTCCGTGCCCTGTGCTCCAGGGCAGTGTCTGACCCCAGGTATTTGCCCTCTCTGCCCTCAGGCTTTGGATTTTGAATTGCTTTTCCTCTGTTCTGTGATCTCCAAAACGGCTGAGGTTACAAAATCAAGAACTACAATGAGGCAGGACCACCATGTAGATGGGTAGGTGTATTAAGATACCTTCTTAATGTCATTAACAAGCCCTTCAACCCCTTGGGTTTTTTAGTGCTTCTTTAATGCTTGTCTTTCACTTGTCCAGTGTCTGACAACCAGCTGTATTTATTGGGTGTTGAAGAAAAAGAAAATAATCGGTTTTGTGACCTTAATTTCTTTAATTCATGTTTGGTTGGCTTGTCAGTATGTGAAAGAGCTGTCCTCATCTTCCAGAACTAAGGAACTTGAATACTCCTTACGTTTTGAGGGGCTGATTGGAGATGATTTAATACGTTTAAATGACATTGCCCTTACTTACACGTGCCTGCTCATGGCAAGGCTCAGTGCCTCCAATTGAACCAGTGAGAAGGGAGATCTCTCTGAAAATTGGGCTTCCTGCTGAATAGCTACAGACTGGATACTCATCAAGAAACTTGATTTAGGTGAAGAGCCTGGTTGGGCTTGCCCGACCACACCAGAGCTTCCGCAGCGAGCAGGAGTGCAAGCAGTTCTCCAAAGTGGATTTCAACTGCCTTCTGGTCTGTGATCTCTTGTAGCTCTTACTACCTGTTGCAAAGCTTGAGACGGCAGAGATTCAGCAGCGAGGAGCTTTCTTTGCTACCTGGCTTTTTAATCTGCAGTGTGATGTCCGAAGTTGGACGGCCCAGAAGATGGGATGGGTGGTGGAAACAACATGATTGGGTGTTCTTTAGTTTGTACAGTGCATTTGAAGTGGCTCAGTGATGCAGAATCCCCTTCCTTGACCTGCTGCCCATGCTGCTGGGGATGCAGCCCTGCTGGGCTGCCTGCTCATGGTACTGGCTCGTGTCCAGCTTTTCATCCACCAGTATCCCCAGGTCCTTCTCCACATCTGTTTGGTGATTTCCCCCCCCCTCCAATCCTCTCCCATTTTACCTGGAGCAGGAGGGAGTGAACGAGCCATGGCACAGCCAAACCACAGTACAAACTAAGCCCAGTGCAAGCTAGAGCTGAACTGGGGGCAGTCCACGCAGATCTCACCTGCTTTCCTTGGCACTGGTGTCTTCCATGAGGTGAAAGGACTGTGGTTTGTAGGGCTTTGTTTTTGCTCCTGGTTATCCAGCTGCACCGGAGTGGGATGGCTGGAGGAGCACTAAAAGCTGTAATGGTGATGCCTCAGATGTGGCACGAACTGGGAGCACAACAAACAAACCCATTTCCCAGGCAGGGCCACCTGCCTCAGTGGATGGCACAGACCGAGGGATCCTGTGGCATCAGGGCTGCTGTGGGGTCCGTGTTCCCTTCCTCATGCTGGGTGTTTCTGTGTTTTGATGTGTGACTCCTAAATCCCACAGCAGGCTGGTTTGCTGTGGAGTTGCCAAAGGGCTGATCTCCATTTGGGAACTTGAATTCGTGGCATTTAAATAGGTTTTAAAAAAATCAAAACTGGTCAAACAAGACATTTCTGTGAAGTTAATGCTCTCAAGTTGGTTTTGGGTATGTTGGTGAATTGGTAATTAAAAATCAACAGCTAAACACATCACAACATGCCCCCACAGTCACACAGTCTTCTCCGTGAGTGTGGTGCACGTGGCAGTGCTGGGCTGATGGTTGCACTTGATGATCTTCAAGGTCTCTTCAAAACTAAATGATTCTGTGATTCTATCATCACCACTCTGATTCCTGTAGCTTCCAAGAAGACTTGTTTTAGCCAGGCTGTTAAACCTGTAGAGGATTTAAGTTCAGGCAGGGTGTGCGTTGCACATCGGTGGGGAGAGCCATGACCAGAAACCACATTGAAGTGCTGTTAAGCTGAGGAGAAACATCTGCTAGGTGACCATTAATGAACTTGTTCATTCATTTTCCCCCTCCTAGGTTGGTACAGAGGTTATACACTACGAAAAAAATCCAAGAAGGTAGGTGTTGCTTGCTCATTTTTTTACTTGGACAGAGGTGAATTATGGCGTTGGGTGTGTTGTTACAACAGAGACCTTGGTTCAAGCATGGGAGCGATTCACCACATGCCCTCTGAGCTCTAATAACCCTTGGTGTGTAGTCACAACCTCTAGTAAATGTGACATTTTCCAGTTACCAAACTTTTTCACCATTTAGGTCCATAGGTACGTACAGCCACTATGGACGGCTCGATGCACGGCAGCTTTTCTGCAGTACCTGACGTGCAGGAGCCTTTGCCTCAGTAAAAGAAAGTGCAGAGCTTTCTGTTCTAGCTGATCTGTTTAGAGGCTGGAACATATTCCTTGTGAAACCCAACTGCATCTTGGGAAGTGATGCAGAGGTTGACGTGGTGACTTTTCAGCAGTTCCCTGGGAGATGGGGAGTTATCTGCAGTGTAACTGTGCCTGCTTGTGCTTTCAGCACGGATAAAAAGCTGCTCTTTATGGCAGCCTTTCTGAAATGAAAAGAAAGCAAACACCACAAATACTGGTTCTAATGCTGTGTTGGGTTTTTTGGTTGCTTCTTTTTTTCTAGCTTTATAGTAGTAATTAACCAGGATTAAACAACTTTGGGTTTTGCTGCTTCTTTTTTTCACTTGAAGCAAAACACTTCACGTGTAACTTTTCCCCTCAGTGAGGCAAATGGAGTTGTGCCTGCACGTCTGAAAGTACAGGGCAGAGTTGTGTGGTTCGTCCCACCCATTTCCTAACCAGGCCTGTTCTATTTTTTTTCTCTTCTATTTTGATATTTTCTTTTGGAAATGCACAAAGTTTCTTCGTGAAGCTTATTTCCCAAACGTGCCTCATAGAGCCCAAGAAGCAATTCCTCGTTCTTCTTGGAATTAAACTAATTCTGCCTGTTCCTGCAGTTGTCTCACTGCTGCTAAATGTAGTGGATATTTAAAATTTGGTTTTTAATAGGACAAAATGACACCCACACACATCCCCCATCCCCTGCTTCTCATCTTCTGGAGCTTTCTAAGAATTTCAAGTTCCCCCATGATAAGAAAATTGAGTGACTACCTCGAAGGGAGGAACTTGCTTTCTCAGCTTGCCTTGTATCAGTTTTTAATAGCTGTTTTGAAGATCTTATTCTATTTCTGGAATCTTGAGATGAATTTAGAGGATTTTTATTTTTAGTTTGTTTTTTTTTTTTTTTTTTCAGAAAAACAGTACTGATCTTTTCCAGTGCTAGAAGCTGAAGAGGTTTTCTTGGCTTGTAGCACTAACAAGAGGTTGCTGGTAGAAGACTTACATATGTGCATAGTCTGTGTGTGCAGCCCGTGCCCGATTTGGTTCTTACACTGAGTCTGTTTGCTGAGGTTACAATAACACCACCTTGAAGGGACGTGATGTGGAAAACGTAGATTAAAAAGAAAACAAAACACCACAGCATGACTATTCTGATGCTTAAGAGGATGTGAATGGCTCTGCAGACCCAGCATTATTTTTAGGTAATAGATACAACGTGTTACGTGCAACTGCTTATTTAAAACACTCCCCCCCTCCCTTTTCTTCTCTCTCAAAGGGCATTTTTCCTGCCTCCTACATACATCTTAAGGAAGCAACAGTTGAAGGCAAGGGGTAAGTGTGATTTGATAAGAATGAAAATCCATTTTCCTCTTTGTGTCTGTGGAATTGTGGTGTATTATCCAGTAACTTACGTTTCCAGTTAGTTAAGGAGCTGATGATAAAGGTTTGTGTGTTTTTCTCTTAAAATATTTTAAATTGGTCACTCACCTCAAGTTGGAAGGTGCTGTCAGCAGCAGTGCTTAGGGCTAGTGCTGTCCTTTGCCACATGGTCATATAGTTGAGCTAAAGCAAAACCTTCTCTGTAAGAATGTTAATAATTTATCATTTCTCCTTAACTTTTAGTACTGTCTCGACCAATAATTACCTAGATGAACTTTCCCTACTCCCTGCTTTAGTTCTAATTTCAGTTTTTCCATCTTATTTTATCTTCCAGCCCTTGAGTCCTGTGACCTTAGCTTGGTATACTCAGAGGCCTTTGATATGAGAACTTTAATGAAATTGAAGTAATTTCTTAATTCCCCCTCTCCTAAATCTTATAGATTGGACACCTTGCTGAAAGCTGTTTTCGAGGCATCGTTTCCTGCCTTACCAAGTTGTTCTGTCAGATTGTTCATTTTGTGATTCTCCTGCTCCCTTACCTGATGCTTGTGCCACTAAACAGTTTGGGCTGTTTGTTGTTATTTAACAGCTATTAAAATTCAGGCCTTCTATATAAAATCAACATTGGGACGTGCATGTGAAAGTTCATAAAATGGATAACACAACTTGAGTGAAACAGGGGAAAAAAAACCAACTCCAAAGCCCGGGGGGAAAAAAAAGTGGGCTGAAATTAATAATTAATTAGCCAGGTATGAAATGGAGTGAAACAGGATTAAAATATGTTATTCCTTTGTGCCCGATTTATTTTTATACACTGTTAAATATGTAAATGCTAAAAGTACTAATCACGAGATTGCTGCATAATGACATCTTTCTTGCTGATTACAAATCTGCCTTTAAGTACCCTACTTCAGAACCATGAAACGATCTGGCTGTTGTTTCTCACTTTCGGGGCACACAAGACCTACAGAAACTCAATGGCAACAACTTAATACTTGTTTTTTCTTTGTGAGGCAGATATTGTGAAAAACAATTCTGCATTAGCATCGTAGGTTGGGCGTATTTGGCTTTCATGGTAGAATCAGAATTGTGTTGGTTGGAAAAGACCGAGTCCCCAACCATTAACCTGGTACAACTGAGTCCCTTTTGGTTGCTGCTTGTGAATTAGTATGTTGGTTACAGATGGTGTGGTGAGGTATGTAGAGGTTTCCTTCTTTTATGAGGACTGGGTGTCAAGAAGGCAGGGACAGCCTCTTTTCACTTGTGCCTTGTGATAGGATGAGGGGCAATGGATTCAAGCTCCAACACAGGAAGTTCCACCTCAACATGAGGAAGAACTTCTTTACTGAGGTTGTGGAGTCTGCTTCTCTGGAGACTTTCAAGACCTGTCTGGATGCATTTCTGAGTGATCTGCTCTAGTTTTGTCCTGCTCTGGGTTGGACTCGATGATCTTCAGAGGTCCCTTCCAACCCCTACTATTCTGTGAGTATAGAAGTACTGAAGGGGGACAAAAAAGCATGATGTCCCCAGATTAGTCCCAGGCCATCAAAAGTACCCTTTACAACATGTGACTGTACTGGTCTACAGCTCTTTGCCTCTACCTGGTAATGCATTCTTTTGTAACTTATAAAGTTATAGTAAGTGATGGCACTTTCAAGGCTGTTAGTACAGAATTGGCTTTGGAAATCAACAGTTCTTCCTTAGGAATGATGTAGCAGTGCTCCAGTCTTGAGGCAGAGTGTCTGGAAAGCTGCTCAGCAGAAAAGGACCTGGGGGTGTTGGTCAACAGTCGGCTGAAGATGAGCCAGTGTGTGCCCAGGTAGCCAAGAAGGCCACCAGCACCCTGGCTTGTCAGCAGTAGGGTGACCAGCAGGAGTAAGGCAGGGATTGTCCCCCTGAACTGGGCACTGGGAAGGCTGCCCCTTGAATCCTGGGGTCAGTTTTGGGCTCCTCACTCCCAGAAGGACATTGAGGGGCTGG
>WUAM01000356.1:1993262-2010571 GCA_024336885.1 Actenoides hombroni
ATCTGTTCCTGTGTGGGCTGCCCTGGGTGACCCTGCTCTGGCAGGGGGGTTGGACTCGATCTCCAGAGGTCCCTTCCCAGTCCCTACCATGCTATGATACTATGAATACCAGCCACATGTCCTGCATCAATAAAAAAAACAAACTCCCCCAAAATATTTGTTATTACAATGGAAATTTTTCTCATTTTCCAGTGAATCCAAACCAGACACTTTTTTTTTTTTTTCAGAGGAACAGGCTTAGAACAAGTTTAGAGATATGCAAGTCTTGGAGGGTTTGTACTAGTTTTGGGTAATGCATTGGAAATAAAGCCATACTGCCTGTTCTTAATACATCTATTCTGTGGATGTTCAATTCTGGTGTTTACAAAACATCCCCAAAATGTGGTTCTTCTTGAAATAAATCTTCCATAAGCAACAGACTATAGGAAAAAACCCCAAACCCTGCGTTGTCCTTTTCAGATAGATGGGCTTTGGAGAGCCCATTAGATATCCTCAAACCCCATCCCAGTTGCAGCTCTCCCAGTGGTTTGTTGACTGTGTGTTTGTCAGATATTTTACTGTATATCCAGTGTGGTGTAACTGCCTCTGCTTGTTATGATCCTACGTTGGCATGTAAACCATCTGCCTCCTCAAATTATTGGCAATCCCCTGTTTCCCCAATTCGTTTGCAAAATTTCGATTGATTTGGAGTGCACTTGAAGAGCATTTCAAGACAAAGCAAAATACAACCCTCCTCTGCAACCCCCTCAAGCCAGGAAAAACATCAAACCTCTTCCTGATGTAACAACTTAAACAGACCTCTGTAGGCTATTAAAATATTTTTTAAATTGCAAAATATCTGAGAGAGAAATTAGGGGCTGTGAGTCGTCCTTGCAAAACAATAATGAAAGAAGTTGTGTAAATAAAAACCCCAACAAAATAAACCAACCAAAACAAAACCCAACACTCCAAAAAACTACCAGAAACCAAAAGTGGAACTGAGGTGTTTTTTAGATGATATGGTGATTGCTACAAGGAGGACATTGAGGTGCTGGAGTGTGTCCAGAGAAGGGCAACAAAGCTGGGGAAGGGGCTGGAGCACAAGTGTGGTGAGGAGCAACTGAGGCACCTGGGCTTGTTCAGCCTGGAGAGGAGGAGGCTGAGGGGAGAGCTTCTGGCTCTGGACAACTCCCTGACAGGAGGGTGGAGCAGGTGGGGTCGGGCTCTTCTCTTAGGGAACAAGTGATAAGTCCAGAGGAACTGACCTCAAACTCTACCAGGGGAGGTTTAGGTTGGACATGAGGAACAATATCTTTCTGCAAGGGCTGTCCAGGGCTGTCCCAGGCTGCCCAGAGCAGTGGTGGAACCCCTGTGATCCCTGGAGGGGTTTCCAAGCTGTGGTGCTGAGGGACATGGGTTTAGTGGTGCCCTGGCAGTGCTGGGTTAATGGTTGAACTTGATGATTTGAAAGGTCTCTTCCAACCAAAACAATTCCCTGATTTGCTATTCGTTCAGTCCAGAAATAACGTGGTGTTGGTTTCTTTTTTTTTTTTGTTAGATTCAACTTGCACTGAGCTGATAGTTCAGACTTCAGAAGTCTTAGCAGAATTTTAGCTGAACAACTGTTTTCAGCACAACTAGTTTTGAGTGTTCAAGACACCACAGCTTTTCCAATGTGTTGCCCTCTACATCTCTGGCTGCTGTTACTCAGGAGTGTGGTGGTTGTTCGTACGTGTCACTGGTTTCACAAATCAATAGGTGACAATTGCTAAGAAGTTTGTGCTTTGCTTTTTCTTGTAGGTGACGTTCGTAACGACATCTACGTGACGTTGGTCCAGGGAGATTTTGACAAAGGCAGTAAAACGACGGCAAAAAACGTTGAAGTTACAGTGTCTGTGTATGATGAAGATGGCAAAAGATTAGAGGTAGCAAAATGTTTAACGTCGGGGGTTTATTCAATTTTGATACCTGTCTGTTTAAGCCTTTTTAATGTCTTTGTAGTTGTCAAGCCCTCAGTTTTCTCTGGAACAAAACTTTCTCCTCTGTCAAAACTACCTACTTGTCGCGTCAGCGTGTGTATTTTAGTACTAATTTAATCAGGAGCTCTGAGCATGAGCCATCCTGTCTTATTTTGATCTACCTCGCTGATTAGTGTTGGGTTTTTTTTGTTGTTGTTGTTTATTTGAAGGAAAAAAAAATGTAGTTTGAGACAGACATAAACATCTTCTCTTCTGTTTGTGTTTTCAAGAGCGTTATTTTTCCTGGTGCTGGTGATGAAGCCATCTCAGAGTACAAGTCTGTAATATATTACCAAGTGAAGCAGCCTCGCTGGTTTGAGACTGTGAAGGTACAGAAACTGTTGCAAGAACTTCCTCTGGGGGGGTTAATAGGCAATTCCTACCAGGTTCACTGATGCCTTCTTGCATCTGTAGGCAGGAAGTGGCTGCTGGGGGATGGCAGAAGCCTGGATGGTGGTGCTGGGGAGCCTGAATGTAGGTGTGATTAGCAAAGTGTGATGGCTCTAGCAAAAATCCTGGGGGAGAAGAGCATGGGTTACATCTCTGCCCATTGCTTACGTGGGGATCAGAGCCACACTAGTAGTGTATGTAGTACAAGTGTTGTGCAGATAACCCTTTATATTAAGAATTTTTTTCTTCGTTGTTGAGAATCAAGTTCACCTCTTACCAGCCCAGCTCAAGAGGGGTTCATTTCTTCCCTTGGTGGGAGTGGCAGGGGAGATGTTAAGGTTACAGCTCAACATTTGAAGTCGCAGGTCTTGTTGGGTAACTTGACAGGCTTCATTCTTTCTTGATGCAAGAATTGGCACCTCCATCTCTGCCCACGATTTTCTGGGGGACTCTGTGCCCTTTCAAGGTCTTTTGTGGTAAAATGAAGCTGGCATTTAACATTAATTGTTTTGAAAGCACTAAGAATGTTGTTGAAAGATGTCTAGATGAGATTTGGTAAACAGTAACATATGAAGATACTGTGCTGACTGTTTTCTTTCTCCTTCCTCTTTCCCCGTGTGTGAAGGTCGCAATCCCCATCGAAGATGTGAACCGCAGTCACTTAAGGTTCACGTTCCGTCACAGATCATCCCAGGACTGTGAGTAATTCAGCTTTTTCTCCGTGGTTCTTGTCAGTGACTGGTGCCAAAATCTGCTGAAAACAGGAGTAACGTTCCTTATCTGTAGTGTAGGCTGTTGTAATTGTGTTTAGTGTGGGGATAATTTTTTTTTCCTTGCCTGTTTTATGTTAACATCTCAGCTTTTTTTTCCCTTTACATCTTCTCTTACCTGTTGCCATCAAGTGTTTTCTTTTCCTGCTTAGTTATTTCTTCAAGTCAAATCGAGGTAGTGAATAAAGCTTCCAGTTAGCAACCAAAGGGGCTGTGGTGTTGTACATCTCAGAGGGGTAGGGAGTATAGAATCATAGAATGGTTTGGGTTGGAAGAGACCTTAAAGATCACGTAGTCCGACCACGGTGCCATGGGCAGGGACACCTCCCACCAGAACAGGCTGCCCAGAGAGGGGTTGTGGAGTCTCCTCTGGAGACATTTAAAACCCGCCTGGCCGTGTTCCTATGTGACCTACTCCAGGTGGTCCTGCTCTGTCAGGGGGGTTGACCTAGATAATCTTTTGAGGTCCCTTCCAACCACCATTCTGTGATTCTGTGACCCAGGTAGTAAAGATAGTTGTCAACTCCACATGTGAAATGGGAATGTGGAAGAGTTTGCAGTAGGCTTAGCACCAGTATATGAAGATGTAACCATTAAGAAACTTGGTTTCTGCTTCTCAGACTGACTTGTGGGGGTTTTTTTCAGTAATTTTGATCTAAAAGATGCTTGAGAGCTTGAGATTTTCCTCAGCTTTTCTGTAATGTTGCCAAGATGCTTTGAGCTGTTGAGGATCAGATGGAGACAGCTGCACATCTTCCATTTGTCAACAGTTGTTTCATAGTGAACTTTGGTGATTTGCCTCGGACGTGATGACGTTCACTCCACGTAGTGGTTACAGGGGCTCTTCTGGCAGGAGAGCTTCTCTAAACTTGCAGCAAATTTCCTTGCTGTGGAATAAATGGGTAGACAAAAGCATTATTGAAGTAGTGCCCACTTGATGGGTTTCAAGACTCCTTGTGTATGTATACTTGTGTCCCATGGAGTACATTACCCCAGAGCCCTTTTTTAATTGAAGCTCTAGATTTTGCCAATTAATAATAAAAGATTTACTGAGATAGTGATACCTGCTAATGTAAACAGTGTGCTGAAAAATCAATGTCATTAGTGTCAAAATGATGGTTGTACACTACAAATGACTAGAGTCAGAAGTATTTTTACAATGACTCAAAAATTTGGGTTGGCCGTGGTTTAAGTATTGGAGGCTGTGCCTTAGGGCTGCAGGGCTTTCTCAGAGGCTCCCTGGGCTATCTCCAGTTGGTTGCACTTCTCTTCTTGTTTTACTCAACTTACTTTGTGATTTCTACTTGCCCTGTTGCTTTGTTTTTACTTAACCTTTAGTAATAGTTTTTGAACAGTGAGTCCGAACTGAATGCATTTTCTAGTTCTTGTTGGTTGTAGATTGGGTCAGCTCTCAGAAACTTGGGCACTTCATCTGTGGTTATGGATCCAGTTCCTGGTTTGGTTCTAGTGTTCCCCCTCCAAATGACAGAGCCCTGATGAGATCCTCAATGCTTTAAATCATTATTCTAGGTACCAAGCACTGCTTTTCTTCTAGCTCCTAAAAATCTGAACGTTATAAATGCCTCAGATTTGAGTTGGTTCTTAAAAAGTTGCCTTAATCCAGCTTTCTAAAAGAACAAACAGCATGTAGAAATATTAAGCATCTAGTTACTGTTGGCGTGGTCAGACTCACATTTATTTTGCACTTTTTTTGTTCTGTCTTGGGTTTGGAAGACTCTCCTGATTTCTTGTCCACTTTCTCCATGGTCACTTATTTGCAGGTTACCCCTGTTGTTTGAGATTTAGGTGGACAGTCTATATAAATATCAAATACTTAACTTTGTGGTGGTGTTTGGTTGTTTTTTTGTTACAGCCAAAGATAAATCTGAGAAAATATTTGCCCTGGCATTTGTGAAGCTCATGAGATATGATGGGACAACTCTGAGAGATGGAGAACACGACCTCATAGTTTACAAGGTAGAATTTTGAGATACTTTAGTCTCTCCATAGCACCTAGCTCAGCTGGTTGACTTTTAGGGAATTACTGTTACAGAACTGCGCAGAAAAATGTCTTGTGGACTATTCTGTTTGATCAAGTGACTAGATAGCAAGTACTGTGCAATTTGTGTTTGATTGTTAAACCTTGGATATGTTTTGCTGGGGATGTTTTAATTTCAAAGGCACATGTTATTGAGTTTTAAGTGGGTTTTCATGTCTGGGAAAAGTTACTTGTGTGGCTCTAAGTATTGCATCTTGGTTTTAATCTGTAGGCAGCGTAGTGCTAAATTACTGTTGTTAAAGAGCCCGTTGCATTAGCAAACCTGAGCAAATGTGGTGTAAATACTGAAATTTTATTATTGACGAGATGTTTTTTACTAGGTGTTTTCAAATTGTTTCATGTTGTATTTAAATACTGCTGTAGGCAGAAGCAAAGAAGCTGGAAGATGCCTCGACGTATTTAAGTCTGCCCTCTACTAAAATAGAGCTGGAGGAAAAGGGACACTCTGCCACAGGGAAGAGCATGCAGAACCTTGGAAGCTGCACCATCAGCAAAGACTCTTTCCAGATTTCTACTCTAGTTTGTTCAACAAAACTTACCCAGAATGGTAAGTTCATAGAAATGTTGGAGTTTCTGCTCCCTGCGGCTGGAGTGGGGTTGTGTGTCCTGACTTTCCTGCTTCATCCACCCCCCTTCCTGTGTGAGTGGATATTGGGTTGTTGGCCACGCAGTCGAGGATTAAATTGTCTGCTTGCAGCAAAAGAGCATCTACTGAGAGCGTGTTTTATCCAGCCTTTTCTCTACCCATGGGCTTTGCTTTAGAGCAGTTCATGTTTCTAAGAAAACAGAAGCATCTCAAGTTAAAAGGAAACGGGAACATTGTTTGCCATATAGCTGAGACTTTTATGCTGAAGTACCCTGAAAACAGGCTCTGTGGCATTTTACTTCTCTGTGGGTATGAATAATAGCACTAAGAAAGATGAGTTTGCTTTTGAGAGTAGGTAATATCACGGCTCTGCTCCCAAATAAGCTGTTTTATGTTATTTCCAAGGTGCAATATCTATATCTTACAAGCAAAGAAAGCTCTGTTATTTCCTTGTGCTGGGCAGAAGGGATGAGAGCGTGAGAATGCGTTGCGTGGAGGTCACTCGTGTTCTCACACTCGAGTACCACGGATGGAGTTGGTATATTTTGCTCCTTTTAAAACCTGCCTTATATACATTTTTCAGGTGTTATTTGTCAGCTGGCTGACTGCATCCGAAGGCTGTGGCAAGTAGAGCTGATGGCAGCCACCAAAGCAGATATTTCACATTGCCAGCCTGTGCCCTCTCTGTAATTTTTGTGCCTCGTTGCCATGGAGCGGTCCCTTGTTCTCTTTGCTGCACCAGGAGTAGGCTCAGGAGTGTGGGTGGGTCATTGAGATGTGAGTGAGTCATGCCAGGGAACGGGATCGCTCCTTGGTGACTCAGGAGAAGGGGGGCTCAGAATGGATCTGTCGGGAGCCCAGGTTGTGGCTGAGGAGAGCTTGGGATGAGGGGTGGGTGGGAATAACGATGAGATTTGTCACGGGATGAGTTCTTCTCTATCCAGGGGAAAAGTCACTGCTCTGGTCCGACTTCATAATCACCTCGTCATTTTATTGTGGTGTTTTTTCCGTGGCGTCTGTGTTACAGCACATCCTCGGTGTTTCCTATTCTGAGCACATCAGATTCACTGCAGTCTGGCAGTCTGGTAGCCTAAGAGGGTATTCAGCAACACATTTGGAAATGATTTTGGCATTTCGGAGCGAAGATGGGATCGTAGCTGGGCAGTGACACAGTGGGTTTGGCCTTCTGCAGAATACAGAACCCAATATGTGCAATTGAGATGCTGTTTCTTTCTGATATTAGTTGCTTGTTTGGGGTTTTTTCCCCCTCAGATCTTTCCTGGTGCTTGTTAGTAGTCACAAGTATCACACTGTGATTGATACACTGATGTTGCTTTTGCAGAACTATTACTAAAATTAAGACCGAGCGTTGATTCTGGCTTAATTTACATATAATTTGCTCTGAAGTTTTGAACTCTATTTAAAAGTTGCTGTTAATGATGTTGTTGGTGAAACTTCTGCTCAAAGTTGCCAAAGCCTTTTTCTTCTCCTGCAGAGAGTTTGGATGTTATTAGAGATTTGGTAAAGGATCCTTAAGCAATCGAGAAAAGAAACAAAACAATTTGATCATGAAATTCCTCCCTCCAGTATAATTTCTCACCTAAAAACTGACAGCACTGTTGAGGTTATAGCTTCTGAAACTGCTTTGAACTTCTGTAAAGTTGTTGGTTAATATTCTTCCTTTAACTCTCTGAAGTTAAAATCCATGATTATCCTCACTTACCACAATGTTGAGCCAAAACATGATTTTTCTCCCTTCTTGGTCATCTATGATGAATTATTTCTTCACCGTCCATGAGCATCTTAGAATTGGCTTTAAGACCTATTTTTAGTAATTTTGAACATGTGTGAAGAAATCATATGGCTCTTTCTACATTATATTTGATGTTGCAGACTATCTTTTTTGCGTTTAAGCTCTTTGAACACTCACTTGACTTGAGTTCTCTGTGAACTGTAAGTTATTAATGTTGCTTTTTTGTTTGTAGTTTATGTCCCTAGCATCTGAAAAGCCTCCAAAACAGCAAACTTGGCTGCTGGTCAGACTTCAGCTATTTCCTTTGAGAGAAAATGATAGCATGAAGTATCTACTTAGTTAACTTTGAGCAGTTGTTAGTGATTTGTGGCAGAATATATTAAAGCAAAACATTTCTTGGCCTTTTTCTTAGATCATAGAATCAGAGAATCATTTTGGTTGGGGAAAAAACCTTCAAGTTCATGGAGTCCACTGCCAATCCCACCACTAAAGCATGTTGCTAAGCATCTCTTCTATATGTCTTTTAAATATCTGCTAGGTATATAAATACCTCCTAGATTTTGAATTGAATTTTGAGGAAGAGTAGCGATGTAAGATAAAAGCGTAGGACTGTCTGGAAAAGAAGGCATAAAAAACCCAACCCAAACCCCAACCTCCTCAAGAATTGGTGAGAAGATCAGCTCTTGGAGGCATCAGAAGTTGCTGCTCAGCATGGGTGGGTTTGTTTTCTTGGGGTGCTACACGATGCCATTCAGCCATAGTCTCTGGGCTGGCTTTTGGTCAGATCATTTCTTTTGTCAAGCTGGTGCCTTGTTAGACTGAAACCAAATGCAGTGGTGGAAAGCTGATGGAAACATAGCAAAGAAACACTTCAGAAAATCATAGAGGAATCTTTACTTCCAGCAGCTGTTTCTCTGTTGATGTTGACCTTCCAAGCCTTTGGTTTCAGCCTATAGATATCTTGTAGGGTATATTAAAAGTATAAACCATTTAAAAAAAAAAAAAGAGGACTGGGATTGTTCAAAGCTTTAATGTAGTAAAATGCTCTTTACTTCTATTCCCAAAGAGGTAAGAAGGCTTGGTTTGAGTGCTGCTCGAGGGGGAATCTATCCCAAGGAGAACCATTCCTCTAGGAGTAATTTTATTTATTGCTTAGGATGGAAGATTTGGGGCAAGTAGAGCAGCTGCTGTGTGTCTCTACATATAATTCCAGAATATATTCTGCAGATTCATGTCTTGGTAAACAGTTTTTTGGTTGGTTTGAATAAAAGAAGTGAGGGAGTATGGGTTGGGAGAAGTTGTCTGTCCTTATTGTTTTAATTCTATTGGGTAGAATTCACATAATAACCATCTTGGGGGGTGGGTAATGTGCAGTGGTAATCCAATGGCTACACTGAAGGTAGACAGTCTGCAAGATCTTCAATTTGTCTCTCTTCAGGGGCTGCTACCGAGGATGACTTTCAAAGAGTTTGTTTTGTGCTGAAAACTGACTTGGAATAGGACAGGAAGGAATCTTTCCCTGATGCTCTTGTGGCTAAGGCAGGATGAACTTGGGGTTTTGGGCTTGGGGGCAATTCACAGAATCCCAAAATGGTAAGGGTTGGAAGGGGCCTCGAAAGGTCATTAGTCCAACCCCTCTGCCAGAGCAGGTGGCATCTCAACAAACTCTAACTTACTGGGGCACCAATGTGCTTTTGATTTGCAGTGGAACCACAATTAGTGATGTCCTTAAGAGAAGTTTTCCTTGAAGGAAACTGAAAAATGGTGTTGGGGCTCTTTGTGATTAATAAAATGCCTTCTGTATTCCCTTAGGGATCAGCAAATGCTGCAGTGACGTGATCTGACACCAGCTGAATAGCGGGCTGTAGAACTCGGGGACGGGGCGATTTGCAGTCGGTTGGTTTTGTGATCTGCCCTGTGCCCTAGCTCTCCATCACTTGGAAGCAGCCAGGCAATTTGGGCACGATGAGTTATTAAGCAGACAGCTTTCCCCTGAATTAGCTTTGTTTGCAACTGTTTGCCTTGCATTGTGCCTTATTTTTCTTTTCAGTTGGTTCAGAGAAAGTGGAAACGTTAATGCTGCAAGAGTCACGGCCCTGTAGATGTGACTCCGTTGGTGGCTGACTAATTTCTTTTTGGCATCCTGTTTTAAACACACAACTGGTGTGTACAACAAATTAAAACTGAGGGATCTGACTTTCTTGGCCGGGATTTTAACTCTGCCATTTCAAAAGCAGGCTGCTTCTTTGAAAGCCTTTCGGAATTCTTTCGCAGCAAAAGTATTATACGAGGCCTCTGTGGTGGCAGGGGCTTACCAGAAGACATTGCTATCCAGTAAAAACGGCTGACCTAAGGAAATAAACCTCTTTGGCCTGAAAGTGGGAGTGAAAGTAAATATCCCCCCCGATTTAATTGCTTTTTCTTATTCCCAGTTGATCTCTTGGGACTTCTGAAATGGCGATCGAACACGAACCTGTTGCAGCAGAACTTGAAGCAGCTGATGAAAGTTGATGGTGGCGAGGTGGTTAAGGTAATGAGGTCGTTTCTTTCCAAATAAACTTGCTATCCTCATTTTGCTGAATCTTCTATTTTGAGATAGGAATATCTTTTTGTTCCCTGCTCCCCAACCTCGCTGCACACGCTTGAGCGTTAAGTTGTAACCGGTTATTTCTCAGACTTCAGGATGCTAATGCCCTTCTCTTTGCCCTCAAAGAAGGTTGCAGATGTTGGGTAGTGGCAAAATACACAAAAATTGCAAATTTCTGACAACTCGGGGTGGTTTCTTTTAAGCACTTCAGTGATTTCTTGCACACAGCTACGTGAAGGCAAAGGGCGATTTTCTTCGCAAGATGAAAATATCTTGGGATTCTTATATAGTGATATTAAATGTAATCTTAATATATAGATGTGGAATGCAATCCTACTGTGTGCTGCTGTTGTTTAAGAAATTATTTTTCCTGAAAATATTTAGCTGAGCCAACTTACTTAGATTTGCCAAGGCCACAGAGTGATTGCAGAGACCTACGTAGAGAGAATTAGCTGTGGCAAATAGTAGGCTGGGACTTCATTGACTATGTTGTAATCAGATTTTTCTAGAAGAGTGTCCAAAGATGTAATGTCTTGGGGACAGATGACCCTTGAGGGCTTGTAGTGTTCCCTTCACTTGATATTTAACGTGGTTAATAGAAGCAGAATGAATGCCTCATCTTGAAGTCACTTAAACCATCCAAGAATGCTGATGTTATCCTTTGAGCGTGGTGGAAATGGTATCTCATGTGATTTGCTTTGCAGGAAGGTTCTACCTGCTGCAGTTTGGTTGTTGATCATTTGATAGCTAAAAACCTGACACGGATACTGGCTTCTGCCAAATGTTGTCATAGCTCTGTCACCTTTCATTTCCCCTCTTCTCCATGCACCGTTGCAGGACTCGTATGAAATCAGGCTCCCTTTTCCCTGTTTCACAGGGATCTGAGCAGAACTGGATTTATACGTAGGGCAGAAGAATGAATGTTTAATTTGCTCTCTTCACCATTTTCCTTCTTTTTTTTAGAAGACCACTGTTTACATTATCCATCTGTTACATCAGTGTTCAGAGTGTCTCTCTGCACGCCACTCTGTTGCGTGTCCATAGTATCCAGTTTGTAACTGTTCCTTTCTATTCTTTCAGCTTTTTCTGTCCCGTGTTTTTGAATACGATACATGGTACGGTCTATGTATGTTAAAAAAAAAAGTACACGTGATAAAACCTACTCAAATTTTCTGTTAAACTCTTTATTTTTTTTTTTTTTTAAAAGCTCCAGTAAAATGCCTTTGCCTCCAGGTGTTCATTTATCGCTGAGTGGAGATAAGCCAAGACACTCATTCTGTGACTGACTGTTTCAATAGCCTTTGGAAACTGTAAATATTATCTCCTTTTAACAGAGGCTCTGATTCCAATTGTGCTTTGGGTCTGTAGGATATGAGAACATAAATGAATAGTCCAGAAATTATTTGTACGAGTTTCCTACCCGAGAAATGTTTTCTTGCTGCTTTACGCGACAAAAGCATCTATCCTGTGGTCTTCTTGCTGTTACATGAAGTCCTTGTGAAGAGATTTAGGAGTTGAGCTCTACCAACAGAAGCCAATGTATGATACCTGGATGTGAAATGAAGACTTGGTCATGATGTGGCCTTCTGACCATCCTTTGTTTTTAAAGGGACTTAGCCAGGCTGTGTTTGCAATACTACTTCTAAAGTACTATTCTAAAATACTACTGCTATAAAAGAATGCTATTTCTTTTTAAACCAAGACAGAAACTCCTGTAAAAGCTCAAAACTGTCCTTTGCTCTTCCTTTCCTGTCCTCTGCTGGTTAAATGTACTTGATTTGCACGTGTTATCTTTAATTGAATGAGTGGGACTGTGAGAAGGTATCGTCCCCCACCTCTGCAAATCCTGTAGAGAAATTATGAGCTGGATCTCCCCCAGAACTGAAGTCTAAAATCAGCTGCAAGCATTTTGACTTTTTCCATTTTTTTTAAATCTTCAGTTATTAGTGGTATGATCTGTGGCTCTATCCTTGCTTGTTTTGAGCAAGTTTGGCATTCAGTGGTGTTTAGTGAGCTGCTAAGTGGGGGTTAATTCCTGAGATTTCACTCTAGATTTAGGACACAGTCCAGGTGAGTCATGTTTGATCTGGGACACTCATTGCATGGGTAGAAATTTTAAAGGGAGGAAGATGGGAGTCAGGCTGCTTTTTCCATTGCTTCCGTGGTGTACATCTTTGTAGTTGTAGTCTTGGCAACTGTAGAATTGTTTAGGTTTGAAGAGGCCTTTAAGATCAAGTCCAGCTGTTGACCCAGCACTGGCAAGTCCACCACTAAACCATGGCCATCAGCACCACATAGACATGGCTTTTGTTCAGATGTTCTTCCCTAACTATACCTTGTCTTGTGTACAAGACAAAAAACATTTCTACTTCATTTGAGACAGAGGAGCTGGAACAAGCCATGTTGAACCCCTTCTTTCTCAGACGGAGACCATGATCCGTCCTTGTTCTGCCTTGGAGGAGCCCATGTTGGTTTGGGGTCATCTGGTTGAAGAAACTCCTCAGACACAGAATCCCATCATGATAAAACTGACCGTGTTGTTGAGTATCTCTGGGCAATGCATGGATTACTGGTTGTCATTGGGAAGAAATATTGTCATTAGACCTGCATAAAAGAGCTTTTATCCTTCTGATTAACACGAATCTCCTGACACTAATCTGCTTTTACTTTCGTGTTGCACAGATCAGGGGGTCCAGCCAACTGGCTAGTGAAGATTGGACCTCTCTTACAGTGGTAGAAGCGTGTAGGTTTTGGGCTGGGGCAGGAGGTTGTGTGCTGGGTTTCCCCACACCTTGCATGTGTGTTCTCCTTTTGAAATGGTGGCTCTGGGTTGCTGCAGTCGTGGAAAGCGGTAACGCTGTGCACTTCTCGTTGCTCAGCTCCAATCTACTGAGGATGACTTGATTTATTTGGCATGAGGCTCAGTTGCTTGTCTGGTTTGTGCTGTGAAACATCGGGCTTCAGAAAATGCATGATCCCGTTGACTGTTGAAAATGAGTTGTGAGATGTTTTTGTTCCTTCACTAGAATAGATTAAACTCCTTCAGGTGTACCAAGTGTGATTTATGACTTTTTTGCCTTCTGAGTGATACGGGTTTATCAATAATCAACCTAACTAAAGAATAATTTGCTGAAAACAGAAATGTTAAATTTCCACCTTTTTTTGGTTTTGCTAACTTTCAAACTGCCTTTACATTGTAAAACATAGAAATGAAAGCAGATGTGTCTGAAGAAACCTGTGTGAAATCTGAATTTCTTTTTTCCTGTAAAAAACATGACTTGTGTATTTATTTCTAGTTTCTTCAAGATACATTGGATGCACTTTTTAACATAATGATGGAGAACTCGGAGAGCGAGACGTTTGACACGCTAGTGTTTGATGCTTTGGTAAGTTTGCATTGCAAGTGGAATAAAATTTTGATACTCTAATGAGTAAATAAAACAGAAAAAGATGTACATGTAGAATGAAGTTTTATTAATGAGAATCTTGGCTGTTAGTTAAAATTTTTAAATTTAACTATAAATTCTTCGAAATTTCTGTTGGACTTGATCAAAAGAAGGTTGGGTTATATCACATCATCCTCCTAGAAAAGATGGAAGCAATTGGGTGCAGTCATTTCAGTGGATTAACAGCACAGTTTGACAGAAATGTGAAGTTTGTGCTTAGAACAGAAAACTCTGTTACAAACAGGAAACTTTCACAGGACAGGGGAATATGAATATTTTGGGAGGTTAATCAAAAGCCAAAGTCTGTGTGTTTTTAATATTACTTTGTCTTCTCTGAAAATAAAGATGACTAAATGTGTAACATTAAAGATTTTTTTGAGGATGCAAATGCAGTAATCCCATTGGGTTTTTTCAGGTATTTATCATTGGACTGATTGCTGACAGAAAATTTCAACATTTTAATCCTGTCTTGGAAACCTACATTAAGAAGCATTTCAGCGCTACGTTAGCCTACACGTAAGTGTCTAAATTTACTTGTTCTGATGTGGCTTACCTAATTTTTTCAGATAACATTTTTTTTTTTCTCAGTTACTTGTTTCTGTTGGTTAATTAGGACTTTGCCTATTGAGCTTGGGAGGGTGGGAGGTTCTTGAAGAAGCCTTGAAGATATTACATCTGTCTCTATTGAAATAACTGTAGTAGAACATTCGGTCATTTGCAAGGAAAAAATTGTGATGTTGTTGTATTGAAAGAGATGATTTGACAACTTCAGGAATTATTTTGTAAGGAAGATATTCATAAGCAATTCTTAGTGATACTTGAGAAAGAAATCATGTCCTCTTAAGATACTTCAGAGATGTTGCATTAAATTGATGTTTTACCCTGTATTATCTGTGTTACTCTCACTTTAGAGAGGAACAAAAAACTGAAGGTCCATTATTTTGGCTGTCTTAAGTATTTCTTGACAGTGTGGATCTTTGCTGCTTCAGACTGTTAGTGTTGGGGGAAAATACATATAATGGATATCTTTGCAGTGCTGGGAGGAAAACAAATTCAAACCAGAAAGCCTGCTGTGCACTTTGCTGTTGTACAGCCTCTATTATGTGAGCAGAAAATGTTTGAGAAGTACTAATTTAGATTTCAAATAGTGCAGAAGACTTAGGCCTGTAGTCACAACTTTGATACTAGGAATGCTTCACTGACTTACAGCCACTGTTGCAGCCTTCATGTGAAATGGGTAAAGGATGAAGTATCTTCCAGCATCTGGTTTTGTTAGAATCATAGACAGGTTTGAATTGGAAGGAACCTTTCAAGGCCATCTAGTCCAGCCCCCCTGCAGGGAGCAGGGCCATCTGCAACTAGAGCAGGATGCTCAGAGCCCCGGCCAACCTCATCTTGACCATTTTCAGCAAGAGCTGAAGGTGGCCCTTTGGCTGGTAGGCATGGAGAGCATCCTTCCCTCCCTTATGTGCAGGGAGACAGAACCAGGTTTAAGCTTGAGGATGCTGGAGGAGCTGAATTCTGGCTTGACTTGTGCCTGTGGCCATGACAGATCCCTGCCCTCTCCCCACCTTTAATTGCACAAGTTTATGTAAAGAGAGGTTGCACTGACAATATTTAAGTGGTTACTTGAAGTTCTTAGGCAGTTTATTCCTATTTAAATAAAATATTTCAAGCTAACTACTCAGTACTATTTTCTGTTAGTGGTATATAATGTTGTACTTAGTTTCAATGTGGATATTGAAACATACAGTGGTAGGATGATTTAAAATGGAATTGTTCGTACTTACATTAAAATAGTCATTTATATTCATTAGAAGGGAGGTAGTTGAAATGGTATTATCTTCAAAATTGTTTCACTTTCAAGTTTGATAGTCTTTAAAATGTGGACTGAATTACCAGCTGAGGTTTATATACATTTTTGAGGAAAAAAAATTTAAAAAAAATCACAAATTCTAGCCCCAAATGCATGTGAAAGCTTGGTGAAGGGAAGGCCTTGTTTAATCAAGAAACTCTCATTTTGTGTTTTAATTCTAGAACTGTGCTTGTATTTCATTTGATTATTCTTATTTTTGGTGCCTTTTTACAATAGCCTAAAGATGAATATCCCTAAATATCTAGCAGAAAATAAGTCTTACTGAGATTTGCTGTATTGCTTATAAATGGGTGTTCTGAGTTGTTTTTTCTCAAGAATAGGCTGCAGCTCATTAGCAAAAGCATAATGAGTTTATTAGTTGCATAATTTAGTTTCGTAACTTGGTGGACTCTTCTTAGGCACATAATTCTTCTTGTAACTGTGGTGGTTTTTTTGTATTTAAACAGAAAACTGACAAAAGTTTTAAAAACGTACGTGGATAGCGCTGAGAAGTGTGGTATCACTGATCAACTCTTTAAAGCTATGAAAGCTCTGGAGTACATCTTCAAGTTCATAGTCCGGTCCAGGATCTTGTTCAATCAGTAAGTAATGTGGATGCTGAAACCTCCTGTAATTCCCAAAGACAATATTCTATACAAAAAGCGTCAAATTCATAACAGCACACGTTAAAAGTTGCTCAGTATTGCACTGTTGTAGAAATATGTGGAGTTGTTAGAGCTGATTTCAGGAGACAGCTGTTCCCTAGGAGCAGGCCATATTTTGTTAGAAGATGTATATCTCCAGTAGCAGTGCACTGTGAAAATCATGATGTGTTTCAGCTCTCTAGAGCTTAGTCCCTGAACAAACAAAACTTGCTGCTATTTGGGAGACTTTTGTTGATACCTGTCTGGTGCTGTGACTGAAAGGTTGAAGGTACCGAGGAGCTGGACTGTCCTGTCCCTCACCCAGGCTTAAGCTTTGGCTAGTGGCTTTCCTTGGATGGCTGAAAAAGTCTGGGCAGACTAAAATAGTCAGAATTTTGCAGCAAAGCAAAGGGGCAGCTTCTCTGGATGGGACATCTGATGATTGTCCTCGCGTAGCTCTTGCGGAGCTCGCGGAGAAGCTGTGGCTGGCAGAGGGCTTTACTGGTAGGCCAGACATGGAGAGTGAAGAGAGTCAGGGTAGGTGGACAGCGAGGGGAGGGGGGGGGGGAAGGAGGATGAAGTGCGCTTCTCTTGACATGCTGCCTCGTTCAAGAAAACAAGTATTGTTGCAGTTAAACCCTCAGCAACTCGGAGCTCCCCGGGCCCCCCTGTCAGAGCAGAAGGAAGCTGTTGGTTGCAGCTTGTAGGGCCCTGCAGACTCAGTTAGGTTTCAGTGAGTGAGACAGGAAAGTGGAAAGAAATAGGAGTGGTGTAAATCTTCTCAAGAGCAATAGTATTTTTGATAGGAGTATTAATTGGCTTCTCTGGAAGATCTTTTTATGCTTTCTGGTGTGGCCGAGGCCTACTGGAGGTTGTTCTCCGCTCCCCCTTTGACCCTCCTGCATAGCGACCTATGCAGGGACTTGCTGATGCTGTCTGCAGTGGGCATCCATCCACAAGGTCATAATTATTCCAGATACTCCATAATAATTATCCCAGAAATAATTATTCCAAGTTCATTTGGAAATCAGTACTGTGGTTTGTATGTGAAATATTAAAGAAAAATAAATAAACAGAGTTGATAGTATCATGGAGTCCTTCAGGTTGGAAAAGACCCTGGGGATCTTCAAGTCCAACCATTAACCCTATTCTGTGAAGTTCCCCCCTAAACCATGTCCCTCAACACCACATCTAAATGACCCTTAAACACATCCAGGGCTGG
>WUAM01000356.1:2032889-2045187 GCA_024336885.1 Actenoides hombroni
TATATATTAATTAATTTTTCTGTATCCATCTGGTGCCTCCTGTCATGTAAGAACAGAGTACTTGAGCAAGGAAAGGAATGTTTGAGGTATTTTTTTTTTGGGGGGGGGGGACAGGTCAAGGGCTGGAGCAGTTCAGTTTAAAGTGAATATAAAATGGTGATCAGACAAAATACACAGTTGGTCAGTACCAGGAAAACCTTCTTTGTGTAATGACTGCATCTTCTCTCAATTTCTTTCTTTTTTTTTCTTCACAAGGATACTGTTTTTAGCTAGAGTTATGCATTTGAAATACGCCAGCAAACTAAGGCTTTAAATACACATATATCATTGTCTATAGTATGAGGACAGTTTGGAGACTTCATTTTCATATAAATAGCTTTATATCATTTAATGAGCATCCTGGTAAATAAGTGCTTTGAGCAAGGTCAGTTGTGTTTAGCCATTGTTGGTTTTTTTCCAGAGATCACCACCTCCTTTCAGTTTTAATGTCTGTCTAGATGTAGGGATAATCTAGTTGTGGAAAAAAAAATAAAATAATGGGAATTTAGGGTGAAGACATTTCTCTGATATTAAAATCTGGATCTTTTATAATCCGTTTCTCTGTTACCTAATGGAAATGAGTATGAGGGCATGTGATGAAGTCATGGCAAGGTGTTCCCCATGTCAACACATTGCAGGCTCTGACGTCTGTTTCTCGAGGCAAAAAGTTCCACACACGCACCGTGATTTTCCTCCTTTTTAAGCCATAAAGCTGGAGGTTAAATGACCAAGAAGCCCTTAAATACAAGTCTACGTTGCATGAAAAACCAGCCTAACTCTTCCAAGTGCTGTCCTTGAACGAGAGCCCACTTCTGCATTCCTAGTGAACATGCACTTACGGGAGTCACTTGAGGCTGAAGAATATTTCTCTTGAACTATTAGAAACTGGAAGTGCTTATACACTGTTGTTTCCCCTCCTCTCTGTGAGCTTACAAGGCAGACTGAGGATGCTGCCATTTCAGTCCCCCTCTAGCATCTTGTTGAGATGGGAGTGCTCTCTCCTGCATCATCTCATGGGTTTTCTTGATTATTTTTTTGCCTCAGTGACTGTATTATTGGTTCCCCCCCCCCCCCATTCTGCAGTTTGTGAGAGCAGGATTCCAGCCTTTGTGCTGTGTGTCTTGCCACGGGGATGAGTTTGTGGAGCTGCTCCTCCAGTGAGGCCAAATATACCATACGTGGGATGGAATCCCTCATTGGTCAGCTGAGGGTCACCTGTCGTGGCCTCTTCTCTCTGCAGATCTTGGTCTCCATAGGAGCAAGTAGAAGCAAGAGCCTTTCTGCCCATCAATCCTTGGTAGTAACTCTAAACGTGGAGTGTTATCACTGCTAGAAACATACACTGTTAACTTCACAAGTGCCATCACTGAGAGACTGAGCTGAAAAGTGAAATCCTTGACCAGAATTGGTTCTGTTCTAGCTCAAACCAGGACGCGGTGTTTTTAAGCAGTTACCATCATCAAGACCACTTTGCTGAACTGGGGCTGGTGGGAGGGTAGTGCTTGTCCAGGCATTCTTAACCTCAGGACTTCACTTTCACTTGGCTTGTAACTTCTTCAGGGTTTTTATGGTTTTGGCTGAAAAGCGGGTGACTGGAAATCTGGAAGTTACCTTCTTTTTCCTGATTTCTTGTTCTTTTTAAATCTTACATCAGCACTGAAGCAGGTTGTCTATTTAGGCAGTGCTATGAAGTTATTTAAAGCTGTGTACGTAACCTTATGTTTTGTGTGCAGACTGCAGGGAAATCTTGCTGCCAACAATGACAGATCAACTGAAGTATCACTTGGAACGACAAGAAGATTTGGAGGCTTGCTGCCAGTTGCTGAGTAACATCCTGGAAGTGCTTTACAAGAAAGATGTGGTTAGTATTGTACAGTTCTGGCTTGGTTAGAAATGGATCTTAGTAGAGTGAATTAAGCAGGTAACTCTGACTTAGATTTATTTTTCTCCTTAATCAGTTTCTTTTAAGTCCTTCTTTTTAGGTGTCGAGCGATGAAGATGTGTTGTGTGACATCTCAGGGTGTTTCTTACCTGTTCTGAGGGACATCCAACACAGCCCTGTTATCCAGTAACACTTTTCCAGACATTGGTTAGACAGTAAACAGTTATTCTTAGGAGTTCAACCATTCTCTTACGTGGTGTCTGTTCTCTGCCAGGTGGAAAACGTTTGGTTTGCGTTTTGTTTTATTCCTTAAGCAGTTAGGGAAATGCACGTTTGAGTTGTATTGATACTGGTCTGCTAGGCCAGCCTGAAGCAGAGTGGATATGTGTATGTGTGTGTGTATATATGTGTGTGTATATATATATAAAACCATATAATTTTTATCAACACAGCCAACTTTTTGAAGTGCTGTTTAAAGTTAGCTGTTGGAATTCTCCACCTCAGTAAAGAGAGCACCTGAATTGGAAAGCAGGTTGCTTCTGCATGAATATTGCAACTGTGGAGTTTGTCTTAAGCATTCCAAGCACGACCGTATGAGAAGGTTGCATGTGAGAGGCTCTGCAGTGCCCCAAGCTGGTGTGCAGATGGGTACCTTGCATAATTGTCCCCTTTTTGTCTTCTCTTGACTTCAAATTCACACAAAAATGCAAATATTGGTGTTTTGCCAGAGAGCCCCAGTGATTTCATGCTCTCTTAAAGATGTTTGGGCTGATGAAGCTGCTGCCTGAACCTTCAGTCCTGTGCAGAATCATGCTCTCATTTAGTTGGAAAGGACCTCAAGGGGTCAGCTGCTCACATCATATCTGCCATCCTAGTTGACTGGGGGTTTGGGGGTTTTTCTGGTTTTTGTTTCTTTTTAAAAGTATTTCTGTGTTACAGCTTCAGAGGGTGGGTTGCTTTCAAAAAAGGAATGTTGGGTTTTTGACAGCTTGGCTGCTTCCTGTCACTCTGGCTACATTTCTTTCTGTGGTAGCAACTCACAGGCAGGTTCACCATCTGCTGGGCCAGGCCCAGCTGGAGTGGACCTGCAGGAGCTGAGAACTGCCCTGGACCACTGTATGTTGCTGACTGCAGCAAACAGATACTGATTTGCTAGTGCAAGCAGCACAGAATCCCAGCATGGTGGGGGTTGGAAAGGACCTCTGGAGATGATCTGGTGCCACCCCCCTGCTCCATCCTGCAGGGGCACCCAGAGCAGGGGGCCCAGCAGCGCAGTGTCCAGGTGGATTTGGAATCTTTCCAGAGAAGGAGACTCCACAGCATCTCTGGGCAGCCTGGACCAGGCTCTGCCACCCTCACACCAAAGGAGTTTTTCCTCCCATTCAGATGGAACTTCCTGGGTTCCAGTTTGTGCCCGTTGCCCCTTGTCCTGTCCCTGGGCACCACTGACAAGAGTCTGGCCCCATCCTCTTGCCCCCCACCCTTTAGCTATTTATTAAGTGCCAGGAATGCAGAGAGGAGGAAGGTCTTGGACAGAACTGAAAGGAGAGAAAGCAAGGAGAGCAGAAGGGTGGAGAGGAGCAGGGTGCTGAGATAGATTCATTGTGTAGATGTGCTGTCAGGGTTATCCCAAAGACAGATTTGTCAGCAGGAGGAGGGAGGCAAGCCTGTGCTGGAGCACTAGCTGTGTATTTATGTTCTGATGGTGGTTTGTTCTTCAAATATGCAAATGCACTTTTCATATATGCAAGTCTGCCTTTGGCAATTAAGCATAATCCAAAGATAATAATAGAATCATAGGCTGGTTTGGGTGGGAGGGGACCTTTCAAGGTGATCCAGTCCAACCCCCCTGCAGGGAGCAGGGCCATCTGCAACTAGAGCAGGGTGCTCAGAGTCCTGGCCAACCTCACCTGGGATGGTGCCGGGGATGGGGCAGCCACCACCTCTCTGGGCAGCCTGGGCCAGGGGCTCACCATCCTCAGCACCAAAAATTTCTTCCTTCTCTCCAGTTTGAATCTGCCCCTTAATGCCTGTGTGCTGTTGATGTTGGAAAACTGACTTAAAAAAATACTATTATGAGCTGACTGAATGTAATAGGGTTTGCTGTGTTTCTAGGGATTTGCTTTTGATTTAAAGGATTATAACAGTACCTGTTAATTTATTGGTATCATGCATTAATAAAGGAGACTTTTGCACGGTGTTTGCTAAAACAGGGGCTAATTCTCCGCTTTTGATGAAGAGCGGTGAGCGATGTTTGATGTAACATTCACAAACGGGCCAGATTTCAAGGCAAGCCTGAAGAGTTTAATTGGTTTGGTGTCGATTATATAGAGTTACCACTAATTTAGTCCTTGTCCTTAGGGGCCAACACAACGCCACGTCCAGATCATCATGGAGAAGCTGTTGAGGACAGTCAACAGAACAGTCATTTCCATGGGACGCGATTCGGAGCTCATTGTAAGTGCCTCTTGATGTGAACTTAAATACCTCTGTCATGTCTTTCTGACCCTGGCTGTGACAGGATTGAAATCCCTGGTGACCCAAAGCAACCAAACCCGTCTGTCTTTGGGTTCAGGAAGCTGTGCTTGTAAATTTTTGATGGTTTACACAGCAGGGGGAGAGAAAATATGTAAAAAAGACCTATTGGTGACCAGATAAGGCAGGTTTTTAGCTGTCTGAGTTAACCAGCATGATGCCTTATTTGTAATAAGCCAGCTGAGAAGCTTGGAAATGAAAGACTTGCATGTTTGCTACTGCACTGGCCATCTACACTCATTTACTTGCCTTTTTGGACTATTAACTGAGATAACCAAGGGAACAAGGGTATTTGAATGATTGAAGAATAGAATAGAGCCCGAAATGATTGGCCTGTTGAAATTCTAGAGGCAGGAGTGATGCAGTAGGTACAAGCTGCTGTGTTCTGCCTTGGGTGGTGTAGCACTGAGTTTAAAGACTGACATGGGAATTTTTCAGCTGTCTCACTAATATTGGTCTAAATAATGAAAAAATTTTGCAACTGTCTCACTAATATTGGTTTAAATAATGAGGGGGGAAAAAAAAAAGTGAGGCCTGTGGACATGTAAAATAGGGATAGATTGTAGTGTGGGTTTGAGAGCCTCACTCTGTGTTTGCCTTTAGCTTATATTCTTCCTTGGGTGCCTTCATATAGCAACTGAGATGGAGGAAACTGGTTAACATGGACCACGTTTTTTCTGTGCCCGAGTAGCTGAACATTCTACATTCATTTGGCTCAGGTTTTGGTTTGACACGCCCGTTTCTTCCTTAAAGGTTTTATTTATTAGTCAGATTAGCACTTTCCTCTTTGGATCTCCCCTTTCTTTTCCACTTTTACTGCTCTGTGTGATTGCACATGGTGGTACTTGATGTGTTGGGAGAAGCACGTCTCCTTATCTACTGCTGTCCCATTGGCTTGGCATGTGGTGATGCTTGCATCAGCAAACGTGCTTCGGGTTTCTTTTGTCTTTAGTGCCGTCATTCAGTAACATTTTTTTTTTGCCTTTCACTTTTATCTCTTTGATTCCCACTAGTAGCTTTTGTCATAAGTGACAGTGGATCAGCAGATCCGCTGCTGGAGCAAGAAATGGTTGTAAGTTGGGGGGGGTCATTCTTAAAGTCATTGTGCTGGGATGGCGAGAGGAAGGCAGGAGGTTTCCACGCTGTTACTTTGTGTGTTAGCATGGGAAGTCTTAATAGGCAGTGCAGATAGCTTAATATCTGCAATATTAATATCAAAACTTCTCCCCGTTGCGCAGAAAGTGTAGTCACGTAAGACATACATCCAGGAAACTTCTTCAGTTATGGCTAGGATGTGAATTAATTACTGTTTTGATGAGCATGATTTCGGTGGTATTTAAAAATGTTAATTATTCCTTTTGCGTTCATCAAGTTCTATTTGGAAACTTCTCCTGTGTGTATTTTAACCTAAGCACAGTTACATTAAAAATATCCCCAGCGCTCAGGAATCCAGCTTGAAATCACTCCATCCACACACTCTATAATTAATGTCACGAGGATTAATAGGACCAGGTATTTGCAAGCAGTACTTACTCCTATCTTAAAATCAAGTCTGCTGCAGAAAGAGTCTTCCCGTAGTCAACCAGTAGCTGGTCATTTCTGGGACGTCAGCAAAGTAGGAAGAGCAAAATGGGAGTACAACCTGACTCCTCTTGGGGAAGGATCAGGTTGTAGTGATGTATTAATGTGGTTGGGGTTTTTCTGGTCAATATTTTTGTTGTTGTTTTGCCTGGAACTGACATGAGAGAATTAACCATAAAGGGTGAGTAGAAGGAAGGCATTTTCAAAAGGAAGGATTTTATAGAGGCAGAGTTCAAGTAACAACTTGTTGAAATGAAGTAAACTACAGAACATAGCAATTGGTCTCTGCTATAGAGATAGCTACAGTGATGTGCTAAAGCGGCTGCGTTTTCACCTTGAACTACGCAGTGGTGTCATCTTCATCCAAACCTAACTTCTGCATAATGCACTTCAAAAAATAACAACAATACCTTTGGTCAAAAGCACTGAGAAATTGGCATTTCCTCCCGTGGATGTGAGCTATATTTCCACTAAGACCTTTCAGCTGGTAGCTTCATTCCTCCAAGGATCTTGCATTTAACGGCTCGAATAGAAGGCGTAGTTCTCATGGGAGACAAGACTTCTTTCCTGGTAGGTAGCTCTATGGAACCATAGATTCCTCATCCCCTCATGGTGCCAATCAAGTTCATTTCATTCCACGTTCTTTATAAACCTCTCTTCTAATCACTGGGGGGCTTCTGTGGCATTTGGGCTGTGTGAGCTTTGGGATCCGTAGGGGTGAAGGCTGAAGACAGTTGTAGAAATTATTTTCCTTTATATTTAATGATACTCTTTGTGTACCCTTCTGAGTTTGAGGCTTGAGTGACCCACTGGTTTGGACTGTGTGGTCAGTCAGTGAGAGCTGGTGTTTCTCAGAGGCCAGAGTTGATTGTGATCGGTGGAGGATGGTAAAGAATTTAAGTGGTCAAGTGAAAAAGCCGTTGTCTTGGAACAGAGGTGGTGGATGGGGAACGATTAAATATCATGTGGTTTTTCTACTCATGAACAAAACTCTTCAGCAGCAGATGGGGTTGCTGGAGGTGCTGCTGTAAGGGGAACATGAGAGACAGAATTCAGTGTTTTGGGAGGATGTGTAATTAGAGACTACTAAAGATAAAAGTCATTCAGTGACTTTCTCTACATTATAACCTATGGACAGGGTTGACTGTGTCTGGTACTGGATCTGTTTCCTTTGGAAGGATGTTGCTGAAATATGGATGAGTTGTAGGGACACCCAACCAAACCCTGACCTTCAGGGTAAGGTAAGGGACCAGTCTGCAGCACGGTGATCTCTCAAATGTGGCTGCTTCACGGGAGCACTTGCAAACATTCCCCCTTCATCCAGGAAATCAGTAAGGATTTTGGCAACTCTTACCTGGCCCCTACCACGTCTCAGTCTAAATAGCAGGGTGTTGTGTAGGGCTAACATTTTGGCCTTTTGTGTTCAAGGCTGTATCTTGCATCTGTGGCAAAGTTTCTTGTCTACTAAGCCTTAACTTGCCAGTTAACCCAGTTTATTTATACAAGGTACCTTTTTTTGTAATGATGAACAGACTGGAAACATTCTCCAGTAGCCTCTTTTGACTTGGCCATCTTCTTTTTAGTTTTTGCTTCCTTAAATGTGTGAGTTTCTAGATAAATATCATAAGCTATTTTTACCATATACCTTCAAAAGAGAATTATCTTGAAATAAGGTAGACCAGTTGCAAGAAAACAGATAAAAAACCCCCCCAGTCTGATAGATTAACATCTGATTCGACTGTGCTTTTGGTAGAAGTTGGTAGCAAGAAGTATCTAACATTTGTGACACTGCACACGCTCTGCTAGTCTCCAGAACTTATAAATGACCCCAGAACTTGCAGAAGAGCCCCAAACCCTCAGTTCAACCAGTGTCTGTATTGACTAAGAGGAAGCACAATCTGACTGCTCATCCAGGTTGTTTCAGTGACAGCAGTGGGTTTATACCCTTGGAAATCAGCATTGGTTTCCAGCCTGCTCTATCAAATGAGATTTTAAACCTATGCAAGCAAAAAGAGTCTTGTCACCATTTTAATCCTCATTATTTTGGGCTACCCTTTCCTCTGGAAGTCTCGTGGTGATTTCTACTCGATCCATTTGCTGGAGGAGAAGGTTCTGCACACGTTGTTGTAGTGAAGGTAAGAACAAGATACAGCCTTGATGCAAGGTCGGGGTTCATTGCTGCTTGCAGGAGTTGCCTGCTTTGGGGTGCTTGTGCACGTGCCTAGAGCTCGTCTTGCTCATGGTGCAGTAAGGGGTCACTTATAACAAGATCACAAAATCTTTCCTACTGAAGAATGTGTTGCCTGGAAAAAGAAACTAGTTAATTGAGCCTCCTTGAGTCTGTTTTGAAGGGTAGTTTTTAAACTCTGTCCTTGCCTAGTAACTTTCGAGAAGTTGTGGATTCCCCATCCCTAGGAGTGTTCAAGAACAGGTTGGACAGGGCTTTGAGCAACCTGGTTTTGTGGGAGGTGTTCCTGCCCATGGCAGGAGGGTTGGGATGAGATGCTCTTGAAGGTCCCTTCCAACCCAAACCGTTCTGTGTAGAATGTTGTGTTCCACATGATTCAGCAAATCGGAATTGGCTAGCCATGATGGTAGGTCCAAGACACCTCCCTATATCCTTGTGGTCAGCACCTTGGAATGGTTTTCATTTACAAAGAGAAGAAAAAAAAAAAAAAGCTAGTTGTTGCCAAACTCTTTTAATTTCAGAAAGGACATCCGGGGGGGGTTTGGATCCCTATGAGTACAATTTTTGGAAGATAACTTCAGTTGTAAGATTTGTGCAACTGTGTGATCTTTGTCTATGATTTTGTGGACAATTTTGGTTCCTTTATATGGTGGAACAAATCAGATTCCCTTTTGATACAGGAAACAAAATCTAGCTCATAGAAGAGCAGAGTGTAGGCAGTGGCTCAACTCCCAGGAGACTCTGTCCTTAAGAGCAGTGCCTCTGAAAAACACATTGTGGTCTGTGGTGAATAAAGTCAGTGTGAAGACCTGCTGTAATCAGGGGTAAAAAATGCTGGTTTAGATACTTCTGGGTTCTGTGAATAGGAAGCAGTGGACAGGAGAGGACTTTATGACTTTACTGATGAGTATTTCCCACATGGATTTTCCACCCCCCCACTTCTACACTTTAAAACAAAGATGTGGTGAAAGCAAACCTGAAACGCTGCAGAAATCATCGGAAAGTAGAGAAAATGAGTTGTGGTGTGAGATGTGAAAGGCATCTGAGGTTAATAGAATATACAGAGGTGACCCTTGGTGATAATGAAGGAGAACCTCTGGAGGGTGAAGATGGCACCGGGCAAAGGAAAGAGGAGGAGCTGTGACAGCAGCGGAGGGTGAGGAGTGTGAAGCAGAGCAGAGAATATTGCTCTGTGTGAAGTGAGCACTGGAATAACTGATCAAGCCAAGACAGTGATGGGTTCACCATCTCTTATCTTCAAGGAAGGATGTCTTTCTGGAAGGCAGCAAAATACAACTTGAAGTAAAACAGGAGCTATTGAGGTTCTGGGGAGAGAGTTTTGGTGCTGAAGTTCTTTAGGAGTTGAAGCTAGAGGTGAGTTGCCTACGTCAAATTTAGGGTTGATGGGTTCCAAAATGTTGGGGAGAAAAGTTCATTTCCTTCACCGGACTTCTACCGTGTACAAATATTATACTTTTTTTTGTCCCGAATAGCAGGTTTCCTTATATTTCCAGATTACTTGCAATTATAAATTGCAAACTAATTTCACAAACCCCAAAGTGGTGTTTGAACGACGGTCGTGATTTTGTTTCCATTGCTGCTGCTGAGCTGTATGTTTTATTTACCTTGCAAAATGCGGTGTCGCCGACGGGGGTGGAGCGTGCCCGGGTTTGCTGGCACCAACTCACCGAAACAAACCAACAGCACATTTCTAACTTGGTAAATTAATTTCCAGTTTAAGGAGCCACGGGTGTGTTTTCTGGCTGCTGAAATGACACTAAAAGTGGTTTCGTTTGACTCCGGTAGAACGGAACTGCCCTGGTTCTAGTGGCAATGTAGTGAAATAACAGTAGTAAACTATGACGTGTGTTACTATAGAGAGGCTAAAAAAGTGGTGTAATCTACCAGTGGAACTTGACTGGAAAACGCTGCTGGAAAATGAGCCTATTTGATTTTGAAAAAGTGATTAACCTTGCAAAAGATAGAGGGAAATTCAAGGCGTGGACGGTGCTTTGGCATCTTAAGCAAGAAAAAGCCAACACTTTGTACCGAAGGTAGGATTTCTCAGTTTTAATCATTATTTTTTTCAGTTTATCCTGATTTTTAAACTATTTTTACAGTGACTCTTTTTTTTTTTTTTCTTCTTCTTTAAGAAAACAAGTGATACTTACAGGAATAGTGTTTCCTAATAGCTCTAAAACAAGGAATGTAACTGTTGCTTCGTGGAAATGAATGCGGACTCCAAAAAATAGCAAGTAATAGAAAAATCACTGCAGTATTTATTGACTAAAAAGGATTTTTTAAGCGTGAATATGGGAGGAGTGCATAGAGCAAATTAGTGTATGAAGGTGCGTGGCCTCGTCAGGGAATTCAGCCGAGCTACATTACGTGCCACGTTCCCAAAGAAAGATGCATTTTCTTTGTTCTAGCCTCGTTACCTGCGTTCGGTCAGATCATCTACAGTAGGGTGAAAATAGCTTTGCCAGTCACACGTTTTACTAAAAACCTCTAAAGAATTAGTTGATTTTTTTTTTTTTTATTCTCCGTGTCTATCTAACCTGAGCCTGAGTGATTCTAAACGTAAATACAATATGATACTTTTTTTTTTTTACACACTTGCAAAAACATTTTATTACAAAGTACATCGCATGGTAGGAGCGAACAGGATGTGTGGTTCAGAAGCCAGACTAGCTGTATGTTAGCTTTTTTTTCCCCCACTTCTTAAAAAAATGTAAAAAATTAAAAATTTGCAACTTCTTAAGAAAATAGCCTGGACATGTACAGAACACGCCGTGAGAACTTTCACTTTTAGCTCTTCAGTGTTTCACCAGTGAGTTTTCCTCTGTGACGTACAGAATTCTGGTCTCTGTAGGAGGCGGTAACCGCACGGGAAAAGGGTTTGGGTTCGGGACAGAGGCCCTGCACACGAGGATAGCTGGGATAGGTTTATGGGACAAGCTGCTGAGTTGGTGCCGTTAAGGATTTGTCAGTGATTTGCAGTTGAGAGATGATTGAATTTCATTAAAAAAAAACCAACCCCAAACCCCCAAACCAAAACCCAACGCTAGGCCTGTTAGCACGGCTGAGTTAGTTAATTACTGACACAATCTTAAAAGATTTCTGAATGCTGTGGTATTTTTGTCATGTCCATATTTGATATTTCTTTCTCCGTGGTGGGGAAATATCTTTTCTTTTTTGGAAATATTTTGGTTTTGAAAACAGGTTGGGTGGGGGCTGTCTTGTAAACAGTTCTATATTTTTGATTCAAACCAATATAAAATAGATGAAACTCATTTACTTCCCTCCCCCCCACCCCGTGAAACAATTGCACTTCCTGGTACACAGGATCACTTCTAATCCTTCAGCTTGCACAAAAGGATTTCAGGATACAGCGTTTTGCTTCTGTACAAGAACTCGTAGCCCTCTTGAAGGTTTACTGCAAAGGTGACTCTTCTTTTTCCTGTTAAATCACGCTGAAATAAATTCTGAGTCGGACAGAGGCATCTTCTGTTCCCACTTCAACTTCCTCCTTATTTCGGGGTGAGAAATTGTTATTTTTCCTCGAGTTTTCTTGCAGCGCTGGATTTGACGCGAAGAGGAAAAGCAGTGTAAATGAAATCACTTCCAGTTTTTTTAGCGTGTGCAAATTCTTCTGCGGCCGATGAAATTTATCCACCTAAAGCCTGAAGAATTTGTACCTTACTGATGCTGCAGGATATTCGACTTCAAAACCAGTTCTTAGTAAACCAGTTTGTCAGGTGACACCGTGTGACTCAAATTACCTTAAATCCTTAAAAAAAAAATTAAATCAAGACGACAGAGCGATTCCCACTCCCTGGCCACTTGTAGCGTGAGAAATCTTTCTGCAAACAGGTCAGTCTGGGTGCAAGTTTAATGACAGTAGCAAATAGTTAAAGGAAAAAGTTGCAGTTTATAGTTCAGAACAAAATTTTCAGTGTAATTTAAAAAAACCCAAACAAAACAACAAAAAAAAAACCCACCACCAAAACCCAAAACAAACCAAGGAACCCAAACTGAAGGCAGTGCTTAGGTGAAAGTACATATTCTTTTTT
>WUAM01000356.1:2065841-2090690 GCA_024336885.1 Actenoides hombroni
GGGCCCAGCAGGGTTGGGAATCCCTCCAGAGAAGGAGGCTCCACAACCTCTCTGGGCAGCCTGGCACAGCCCTGAGCTGTGAGCATCTCAACTACATATTGTGATTATTGACTTTGCTGTGTCTGGCAAAGAGCTGTCAGCCCCAGAGTTTCCTAGCTGCCCAGTTTTAATACCAGTGAAATCCTCTCAACCGCTCAGACCAGAGGGTACTTCACAGGTATGAACTAATAGTGTGTCTGTGGGTGAACAACCCCGTGGAGAATGCAGCATCTTGGATTTAGCTTGGCCTGGAACTTTTAAATTAAGGTGGCTGCTAGCAAGCATTGTTTCTACAAAGGAAGGAAAAGAGGAAAAATAAGAATTGTGGCCTTCTTTTTTCCTCATTTCAAGGTGAGGTTTGAGTGTGAGCTCCAACACCGTGTGTGTTACGTATGGAAGCCTAGACCAGCTTGCAGCAAGAGCTCCTTCAGCCACAGCACATGCAAACCAAAGAGCTCCTTTAAAATTCTCTATGTTACTCAGTAGCATAAAATTGAGTCTACGGAGCCCGATTTCTGGACACTGATTTGGCTGCTTGTGTGGTACTTGCGAGGTGGATGGGGATCTGCCTGGAGACAGAACCAGCAGGGAGGACCCTGGAAGTGCTGAACTCCTTCTCTGCTGCAGCTTGAATAACTTTTGTTTTCTTGTTTCCTCAAATAATGGTAGTTGGAGATTTTACTGCAGTACAGGAAAAATCCAGAGAGCAGCTGTTGGGTTTTTTTTTTTTGCTCGAGCTTTGTACACAGATGTTGAGAAATGTCCCATCTCTGGGAATTTTTTTTGCAAGCTTGTATGGATTTTACCAAAGAAACGGCCCAATTCATGCCAGGTTGAACTGTTCCAGAGTGGTAATGGTTTTGTTAGGGTTAAAACACCCTCTGCTCATCTCTGCAGCCCAGTCTCTGGTGCTGCTGAATTACTAGATGACACTCAGCTTCTATCACATCTTCTCAGGATATTGGAAATAAGGAGTAAAAAAAAAAAACCCAAACAAACAACAGAAAACCCCAGACTGTAGTATTCCCAGCACAGTGTTGTTTGTCTGTTTTCTGATTCATTCATGAAATTAGTGAGGTGGTGAAAAACATGGTCCTTCATCATGTCATTAGTAAAAGAGGGCTAAGCACCACTGGGCATCTTTGGAGACATTTCCAGCCTCCCTTGGAATGGCAGTTTTCCTTCTTGATTGACACAGGCAGTCCCTGCACTGCTTGCTCTGAGATGCAAAACCAAAACGTTATCACAAAGTGTTGTGAAAAGCTCAGAATTGTCCCGGTTTCACTGCAGTATTCTATGAAACTGCTGCTTTTTCTAAGTGCTCACTTAAAACGCTAAAAAAAAAAAAAAGGGTTTAGTGATGAGGAAGAGTGACCTCGTCCTGGCTGCAGGCAGTGAATACCTGTCTGTGCTGAACTGCTCTGTGTGTCTAAATGTGATCATCTGTTTACTGATCAAAATTCTGCTGTATTTGTAAAGCTCCAAATAAAGGTACCAAGGGCTATGAAACAGTCTAGATAGACCACCTTGGTTTTATCAAAGTGTGAGCTGAGAACAGATCCTGGATCTTAATTAAACAACCCCCTGCAGCACTCCAGGCTTGGGGCAGAGTTGGCTGGAAACTGCCCAGTGGGAAAGGACCTGGGGGTGTTGGTCAGCAGGCAGCTGAAGATGAGCCAGTGTGTGCCCAGGTGGCCAAGAAGGCCACCAGCATCCTGGCTTCTGTCAGCACTGGTGTGGGCAGCAGGACTAGGGCAGGGATTGCCCCTCCGGACTGGGCACTGGGGAGGCTGCACCTCGAATCCTGGGGTTAGTTTTGGGCCCCTCACACCCAGAAGGACAGACATGTCCCTAGGAGCTCCTCATTTCAAAGGCATTTTCCTCCAGTTACTGAAACAGTCCGTGAGTATTTGAATCCAGCTCTACTCTGCATCATCTCTGGTGCTTGCTCACCTTCAGTTCCCTGAATGTTTTGCACAGGAGCTTTCTGCTGAACTGCATCTTTATGACTTAATTCCAGACCTTGGGTTTGCTGGCCACCTCAAGGGTTTAGAAACAAAATGCCCTTCTTCAGACAAGTCTTTTTATCAAAACTGTCCAGTCAAAATCCATTTTTATCCTAGTCAGGCCAAGAGAGAAGCATCTCTTTGTGTAAGCACAGGGCTCAGAAGTAGGTGTCAATTAGAAATCCACGATTCATCTCTCGGTGAACAAACAGCAGTGAGAAATCTGACACTAGAAAGCCTGTTCTGTCTCATTTTTACATGACTGGGATAGGTGCCTGGCTCTTTGCTCTGTCTCTTTGGATTCCGCTGCTGCCGACAGTCAAAACGCAGTCATTAAAGGATTATTCTAATTGTGTGAAGTGAAAACTGGTAATTCAGTACCTAAAGAACATCCTCTTTAAAAGACTGATTTAGCAGGGGGGAAAAAAAAACAACAAACCCTTTCCTTGCAGGTATGTAATTTGGACAGCTTGGTGACAGTTGGAAAGGCTTCCCTTGTGATCTGCAGTAACTCAGATGGATGTATTTAGTCGGCTGGGATGTGGTGGTTTTAATCGGTCCTCAGCAGACCGCAGCAGGGTTTCCAGGTTGGAGTTGTGGAATTTCTGCTCTTATTGGCCGTTGGGTCACCGCGGCCAAGCTGATGGCAAAGTCCTGAACCTTCATGTTCAGCTCTGAAGCTGAGGTGCTGCTGAAATGGGGAGGTGTGGCCCTGAATGATATTTAACCTCACTTTTTAAAGTCTATTGAGTAACAACTAGATAGAAAGCAACTTATTCTCCCGAGTGCTTCCCGTGCTTTTCATTTGAGTTGTGCCTGTATAGTATATGCAGATAAATGGCTGGAACATATTAGCAAAAGAAGTGCTGTTTTCTGGGACTCGGACATTTCTTTGTTTGAGAAAACAGATTAAGATCCAACTAACTCTGCTAAAATACGTTCCTTTATTTTCAGTTGGTTTTATGTTTGCTCCACGCGCCCGCTGACGTTAACAGCTCACTTTTCATTTTTGTTCATCATCATTTGCTTGTTGAAAAGCTTCCTACTGCTGCATTTCTAAGCAAGGATGTTTAAAAGCTGTAAGGCAGCTGTGACAGTAGGGTTATTTCACACAGTGGTCTTTATCTTAAATGTCATAATACCTAAGAACTCTGAATACCTACGGCCTCTGTTGCAGGAGTGTCTGTGAGCTGTGGAAGTTTGCCCTTTTTTATCCACTCTGAGAATTTGATCTGAAGCTTTGATCACGGGCAACGGAATCAATTTGTCCAACTCTAATGAAAAATCCTATCCGAAATAGAAATCAAGTTTCCAAGCTCTATGAAATATTCTGTGCTAGGAAGCAGTGGTGTTGCCAGCCCTCGCAGATCTAACCCCAGATTGGTTTTTAGTGGTCTAATTCAGGAGTGTGATAGGAGCTTAAACCTTGTGTGTGATGCTGGATCTTTTACCTTGGACGAGACCGGATCGTTTCGTGATCGATCTTCTGTAATCAGCGTAATCTTCTGTAATCATTCTGTAATTAATTCTGTAAATTTGGGTCCACAGAGAATTTTAAATGGGGGGGGTGCTCCAGGGTGGTCACGTGGACTGACAGTAGGTATTGAAAGAGTTTCCACGTGTAGCTTTGGTGTCTAATGAAACGGTTCCAGCGATGAGGAACGGACGATGTAATGAAATTGTTCCAGGGATGTTCAAGCTGTGAGAGGCACTGGTGTGTAGCATTCTGCTCTGCCACAGCTGCTTGGGGACTGCTGCTTTATAGCTTGGAAAAGCAGGTTGCTTACGGCGAGGGCAGGTAAATGGACTTTTATACCCAGGGAAGGGTAAGTGAGCATCCGAGGGATGAGCTGTAACTGGGAAATGAGCACAGGGTGAGGGGATGGGACCTGTCACGGGTCTTAAAACAGCTATCAGTGACCTAACAGAAAAGCATAAGTGATCGTACTCTGAAATCCAGCAGAGAAAAAGGCACATAGGGATTAGAACTCAAAAAAAAAACCCCCACCCAAGCACCCACTGGCCCGAGGATCGCGAGATCCCCAAAGCACCGGTTTGTGCAAACGTGATTGCTTTCCCTTGACTAAGGAAGACCCATCTGAAGGGATTTCCTTCCTCTGCCTTAGAAAGGTGAGTTGTTATAATCTCCAAGGCGTTGTGGTCTATCTGTGTTTGGGAACGGCCCGTGACTGACAGATACACTCTCTGAAATCAAACAACTGTAGCGAGGGCACAAGAGGTGAGGGCTCAGGGGGGTGGGCTCGGCTGCAGCGACCGAAGGACTGCGACTGCTCCAGAGGCCAGGCACAACTCATGTCTGTCAAGATGACAGAGTTGAAAATGAAGGGAGGCACCGCAGTCCTGCTCCAAAGGACTGCTGTCACAGGCTCTTCAAAGCCGGCGGCACTCGGTAGCCGCTACGTTCTGTGCGTCGCGGATGGAATTTGTTGTATTCTGTCTGCTTTTCATAGGTTTGTAGTGCAGTCTGTCTGCTGCTGTTCAGCTGATCTGTTTATTGCTTCCTTCCATTTCCAGGTTTTCTCTTAGGGCTGATTTTCTTAAACTTTGCCGCGGCTGTAATTGAAAAACAAACCAAAAACCAAAGAGGGGAGGAAATCCCCAACGAACCCGTGTCACATTGCTGCAGCTAGCACATCTCTTCCAGTGCTTTCAGAGTCTAGATTTTTGTAAAGTCTCTGAGCTTTCTGTTCTCCTTACGTGAAATAAGGACCTCTCTGGGATTTTTAAGGCTCGTGTGTGTCGATGGATTGAGTTAGACAGCGGAGGTTGTCGCCGCTTTTATTTGCTCTGTCTCCCTCGTCTGAGCTGAAGAGCTGGACTGGACTTGACGTAGCTTCTGAAAAGGAGAAAAGCAAACAATCCGGGCAATAATTGCTTTGGCTACCTGGCTTTGATTTGCCATCGTTCCCGAGTCAGGATGATGTTTATGCTCAGCCCTGGTGACCTTGGGAGTGATTGCTTGCAGTGTTTTGGGAGACAGAAGTACTCGGGTGAGGATGCTGTGCCTGCTCTGGGTGAAGCTTCCCTCTCCTCTTAGGTACAAACGTCCATCCTGACACACACGGTGTTGGTTTTTCTGCTCAGAAATGATGACAGGACACGTAAATATCCCTTACTCACTGGAGAACCTGAAATGACATTTAAATTCTGTCCGTGAGAACGCGTTCCTTCAAAGCCTCTTCGGAGGACCCTGGGACTGCTTCTTTCACGAACGTTTGTTGACAGCTCTTTAAATTCCTGAACCGCTGTTGACTAATGAATGAATATAAATTATCACTGGAACAGGTTCATTTAACTCCTGTCTGATGTGCAGCAGTTGGCCTGTCAGAGCCAAAACACGGTGACTTATTTTCCTATGGCAAACTGAGTACTTTGGGTATTAAAATTGCTGATTTTGTCGTACGACGAGAAGCACCCAGATGACTTCTCACAGCAAGGATTTAAAGGGCAGGTCATGGGTGTTCTCCGGCAGCAAAATAGTTTTGGTTACCTGTTCATCTTCTGTTACATTTCCATAGCTGCTAATTAGTCAGGTTTTGGAATTAGGGACTTTATATTTTGCTTTGTATTTCATCGGCTCCGTGCGGAGCAGAATTGGGATTGAACGCACCCGTGTCTGGATAGAGACAAAAATCTCTGGAGCTGATGGAGGCTGTTAAAGAGTTTACTAGAAAATTGGGCAAACCTCCTTGGCAGCCCCAAACTTGGTTTGTGTTGTGAAGCTGCACCTTGCCTCATGGGAGATCCAGCGTTTTGGTTTTTACAACTTGGAGCTGGGAGCCTGAAGTGAAGCTGTAGCTCTGTTCTTTTTACGCACGCGTGCCAACGCAATTGGTGAATGCTCTTTGCTGGGGTGTGTTTTTGGGGGGTTTGGAGGAGCTGATGCATAGGAAGGTCCACTAACCATTTTGCCACACTTAATAAATAATGGTGTGCATAAGAAATACACAGGTTTAATAATTTCCTTGGATACTGGGGGGGCGTCACAGGCTAGCAATAACGATTTCTACCCTCATCCCCAAATCCACTGAGTGTTCTTTAGGTGAGACTGAAAGCATTAAAATGATCCAGTGCCTGATGGTTAAGGGCTGTGCTTTCTGACAGCCCAGAGTTTGAATTCTGTGACCAGTACGTGGAGCCTGAGCCCAGAGAGTGGTCACAAAGACTCGGATTTGGCCGAGCGACCGGAGCTTTCGGCTCTGTCGGGTGTTGGAGCTGCTCTGTGTTTCTCTTCCTCCTCCTCCTCCTCCTCCAGTGGTTTTCCCCTTTCTCTTCAGCAGAGTCGAATGCTGTACGTGGTTGCTAATTGCAGATAATGTAGCAGTGACATTTTGAAAAGCACACAGAGATGATATTCACCCACATGACGATCCCACTGTCTTCAGAGATGCTGAGACAGTTTTGCTGGCACAGACTCGTTTAGTGATGAATTGCAGTAATAGCAGTTCAAGACCTACAGCATATTAGTGAAAATGAATCCACTGAGCACTGGTCCCATGGCACTGCAACAGCACTTAAAGAACACTGATTTTTCTTGAAGGGAGAAAAATCTGATTAAGAGATTTAGCTGCGGGTTTGTTTTGGTTTGGTTTTTCCTTGTTGTTTCTTTTATTTCTATTTTTACCAGCAGTGTGTGGTTTGTATTTGTTTCCTGGTGTACGTTATTGTGAGGGATTTAATATACATTAGAAAACCAGGGGAGTGCCATAAATGCAGAACAGTGGTTTAGCTTTTAGCAGATGGCAGACTCCTGCATGTGACAATAAGCACAGGATGCAGCAGTAGTTCTGCTTTTCCTTTCTCCTCACAAACTGACCTAACGTTTGGTGATAAAAGGGGAAAAAAAAAAAATAATACAAGATCTAAAATTGAGGAGATAACATGCTAGTTAGTGAGCACAGGGGTGGGTTTCTCTGGCAAAAAAAACCGCTGTGGAAATGAACACAGTAATTGGAAAGAATTAGGCTGGTAAAAGGATGGGGCAACCTGTTATTGAAAGAGTTGTCTGAGGGAAATAGTGATAAAGATGAGCTTCGGGTTAATAATGTGCTGGTGCTTTGCACGAGAACAGAGTGTTCTTTGAGCAGTGGAGAGCAGAAATGTCTCAAGCCTGATGCTGGACTCCTTTGTGCCATCTCCTTTAAAATCACCCAGGTGCTAGAGAACTGGAGGGATCTGGAGGAGAAGGATTCCTCAATGCAAATAATGCATCTCCCTTCTTTTCTCCTTCCCCGTCTCTACCTCCCTCACGTCCAGCTGGGAGGAGGCACGTCTGGGACATGCCTAGAGTACCCGAAAGCAGCTCTCCAGAAGTTTTAAGGCAGCACTTTTGTACGTGGTCTTTAAAACAACCCCAGTACCTGAAATCTCACTTTTGATTTGAAGATAGTTTGCTCCTGATTTTTATAATTAACCTCGAGCGCTGGTGTAACTGCCACCGGTTACAGGCAACATCAGAGAACCGCTGAAACATTTTCCAGGTCTCTTCTACCTACCCCGGAACCTGTCAGGGAAGGTTTCAAACCGTGTGATGTATCTTCTGTTGGAACAGCTTTCAGGATGTGGGATGTGTCTGTAGGTGATGCTTTCACCACTGCTGGGGGAGGGGGGGAAGTAAAGGAGTGCTAATAAATACATTCTTTTTGGTCAAACACAAGGCCTTGGATGCAGGTGTTGTATTGGATGTATACAAAGCCTTGCAGACTCTAATACCCACGTCCATGTATATCAGAGGAACTGGGATTTAGGGCTAGTTCCCCTATTTTCAGGCTTATACAGGCTACAGCTTTGTCAGGCTGACAACTACAAGGCTCAGATGAAGATCTGAGCAATCGTCGCTAGTTTGGGTGAGCCTTCTTTTGTGCTGAGGGCAGGGATAGGCTTCTAACGTTGGCTGCATTAAACGGGCAGTAAAAGGAGCACTTGTTGCTCTGCTGTCTATGGAAAAGATAATAAATTGATAGATAATTGCTTGGAGGAAGCAGCATTTACAGCAGATGACTTTGTTGGGTAGGTGAGCGCGTTCGTACGCGCGGGGCTCTCGCTGAGCAGAGGAGTTATGATGAAGAAATACTTTTTCTCTAGTTAGTGCTTTGCCAAGCAGCATGCCACTCCTTCCGATGCTCTTGCAGTTTCCCTAAGTTAAGAAAGTGGGAGGAATGCTTTTTCTGAATAATTATTAAAAAAAAATATAATCTATAAGGCTGTGCTGCTTTCAGCTAGATCAAGAAGCTTCCCAGCCTGAAGATGCAGGATTTGACAAGGTATTCTAAAAATACTACAACCAGCTGTAAAATAAACTAAAGATGCTAAGGCTGTGTTGACAGCGTTGTCCAACAGCTAAGATGAATTTTTAATGAAAAACATTTTGAATGTTCAGGATTAACAAGATGATTTCTACATTCTTAGAGGAAGAGGCGAATTAGAAAGCTCAAGATGTTCATTTTAAACTCAGCTGAAAAAACACGTTGCTGCTTCAAGTAGCACAAGCTACTACTGGCCTTGGGAGTTTTTTAAGCCCAGGCTGGATGAGGCTCTGAGCACCCTGTTCTAGTGTGGGAGGTATCCCTGCCCATGGCAGGGGGGTTGGAACTGGATGATCTTTAAGGTCCCTTCCAACCCTGACAATTCTATGATTTTGTGATTCTCCTATAAAGCCCAGATTTCTTCTGACAAATGATGGTTTAGTTACAGAAGCGTTTAGAAACGCCCACACGCTGCACGTGCACCTTTGAGGTGTGTTCATTGAATAAAAATTACTGAACTAAGGCCAGAAAGTCTGCAAAAAATGCTTGTCAAGGTAGCGTGAGAGACGGGTTGAACTGCCCTAGGTAAAGACTAAAGGTTGGCCCGTGTTCTAGTAACTGTTACTTGTAACGCCTTGTAGGTTGTAAGGAACCTAATTTAGGGAGAAACAAAATGTTGCTTCCTTATGCTTGAGTTTGTCGAGTGCAGAGTGGTGTGAATGCTGTGAAGAAGACTTTGATGTTCCAAGTTTGCTCTTAATTTCCTTCTGAAAGGAAACACCATTACGAATTCAGAAGGTTGAAAGTAAAGCAGGCGAGATGCGGATGCCCTTAACGGTATTATATTAAGAGTTGTAATAACATCCCTTAATCTCAAAAAGGTGAGTTTATCACAGATTTAAGGTTTTTCTGCTGCTTTTCATGCCGGGCGAGGAATTAGGGTTAACAAATTGCTGATGTGAAAGCAGCCCGGCTAATCTGGTTTAGAGAGCGGCTGGCTCTGTGCTCGTTAGAAGAGGTACAAGAAGAGACGTTACAGGCCCTTCGTTAAGTAACTGCTTAATTACAGCCTAGGACAAGCAGATAGAGCTGCTGAGGGGTTTTCCTAGGAGTCACCTCCGAAGCAACACAAACCGGGGAGCACCGCGTGTAACATCCCGGGGTGGGGGGGGGTGGTGCACCTTTCCCTGGGCAAATTCCAGGGTGGGACCGGTTAGAAAAAGGGTTTAAACCAGCTTATTTTAAAAAGCTTCTACTCACCCTTCTCTGTGAGCTTCTCCTTTCTCTAGCTCCTGTATAACACCCAACAACACTTTGATGGTTTCCTGACTAGAGCTGATCAAATTTTCCATCATCTGAAGCTGCGCTTTCAAGTCCACAACTTCGGTGTGAGGCACGATTTGTCGGCATTCCTCGCTGACCGCGACGGCCGCCCGGCAAGGCCGGTTCTCCTCCATCGGCGAGACGTTCAGCTGCAGGCTCCGCTCGTTACATTCGGCGGCCTGGCACTGAGGCCGCGACGGGCAGGCTCGAGCATCCCCCGCCTGGGGCTGAACGCCGTTGAGGTGCACCGTCCTCTTTTTGTCCTCCTCGGCCGGCGGGCAGGCTGCCCAGTCGTCCCCGGCCGCGAGGTTCGGCGGGTCGGGCCGCGAGGCGTCGGAACCGGAGGCCGGTAAATAAACGGCGGCCACTTCGGTCTTGAAAACCCTCCCGTGAAGGGGCGGGAGGAGCTCCTCGCTCCCCGGCCGCCCCGCCGCCGGTCTCCCGCGGGAAGGAGGCCGGGAGGCGGCGGGTTCCTCCGAAGCGAGCTCGGCCGAGTTTGGGAGAGGAGGAGGCTCTTGGGGAGAGCCGTGCAAATCGCTGCTCTGCCAGGCCTCGGCCCCGGCGTCGCGAGATCCCGCGGCCCCGGCGCGCTCGGTGACGTGGGAAATGAACTCGGCCGTCTGCAGGCTGCCGGCCTTCCCGCTCCACTGCCCGGCCTCGCCCGAGCTGCCGCCTTCTTTGTCCTTAACGTCGATTAGAAACCCGTTGTTCTGACTCTTAAAGGTGTCGACGGTCGAGGCGCTTTTAAGAATATTCCCTTTTTTCCGGTCTAGAGGAAAGGTCTGGTAACACTTCTTAAGATCGGGTGAAGTCTGGACTCCTGTGCTCTTGGTGACGTTGGGTATTGACCTCCGGGCAGGCACCGTCATGTACTTGCGATAAGCCGTTTTGTAGGAGATGGGTTTGGCTTCTTTCTTGTCGGGATCCTGGGCGGCGGAGAGCTGCTTGTCCCTCTGCTCGTTCTGGGCCTCGCAGATATCCTTGAACCTCACCTGGAGGGCTTTGTTCCGCTTCTTAATCTGCCGGTTGGGATCCAGCGCGTATTTCATCTCCAACGCGAGGGAAGCCGCCGGCTCAACTTCGCTTTCCGAGGCAGTGAGTAAGCATTTGCTGGGCTCCTTACTCACCATGATGCCTGCACGCAAAAACAGTTCAAAAAGCTTCGTGTTACAACAGAAACTCTGCTCTTTTTTTTTGTTTGTTTGTTTTTCCCCCGAGTTTGCAATGTTTGAGCTAATTTTCCCCTGCTTTCTTCCTTCTCGCTCTGTTCTCTTAAGTCCTTGGTATTAGGTTTTGGTGTCTGGCTAGAAAATCGTGGGGTGTAGCTGGATTTAAAGCGTCGAGCTTTAAGAGGAGCGGGGCCCAACCTGGTTTTTGTGGCACTTTTCCAGACCCCTTTTCAGAGGACAGGCACCGTGGGTGTCATGCCCAGGGTGCCAACTCAGAAGTTGAATTTGACTGCAAGGGTGTTTGGGCTCTCTGAATTTACTCGACAGTTAGTAAAAAGCAGAGGGGAAAATGAAGAACAAGTCTCTTTTTACAAGTAAAAAAATCTAGAGCACTGACCACCCTTAACGCTCCTTTCACGCAAACATTTAGCAGCAAGAAGTGTCCAACCAGCGTTATTTTTTTTTAACTGGGTGTTTGCTTACAACAGACATTTCTTCTGTGTAACGTGCTCTGCATCTTTGCTAGGAATTAAATGGTCGTCGGGAGGTGTCGTTATTTGGATCGTCTGAAGAAGTTACCTCTGTAGCTACATCTAAAACCTGGCTATAGATTAATTATGACTAGTAACTGGTTGCTGCTGCATGCATAAAATTTATGGACTGGTGAAGCTTGTGGAAGAAGTCAGCAGTGCATCGAGTTTTTGCTTCCAATGCAAAACGACCCAGCTTTTACTACGAGCCTTTCGAACGAAGCTTCTCATCCTAAAGGATCCGAAAGCACTTAAACCTCCCCCCCCCCCAGAAACACACAAAACCCCCCACCCTGTGATGATTCACTGAAATTACTTAATCTGCTGCTGAAATATAAGCAGTAATGGATGAGAAGATGCCAACTGCTTAACACAGCACGTTGCAAAAAACCCCTGGAGCCCTCCCCGACAGCTCTATCGCGACGCGGATCGTACGGGATCTGTAGTAACTGCGTAGTTAAGACCTCAGCTTTACGTCTCATTTGAAGTCGGTGTTTTTTTTACTCTCTTGCACAGATTTCTCCCTAATGCTGAGCTTTGCTGAATTACCCTATTCCTCCTTAACCCCGGTATTCTGCACGTGTCTCCTACTTAAACCCCCGTGTACCTGCTGAGGGACTCGAGAGGAGAATGTAAAAGGAGTAAAGGGACTTTCAGGGGTGGTGTTTGAAATAAGTGCTTTTTCCAATTACAGTTCTTTTGTCTATTAAATGAGAAAGTCTCGAAGAGGTCGGCGCCGCAAAAGCGTCTTGTGCCACTCACGGGGACGAGTGAATCCTCCTGGCTAGTCTAGATTTAGTTTTCATTTCAGAAAACGCAACGGAGAAATTACTGTCAGTGGAAAACTGAGTGTTTGTGGGTTTTTAAAAGCACCAGGAACACTTCCCAGTAGTTACTAACTCGACAAACGTGCAGGGTAGACACTCTGTACGGAGCGAGGTGGGACTCAGGAGTTACCAGACTTCAGGGTTATCAAACTGCTTTCAAAAAAACCTCGTGAAAACGTCATGACTTTTTAATTTTGATTTTTATTGATTTCATGTTTTGCTTCCCCGGTCCCAGTAATTTGCTAACTGGTAACTGAATTACTCTAGAATCCATCTAGTTTGCCTTTCTCTGCCTTAACTGGTCAGGTTTGGGTAGCGGTGAGTGAGCAGAAGTCATTTTAGAGGGGAAGTTTTTATCTGATTTCTTGTCACAAGAAAGCGAAAAGTAAGAAGATTCAGGACAAAAATGTTCCAGTAATGGAACTGGAGATTGCCGGATACGAGTTTTCCAACTGGGTATGTACAGAGGCCTGATACCAGGGTGACCAAGCCCCTCTTTTGGGGGAAAAGAGATTATAAAATGGAATTGCTAGAAGGAAGCTTAATGCTAAAATTAAGTGGAGTGGGGTGGTCGAGCGGTCTCTTGTACATGTGTGCCCTGTCAAGGGTGGGGGGGAAGAGCAGTTATTCCTCTGCCTTTAATATGGGATGTATTTTTGGGGGGTGGGTGAAGAAAAAAAAAAAATTAGCTACATATGAACATCAGGAATTCTTTGTTCCAGTTGAAAACCTAAATCAGGAGTCAGTTGTGCTTTGTGAGGAATGTTAATATCCTGTACTGGCTGGTTTGGGCTGTCTTTTAATTATAGTAATGTTGGATGAGTTATGCCTTTGAGAGCCCTTCTGCAAAGCCCCACTGGTCCACAGCTTCCAAAGGTGGCGATGGTAGGAAATCCATCCGTTTGTCCATCCATCTGTCTGTCTAGGGATGGGATTTTGGAATGCTGTAGTCAATAATAAAGTGCAGCATAAGATACAAACCTGACCCATTAGCCGGAGATCGAATGGACGTTAGCTTTAGGCACAGCAAGAATAACGTTGGAAAAAACTCCTGTCAAAACCCAAACCTCTGCAGTTCCGTTGAGGTGGAATTACTGGAAGCAAATCTTCCAGAATGGTAAATTAATGAGTTTACCAAAAAAAAAAAAACCTAAAGACAGTAACACAACAGCCATTACAGCCATTAATTTTCACGCCTGCTAATGTGAGTTCAGGCACTGCTAAGGAACTGTAGGAAATAGGAAATGGTGCAGTTAAAAAGATGGGAAATACTCAGTGATTACCTCTGGAAAGAGGTCACACGTTTCTACCCAGAAGAGGCTACAAAAAATGGGTCGTTAGATCTCCAAGTCACTTATTAGAAACGTCTCTCAGGATACCTCAGGTGTCAGAGTGAGTTTTTTGGCGCTTGGTTATTCAAAAGTAGGATCCGCTAACGTAGGATTTATGTCCCAGTATCAGGTATTTTATTAGGGTCAATAATCTTTAATAGCCAATAAATTGATCCTTCCAAAACTGCTTGTCTCCCTTTCTTGATTTGTTAGTCTCAGTTTTCAGATTATTCCAGATATCGTTTTAATCCCACAATCTTTGGGTCTGCGGGATCGCTGGGTCTGTTGGGAATGATTTAAGAGCTGGAATTAATGGAGTTGATAAGCCAGATGAATCCAGGAGGCTGGTGATATTCTGCAGAACAGAAACAGATAAATGGGGTACTATATTCTGTGATGCAGTTAATTTTAAGCGTGGCTTTAATAGCCAATAAATTGATTCTTCAAAAATTGCTTGTCTCCCTCTCCCGATTGCACAGGCCTGATTGATTTAACTGATCTAGAGTTTTCTAAGAGCTCGGACTAATAATTTTATAGATGTTTGTGATTAAGGATGACAAGACCCAAAAGAACTAGAGGGTTTGTTGTTTTTTTTTTTTTTAAGCTGTGCTCAAATCTCAGTGTCTCTAAGGAGAGCTGTATGTGCACACTTGATAAAAGAACGGTTGAGCAAACAGTTGATTGCCAGTTAAATATTTAACACGGAAGAGTTTATATAATACTTTTTAATTTATTTATTTTTTTCCCCCTCGTTGTTGTGGTTGTTTCCTTTTTGTTTTGGTGTTGACTCCGGTTTTGGCCGCTTTGGACACTAGCGATTGCAGTGGGGGCTCCTGGGAGGTCTGGCTTCATCCTTCAACCCGTGCTCAGACCACACTTGAGGTCTGCCCTCTGAAATCAGTGCAGGCCTTCGTTCTGCTTTCCTGGGGGACAGGAGGATGCCTTGGACCCACGCTGGGAGACTGGGAAAGGAAAGAACCAGACTGGGAGACAGGGAAGGGAGTAGTTGTGTAGTTCTGCTGCCCGGTAGTGTTTTCTGGAATGCCAGGCAAGGCTGGCACACACAAAATGTGCAGCTCTGAAACAGGATAGAAGCTGCAGGATTTTTGGATGCTGTAGGAAAAAGAGAGATGGAGTTTCTGTTTGTACCAGTACTGAAGAGGTTATGGCTCGCTCTGTCGGGGGGCTAATAAAGGCTCTGACATTGAACTTTAGTTGCAGGTGCCAATTAAATACAGATAATAGGTTTAAGCTTTTTGTCTGTAGTTACTCCAAACGAACCCTGATTGCATGAGATGATTTGCTAAGCTAAACATTTAAGTAACCACAGAGCTTATTTTCCACTTTTTAGCCTTGATTTGTTTATAAACTTCTGGCTGATTACCCTTAGGCTGTGTTCCTCTATGTTTGAATATGGAAATGAACTAATAACAATAAAAAGGTGACGCACAAAGAAGCCTTAAGTTAGTATAAAACCTTCAGGGTGAGCTATGGAAACCACCTTCTATATTATTCCAGGTTCTCCATGGCACCTTTTACTCAATTCAATAAATCCTTCCCTTTTGCTTCTCCATTTATTGATGGGGTCCAGATTTTTTTCTTCCCCCTCAGTTCAGCAGTGCAATGGGCATTTCTAGGAAGGAGACCTCAATCAGGAGAGCAGCAGCTTTCCAACAGTCCTGTTACAAGTCTGTGGCAGCAGGTAAAGCTCGGGGACCCAAGAAAGACCTTGGCAGGACCTCCACTCTTAATCCCAAAACTCTGCGGAGTGACTGCGCGTTGTACGGGGAATGACAGCCTGGAATTTCCAGTCTGAGTTGGTAATGAAGGAAAAGGAGATTTGTAGCTCACCTTACAAGTTCAGTTTTATTGCTGTCGGGTTTATGATACAGCAGCACAGTCAATGATTAAATGTGGTGAGAAGCAGCGTGGAGCTCAACTTTCCAAGTTCTAAACGCAGATGAAAGGTGCAGATATTGGTCTCTGGCTGCTCAGACCCAATGAAGGCTTTAGAGATGGACCAGTAAAGTTCTGCACGCCTTGTAAGAGCACACAGGGGTTTGGTGGTGTTTTGGGTTGGTTTTGGGTTTTTTTTTCCACTTACGTAATAGCTCGGAGGAAAAATAATGCAAAGGATTGCAAATATTTGGGCTTTTATCATGTAAAGGAAGGCTCAGCAGTGATCTGCAAGATCTTTAGGCTTCTTAATACATCGAGGCTGTATTTTTCTGAGGAGAAATCCCCATGTGCCATTTTTGTATGTCTAAATGGGATCATAAACATTAATAATGCATATTTTTTTAAACTATTTGATGTCTATAAGTCATCTGGTAAGCGTGTACGTAGAACATAACACGCTTCTATCCATGAAAAACAGACATTTGAAGGAAACTTGGATTTACTTCATATAAACAAATGCATTACAGAAGCCTTACTCAGTGTTTAATCCTAAATATACCATTTGTTAAATCACTGAAAGCAACCTGAGGATATTTTAAGTGTCATGCAAAGGTTTTTCATAATTCATGTGGGTAATACTTAATGTCTGTCTTAATTCTCAGTTAAACAGACTGCTTCTGGTATCTGGAGTGTTATTTCTTCAACCATCAGACATTTTGACTTCATTAATTTAGGAGTATTTTCAGGCTTTGAGAAGGAATCCAGTTGTTAGGTTAACTGACCGCGTTGTTACAACGCAAACTTAAAAATCATGTAGTAGTATCCTAAATATTACTAAGCAATGCCCAGTAAAGAAAACTGTACTGCTAAAAAACGTTGGAAAATATGAATAATCCTGCTACAAAGTGTTGGAAGATATGACTAATCTTAGGTAGTTATCAGTTGCTTGCAGAAACTTTTTGCTGCATGTTATGAATTTTTTTTTAGGAAGTTTTAATACCCAGGTATGAGGATAAAATATGACTTTGGGATAAAATATGACTTTGGGATAAATTCAGGGGTGCAGGAATGCCCAGTTTTTGTAGGGTAAAAAGGACCAATGATTATTATGAGGAACCCCCAGCTCCCAAGGTGTCTGTTGACTTGCAAAAGTGATGTAGTAGGACCAGTCTGTCCTCCTTCTATCAGAGTTGCTCATGTAGAATAATAGAGTTAGCAGTGCTGGTAAATGTCAAACTAGTATTTTTTGTAAATCTGTTTTGAAACCCTTAGGCATTGAACTTGAATGTTCTCTCTCTTGAACTTCCTTATTTATTGCTCCATACTGAATTCATTGCTAGTGCTGCAGTTATGTAGTCGGTATTTTAGCAAGTAGAGGGTGAATTGCCCTGGCTTTATAATCTTCCTGTTTGGAGAAGTTTTGCAGCACTTCAGTGAATTACAGGGTGTTAATATTATTGGCTTAAATGGGTGTTTTCCAGCCTGTGGTCCGGAGGCACTTGGAGGTTTCTCACCTACGTTACTGCTCTGCATGCCAGAAACAAACCCTTCTAGCAAAAGTAGTGAAGGGGGGTGAGTGTGTTAGAGTTCCACTGGAAAAAAACCAACCCCAAGAGGTTCTACAGACTGAAATAAAGTCTGCTTAGAGTGAACTTTTATTGTGTAAGTTACGTTCTCTCCCCAAACCCAGCTCTGGGATGAGTTATTTAGAAATAACGCGCCGCGCTGTAACCCGCGAGCGCTTGGTGGAGTTGGGATGGTTCTTAGTAGAATGATTTATTGATCATCTTGTTCCAGTGATGACAGAGAGATTCGTAACTGCCTCGAAAGGCTTCCTTTGGAATGAATGTGATCATACGGCGTTTGATTTGTCCTTTTGGTTTGGTTTATTCTCCCCCCATCCATTGGTAGGCTCGATGAGAATGATGTCTGAAAACCACAGCCTGGATAATGGCTGAGATAGGCAGCAAATGCCTCGAAATGCTCTTGTGAGCTTTAGCTTCTCAACTAAGTGGCAACAAATAGAATGTATGATTTAATCAGGCTGCGGAGTTTGAGATAAAACAGGACTCTGTTGTAGGATAAACTATTTAAAATTTTCCTTCTAAACCGAACCAATTTCCCTGAATGCACAAGCTGGTAGATGCTGTTTTCTAGAATTTTGACATGTCTACTACGTGTTCTGAACACAAAAGTTTAATAATACTTAGGTTTTATTGCTTCTTCTATTGTTAAATGCATAAAATTAAAAGGAATCCATTCAGCGTGATTAAAATTCAGTACGAGGAGGGTTACTTTTCCCAGAATATGTTTTTACAACTAATAGTAACACTAACAGGAGATTAAAAAAACACAATACAGCCCCTTGTGCTCCGAGTTTAAAAACTATTAACTTCATACTGGAACAAATGCAGCGTCAAAAGACACTCCCTGTCACTTCTTAGCGTTAGAATGTCAAACATTTGGTGGGATTTAGTGTACTGGGGGAAAAAAACCACCCCAAAACGTTACTATTAAAAGACTTAGGCTTCTTTTTCCTCGCTCCTATGAAAAATCTTTGCTCCTGTGAACATCTGAGTAAAGGTTTATTAGCATTATTTTGCCATGTAAATCTCTGCCACTCTTTTGTCAGCGCTACAGCTGGTAGCGGCGGGGAGAAGGATGCTGCTGAGGATGTGTTGCTAGGAGAACCACAAATCGTCCTGCTTATACCGCGCCGTCTTCCAGGAGTCCGAAAGCCACCGTGCTTTCACTGGCAGGCTTTTTTCATTTTTTAGGGGACTTTCTGTTCAATAATTTCAATAGCAAGCTGTTTAAGAAGAGCTTAAAGGCGGCCCCTTATCTGCGTTACTGTCGAGTACTAACTTTTAGTTGTTCTTGGTAAGCATCGCTAGTGCTTGGGGGTGTTCAAGGAAATAAGAACAGAGACAGACAAATGACGGGGGGGGGAAGAAAAAAAAAAGGAAGAAAAAAACCAGTTCTGTTCTTCAGCTTTGGCCAACAGGCTTGGGAAACTGTCAGACCAGACCTCCAGAGAGACTGATCTGGGTGCTGGGGACTGAGAACACGTCCAGACCGCAAGGTTCAACTGCAGCTTGTTTTCTCTTTCGTCGTAGCTTTGCGAATGTTGCGCGGGGTGGAGAGGACGAAGGGAGGTGAGCGGGTTCCAGCTCTGTGCTTCGGGCTTGTGTCTCCAGTTTGGGCCTGCACGGTGTGCTTGGGTGAGGAGTCCCTTCCCCTGGGAATGCAGGTGGTCTTGCTGTATGGAGGAGGTGGTTTGTAGCCTGTGCTGGAGCTTACCACAAATGGGAGATGCCAGGGCAAGAGGGAATGGCCTCAAGCTGCACCAGGGGAGGTTCAAACTGGACATTAGGGACAATTTTTTCATGAAAAAGGGTTGTCAGGCATTGGAACAGGCTGCCCAGGGAGGTGGCTGAGTCACCATCCCCGGATGTGGTTAAAAGCCATATAGATGTGGTGCTTGGGGATATGGCTGAGTGGCGGACATGGTAGAGAAGGGTTTATGGTTGGACTCGATGGTTTTAAAAGTCTTTTTCAACCTTGATGATTCTGTTGACTTTCCTGAGGTCAGTGGTTGCGAGGCACCAGAGTGTTGTCTGCTCTTTCTACTTGGATTAGGGTTACAAGCAGACGGGCCTCGGGAGGGTGTGAAGTGCCGTGAAACAACGCGGAGGCTGAGTAATTATGGTCTAGAACTCAACATGATTAGCAGGATATTAATTGGTGAACAATATCAGTCTGGGAGGTTTATATTTGCGCTCCAGGGCTGTCAGCAGCCACCGGGAAATAAAGGCTGTGTAATTTTCACCTTCTTTGAGGAGCAGGTTTGTGCACAGTTTCTGGTTTTGAGCAAGCTGTGGTTGTGGCTCTGCTCTCATTTGAAATGCTCAGTGTAGAGTTAGACCTGGGCGTGCTGATGGTGGTGAAAGAAGAGAGAGGAGCATGAATTGGTTTGACTTCTGCTCGTGACAGAAGCTCCTACAGAAATAAGTGCTAGCTACCCAAAAGCAGTATTACTAGTAGAGCAAAAAGCTGTGCTTTTCTTGCTGTACTACAAGTGAATAATAGCCCCTAATTCTGCAACACTTCTTTCTTAAAAGCTGGTTCTAAGATGCTTTTGAAACAAGGAAGGTGAAGGCAAAGCCAAACTCTGGTGCGAGGGGAAGTTGTCTGAAATTTGAAGCTGGGTGTGGATGCTCCAAATCTCAACTCCCAGAGTCTAAAGCCCTCACCAAACGTGAAGGGTCAAGAATGGATGGGTAGCACCGCTGCAAACGGCTCATTCCACGTCACCGGGGAAAACATTTTTGGTTCCATATGGAGAAAGAGGGAAGCAGTGAGAGTGAGCAGAGATGGTGTGGAGATGTTGAAGAAACTGCTTGCAGGTTTTATGGCCTTGGGACAATGTGAGATCTTGAAATGCAACGCTCTGGTGATGGTGTTTTGGGGTGGGTTATTTGTGACCATTAGGAAATGTATTAATGTAATAATTAGAGATCCTCTTAAGAATATTCTTATGCCCCTTTTGTGCATTTGAATTACATCCTCTGCTTGTCAGAAGCTGCAGGATGGTGGCTGCAAACTCCCCAATTATTAATCAATCAGAATTCCCTGCTAAGACTCTAGGAACCAGAACTATCTACGAGACAGATAATTTGCGTCACGTTTATCGTGGCTTCGTGTGGTTTTTATACCATCTCCAAGTGTGAACGCAGGAATGTACCACACTATTCTCACCAGCTTGCTCAGCTAGGACTACCTAAATCACCCAGATTCATCTTGAATTCAGCAACTTAGGCTCAGTCTACAGAACGGATCAGTGTTATCGGTGTCACGGGGCAGTTCAGGCACAATTTCTGCTGAATTCCTCTCTTCAGCATCGGGATGTTTTATCTGTCTCTCTGTCAGCTCCTTAGAGATACTGCTGTGTTTTATTTGCCGATGGCCTTGAGACACAAAAAATGTATTCAACTGATCCTCAAGTTAAATTTCTTTACTTGTGGGTATCTCCTTATTCATTCCTCACTGTATTTGCAGAAGAGAATAATGAATATAATAACAAAGTGGGCACGAACAACCAGTTAGTCATGATTTGAAGGAGAGATTGGGCTTGCTGTAAATTCTGTTGGGTTTTTTTCCCCTCTTATAAATACACAAGCATCAGTAATGTCACTGAATTGTCTCATCTTCCTTTTTCTCCCAAGGAGAGCAGGAAGTAACCAACCAGGCCCAAACCCCTTTCCATGTTCCTAACTTTAAAATACAGTCCTGAAGTTGTAGAGGTGTCATAATTCTGCTTCAAGTGGGGGACTAAATATAGGATGATCATTTTTTAAGTGATGGGGAAATGGTGCTGGACGTTTATAGTGGGTACAGCAAAGGTTTTACAGCTTGAACTGCCATGGCTGTGACTTGTTTCATGGGACTGTCTCTCCTGTGACTGAGTTATGGACTAGGTGCCTGCATTTCTCCTGGCAGATGAAAGAAAATGAAGAGGTGAGGAAGGGCAGGTATAAAACAAGCAGGGAAGGTGGGGAGGAGCACAAACCCAGTAAATACTACTTTTGATAGCTTTTGACACTTCCTCCTCCCTGAGACCATATGGAACCATCTTCCTTCGCTCCCGGTTTTAAAATGGTTTAATTTTGTCACTCTGTGGGCTTTTATTTGCAGGCAAGCTATGGCAATTGTGGACGGGCAAAAATAACACCAACCACTTGCTCCTCTTCCCCACAGATGTCATAAAGATGAGCTAAGGTTGGGATTTTTGCCTGTAGTATTTCAGTACAAATAATAAGGAAGTCTTGCATCGGGTAAAATGGAAGGAAAAGTAAACACAGAGAGAGGAAAAAGTCTTTGGATGGTGTATACTGCTAAAAAAAAAAAAGAGTAGTTAATGGTCTCTCTGGAGATGAGCAGAAGACTTTAGCTTTGCATCCAAAGGAATGAGACGTCCAGGTAGAAATCAATACGGGAGGAAGCTTTCCTCAGCACACAAAACTGGTGAAAAAAGGACCATACAGCTGAGGCAGAGAGCACCTACAGGGAAAAAACAAAGTTTGCAGAGGGCTTCCACAGTGCTCATTTGCTGGAAGGAGGCCGCGTGCCAGGCCCTGCGCTGTTTCCGCAGGGCTGGGGAAATCAGGTGCAGAAGCCGCGCGGTTACACGTTCTTTGGTGGGTGCAACTGCGTTTTTAGCCTGTTTACTGAAACCCTGGTGTTAGCTAAGGGTCTTGGAAAGCAAGCTGGTAGCATTCCTGCAGGAAAAGCCAGTGCTGTGAACAGTTTGTCTAAAGCTCTTGTAGTCCTCTAGAGAAATAAATGTGCTTTTTTTTTGTGCGTCGCCGGCCGATGACGCCAATCTCTGAACATTAAGTACTGGTCTGTTGGTGAGTACTTTGGGGTTTGTTTTTTTTTTTTGCTTCTTAGCATTCAAATGCTGTTTTACTAGTTGTAGTTTCTTGCATTGAAAATTGATATTAAGAGCTCTTTTCCAGTATTCAAAACTTAAGCCATGCAGTTGAACTTGTACACGAGGACGTTGTGGGCGAGTGTATTGCCAGTTAAAAATGAGTGCTCCAGTCTGTCTTTTTTAGTTGCTGCAGGCTCAGGTATATTTGGCCATAACTACAGAGCTTTAGAGAGATGTTTTAACAGGGTTTTTTTTTGATATGAGCTGAGGCCAAACAATCAGTGCTGCTCATGCCACGATCTGACATGTGGTAGAGCTCCAGCACTTTCCCCTAAGGAAAAAAAAAATTCTCTTGTAATAATTAAGAAGTTGAGATCCACACCCAAATATCCTAAGATTTGGAGACCTTTCAGTGCTAGGGCTTTTAAATCCATCTCTGTTTAATTCAGCCTGTGAAAATGGCCCTTACTTCTACACTCCTCTGCACTGAAATCAGTGGATTTAGCTGGAAAAAAAAGTATAAATGGAGTAAAATCAAACCTGGTGCCTTTCTGCTAGTGAAGGGGGGAAAAAAAACCCAACCAACCAACCCAAACAACCAAAACAGGCAAAGAGGAGGACACCAAGAGTAGTTTGATCACCGGCCTGTTATTTTTACAACCAGTTAGCTCTAGGAGACTTTTGCTCACCCGTCTAACTGGAAAGCAGATGAGTTTTAAGGCACTGATCACCACGACACTGGGCTGTGCAAGCGTATGAACAAGTTGTACTATTTTCAGGAGTATTCAGGGAGCAGCAGAGAGGCTGTTTTGTGCCTGAATGGAGAAAAAATTGCATTAAATGGACTTCAAAGTAGGGGATGTGCCTCTAAAATCAGAGAGGATGCTCTGATCGCGTTCGCTGTGGTCAATAATAATTTAAGATTGAATGCCAACACCCAGTGAGTCGTACCTGTGTCTGCTCGGAGGTTATACAGTATTTTCTAAGCAGAATAAAAACCAAGCACAGATTTCAGATGGCTAAATGCAGAACTCCCACTGAATTCACCGCTCTTAAGAGGAAAAAAAAAAAAAAAAATCATCTCAAATACGCTCTTATTTCTTTAAAGCCGATTTAATTTGCAAAGTGATTAATAAAAAAAATAAGGGAGCATTGTGCTATAAAAGAGATTTGTTCCTGGCAAGGGGTTTTTTTTTTTTAATATCTTGCACAGTTTTTCAGCAGTTCTTTAAATAGTGGCTGTCACAAAGCAGAATACAAGACCTTTTTTTTTTTTAATAGCCAGTTTAAACAAGGAAGGGAATTTTTTTATGTTCTCAAATAGTTCCGATTTCCTGTCGCTTCCTCAGGTATGCACGAATTAGGGGATTCCACACCCTCAGCTCTGCCTGGCCAGGATGACTGTGGTTGGATAAGCAACAGCTCAACAGCCTTCAGGGGGAGAGGGGAGGGTAGCCTTACATCCCAGCACAGATTTTTGGCGAGCAGGTTGGTATGGGTCCTTGCGAAGGGCTGGCCTCACTAACTTTGCTTTCCAGTTCTCCCAGAACGGGGATGACCAGACCATCAGCATCAACATCTCCTCCTCATTTGCACAAGCTGGGGTTGAGTTTGGATTTCCAAGCCCACTGAGGTGACCAGTCGGGGTCGGTCCCCGGTAGCGCAGGGCAGGGAAGGCACCGCATGCTCTGGGCACTGGGGCTTCTTTAGCCACGTTCCCCTTCTCGATGGTCATTCCCTTTGAACTTAGCTACTCCTTTTTTCTATTTATGATATCCTCCAAATGAATTCTGTGTGCTGCACCTCACTCGTGCCAAACCGCGTCTGTCAGTGAAATAGTTAACTGGGGAAAGACGGGGGGGGGGGGGGAAGCAAACAACCAACAGGGATGATCATCTGAGCTACTTGTTTGTGAGCTTAATTAGTAGCAGGGTGCATTGAATGTTAAGTGCTGTCCCTCTTGATAAGTAACTAGCACTGTCTTTTGTGGTGCTGTCGCCCAGCTGGATTTTTTGTGTGGCAGGCTGCTGGAAAGCCCTGATTTCATTCCGGATTAGAATTATTTTCAGCCTCTCGTTACAAATACACATGGTTAATAATTCCAGAGTCCTAAAGAACACGTATTTTTTCACCAAGGGCATCATGACGTCCTTACCAAAAAAAAAACAACCCCAAACCCAGCTTATTTAGTGTCAGCCTTCCCCAGTGAGCTCACCCTGTGCTTTAAATGCAACAGCACCTTAAACTCTGGGGCAGTAATTTAATTTTACAACTGTTCAGTCGGAGCGTTTGGCTGAGCAATATACATTATGTATGTCTGTTGAAATCAGTGCCCGTATGCTGTCCCTGTACGGAAGAATATAAACCCCCGGGGTGATAAATTAGTAATATCTGAGCACTGAGGTGTTTTCATCTGAGCTGCATTGATAATGCTGGGGGGGGAATGGAAAAAAAAATCCAGCTTTTAACTTAGAACTGTTATATGTACTTGAAGAGGAGAGTTATTGTGGTAAAGAAAGGCAAGAGCAGGCTGGTAGAACACCAGTAGGCTCCACACCGAAAGTAAGGAAACACGTTCTTCTCCATGCTTGCATTTTTTTTGCTAGAGGTACGTTGACTTGAAATTTTCCATGAAATTATTCCGAGCGCATGGCTTGGTCAGTTGCATTTTCTGAATTATGTGGGGTTTTTTAGCTCGTAGTTGCTCATCTAGCAGCTAGATTTTAACCTTGATACATGCAGCACTGCTGCCGGCACTGTAAATGTGAACCGGTAATCCCCATGAAACACTTAAGGAGAGGGAATAAATTCCCAGTTTATACTGGGCATGACCTGCTACTGGTTTGTCTGTTGTTGCTGCTATTCAGCAGGGGAGGAGAAGAAAAAAAAAATAAAATAAATGGAGGTTGGAAAAACAGATCTTTCCAAACTTCCTGATGATAGAGCCTATATAAGAGGAAGCAAAAACCAGAGACTTTGTGACCATGCAGCATGAGTGAGTAAAATCTCTTCTGCATACAGTCTGC
>WUAM01000356.1:2137869-2153262 GCA_024336885.1 Actenoides hombroni
CCCTGCTCCCTGCAGGGGGGTTGGACTGGATGACCTTGAAAAGGTCCCTTCCCACCCAAACCAGTCTGGGATTCTGTGATGCTGGTTCTCTCTCCTGCGGTGGGGCTGAGGCAGGGCAGCCCAGGCCTTGCAGAGGGTCACTTCTGCAGGAGTATTCCTCTCTGATGAGAGCAGGGTTGAAGCTGAGAGGTGTCTAGTCCTCACCTCTCAAGTCATTACACTAGCTATCAGCCAAAGAGTGGAACCTTCCCCATCTGTGCTGTCCTTGTCCTCCCTTCCAGTGACAAGAGGAACCACACACCCTGACTCATGAGACTTCCCCGTTCTGTGCCCTCACGTGAGACTTCTGATGGTCCCATCTTTAAATACAGCTCCAAGTTATCTTAACTATGGTAGTAGGGAAAAAAACCCCTACTACCTGATCATACTGCAGATGACCTGACCATGTGTGCAGCACATACCCAAGGACACTTAAACCCACCTGAACGTGCTCTTCCAGTTAGCAGTTGAAATTCTCGTGCCCTGACAGGCAGCCTTGTGCTTCTGGGCAACTGCCTGGATCGATCCCTTCTTCAGCTTCAAACAGCAGCATCAAATGCTCTCCACGTTGCAGATCCAAAGACGAAATTGCTGCGGGGTTTTGGTTATTTTATTTTTTGGCAGGAAATGTGTGGCATGAGCAAGGATGTGCGAACACTTGTTCCTTACGAAAGCAGCAGCGTGACTGGGTAATTAAACGAAGCCGAAGGTGTTAAATCAGAAAACATGTTAGCAGGGCTCCAGTTTGACTAACAGGAGGAACTGATGTCATGTGATGTCTATTTTTAACACGGGAGGTGTAGCAATTTTCACTTAAAATTGTTATTTTGCCACATCAGCTTCATTTAAATTAATACGATTGCGCATTTAAAAATATCTAGGGAGTCAAGTTACGTGCTGCTTTTTTTCACACTTCAGTTCTATTATCTTTTCCTCTTCCTTTAAAAAAAAAAAATAAAAAATCCCAATATTTCAGTCTTTAGAAGTAACAAAACCTGTGTATTTGTATATTAAATATGGAAGTTCAGGCTTAAATGCTTCTCCAGGCTGTTACTCTGGGATGACGATTTCTGTAGTTAGCTTTGAATCCAGACTGTCAATCCTGTGACTTTGACCAGTGACTTTGTTATTTTCAGCGTGTAGAGGTAGAAGAGAAAACGGCCTTTTGGGCTGATCAGTCTTGTGTTAGAAATCATTTTATTTCCATTTCCAGTAATGTCAATGGTTCTGCACTGTCGTTGTGTTCTTTTCTTCAAACAATAACAACAAAAAGTCTCAGGACCACAAAAATTCCTGCCCCTTCTCCCAGGCGAACAAGACAAACCCCAAGCCTGTTGATTTTCAGGTAGGTGGGAGGTTTTGCTCTCCCGAGGGGTTCCTGGGGGACTCCTGTAGGAAATAGGGGTGTGGATGCTGGAGATCCAGTTGGCATCGCACGGGGCAAAGCCACAGGCAGCAGTGTCAGAGAAAACCCTTTGCCTTTTCTTCCTCCCGAGACAGGAATGCTTTAATATGGCAAAGGAAAATAGAGTTGAGTGCATGGTCCTGTTCTTATGTATCAACAACTTGTCACAGGAGATACTGCAGAGCGTTGATTCCTGTTGATGGACTTGCTACAGTCAAATCAGTGTCTGTGATTGATTCCATCCAACAGCCTTCCATCAATCACCTTTTTCTGATACAAGGAGAAGAAATATTGGGAAATAGTAAAAGCTCCAAATTTGTCCCTTGTGCATTACCAGTCTCAAGAGCTGTCACTCAAGAAGTGCAAGAAGCAATTTTCTTGATGGTGGTACAAGAGGTCTGGAGGCTTTAAATCTAAGGGAGGAGAGAGACACAAATTCAGTGGGCTTTTGGAGTTTATCCTTCACATACTGAGCCAGGAAGGCTGGCTGTGTTGGTCCAGATGTAAAGAATATGTCAGGGTTTTAGACTTCAAGAATGGTTAAAGGTTGTTCATGATTTTTTCCCCTGTTTTTTTTTTTTACTACTTTTTTTTTTCTTCCCTGAGATTTGACTTTGAGGACTGTAGGACTCTGTACAGTGTGCAGAGCTCTGTCCTTTCACTCTCTGCCCTTTCCAAAATCTTATCTGATTTATTTTGGCAGGAGTTGGTGAAAAATGACAAGTGGATAACTCTTGCAGAGCCAAAAGAGTTGCTTTGTAGGTGAAAGGTGTCCAGAAGTGCCTGTTGCTATCCAGCCTGGGCCCACACTCTGCTGCTGCTGGCACTGGGAGAGCTCCAGCCTCCCGACACATTGAACACTGTTTCAATCATATTTCCTTCTCCTGCCAATATTAGTCCATTTTAAGGAGAAAGGAATTGTGGAAAAAAAAATAATTTTAAAAAAAATTAAAAATCTCAGAATATTGATGATAATTTTCCTGCATCATTTCAAAGGCTTGTTCTTCTACTGCAAGAGTTTTCTGCCGTGCATTTCGTAGAATCATAGAATACCAGGTTGGAAGGGACCTCAAGGATCATCTAGTCCAACCTTTCAAGGTGAAAAAGAATAAATAATAAAAGAAATGAACATGTTAGGAGTAGCAGCTTGATTGAACAGAGAGGTATTGTATATATTATAAAATAACACTCCGCTATTTATGTATGTTGATTTGGGTTTTTTTTTAATAATTCAGTAGAATATGAATTCAATATAATTTTGGTAAAATATGCCTAAAACCCTGTTTGCTTTTAACTTGCCAATGTGGCCCTTTTCTGGGTTTTCATCTTTTTAAATGCCTGATGTAATACGATATTAAATAACTTACATACAACATTCTTCTAGCTTCTGAGAGCAGCAGCCTTGATGCACCAAAAGCCAGCGAGGCCTTTTCTGGGGTTTACAAAAGTTTAGGAGCAGAAGTATTTCATAAACAGGTTCTAGAAAACAAGCTTTTACAGTTGAAGTATGAGAAAGCACAGCCAGTGTAGCTTAAAAAAAAAAAAAAAGAAAAGAAAATTACTCATTCTCTGACATAACAGGTTGTACCTTCATGGGCGATTATAGGACAATAAGAGTTTAAAGTATATTTAGTGAGAAAGGAGGCTGGCTATCACCAGCATGAAGGTTGATCTCACTGAATATTAAGAACTGAAAAGTCATCTTGTAAGAGCATAGGAGGCATAGATTTAGCTAAGCCATGCTTGACAGATGTTTCTCTTTTTTTTTTTCATCATAAAGATTTGTGTTACAGTTAAGCAGGCACAGTTGCAGCTTGTAAAACAGCCATGTTGACAGCTCTTGGGATGAACAGATTGAAATGTTAATATGAAGTCTTTATTAATTTATTTTTAAAAAAAAAGTTTACCAAAATGAGAGCATCCTTAACGGAGAGGTGATGGACACGTAGAGGTGATGGACACATCTCATCACTGCTGTTAGGCAATATTAATACCGGGCTACACGTTGTCGGTGCAACTCCTGTTCTTTGAAGGGGTGAAATTTCAACGTCCAAGATGGTTTTGAATTTGGGGTCTTAAAAGCAATAATATCAAAGATACTGCAAGTCAACATTTTCCTTCTTTTGGGTTCATTGTCTATATACATTCATCAAACACTCCTTGATGACACAGCATCACCTTTGGGGGGAGTTGTTTGGGGATTGCCAGCAACTTCAGTAAAATAGAGAAATTTGAAGAAATTTGCTCCAGAAGGTGTGAAATCTGTAATTGTTAAGGTGGGATTATCAGTAAAGTGAAAGGGATACCTGCAGGTAGCTTCAGAGAGACAGCAGAAACCAGAGCTTCTCATCACTGAACCCACTATCTCTGCCTGCAGTGTGGTAACTTAGAGTCATAGAATTGTTTTGGTTGGAAGAGATCTTGAAGATTGAGTCCAGCCCTTAACCCGGCACTGCCAGGGCACCACTAACCCATGGCCCTCAGCACCACAGCTCCACAGCTTTGAAACCCTTCCAGGGATCATGGGGGCTCCACCCCTGCCCTGGGCAGCCTGGGCCAGGTCTGGACAACCCTTTTGAGGAAGAAATTGTTCCTCATGTCCATCTACAACCTAAACCTTCCCTGGTACAACTTGAGGCTGCTTCCTCTTGTCCTGTTGCTTGTTCCTTGGGAGAAGAGCCCAACTTCAGCTGGTTCCAGCCTCCTGTCAGGGAGCTGTCAGAGCCAGAAGGTCTCCCCTGAGCCTCCTTTTCTCCAGTCTGGACAAGCCCAGGTCCCTCAGCCACTCCTCACCACACTTGTGCTCTAGACCCGGGTGAAAAACACTATCTGTCTGTAACACAAAGCACTCATTTGATACAATATCATCCCCCTGATATAATTTGTTAATTTTTTTTGACAGTTTAATTAGTTTTGGCAGGCTTTGTGCTGGCTCAGGTGTCATCTGTCATTCCACAGCTGGTGTAGAGCCAGCATGAAAGGACTGGGCTGATGCAAGGGCTGTCTCACATGTGCTATGGGCAGTTCCCAGCATGGGGACCTCTCTCCCTGACCTGGACCAAGGGGGAGCCAACAACCTGTGATGCACCGGTGATGGGCAGTGTGGCCTTGAGTGGGAAGCTGGCAGGGAGAGCCTTACTCCCAGTATCTCAGTCTTGATCTCGTATCTCTAAACCACACATATCTTCTGGGTATTAAGGACTTTGCAAAGGTGATTTGTGTCCTGCCAGCTGCCATCCGTGGGGAAGGGTGTTTGCCATTATATGGTCATGTGTGTCCACAGACACTCTTGGTCATGGAGGGGCAGTGGGCCGAGCTCTACCCTTGTAATAGCAGATGTTACGTGGCCTTCTGGATGCTCAGTATTGCTTTGAAGAGCTACATCTGGCAGGTTAGTAAAGCTGCTGAGCATAATTATGCCACAGTCTGGGTGCTGTTCTTAGGCAGCGCAGGAAACCTGAGCATTGACAGGAGGAGGCAGAGTAAGATATAAACTTGCCCTTGGGAGTTGCTTCAGGACGTACAGGTTACTCATTGTGCCATCAAACACGGGGCACGACCGTGGAGTTGCCCTGTGCTGTTAGAGCACCAGCCCTGATGCTTGCCCATGGTCACTGCTGGTTTTCCTGGATTCCTGCCAAATCCACACAGATGGTGCAGAGTCAATTTTTGACCGGCACCTGCTTTGGTCTTGGGAGGAAACTTGAGATCAAGGTACAGATGTGTGAGAACATACAGGGCAAGGAGAAGTCTTCTGCTGTTAATACGTGAACATCGCGATGAGTTGCAGCACGTTGGCACGTCAGCTTACCCTCAAAACCCTTGGGAATTTAGCCTCCCCAGATGGTCTTCTGCATAGTGGTGAGTGCCCATCAGCCTCCTCCTTCACAAGGATGTGTTGTGTGTGGGTTGGATGGATGAAGTCCACAGGCCATGAAACGGGGAAGGCTGGAACCGTTGGGTTTTTATTTCGCTTTGCTGTTTTTCTCCTGTTACTTGTGAACGTAAATTTTGGTTCCTGTTAGAGTCAAACTGCAGTAGCTTTGTGGGAGGAACAGATGATCCTATAAGAGCAGAAAACATTAAAAATTGCCTTTATGACATTACTTCTTCATGCTGAAATTTTCCCTCTGAGGATTCAGACGTTCAGTAATCCCTGGGTTTGATCCCCTCCGTGTTTGGCTCTGACCGAAGGTGGTACTTTCTGTGGTTTACCTTTTGCTGGCCCAGTCACTCCTGCAGGATGTGGAAGTACTCGTAAAGCTGGAAAAATGAGTAAGATGTCGACTTGATGGTTTTCTGACAGCTCACTTACAAAGATATCCAAACAGAAACATCTCTGAAATGCAATATAAAAGGAGGTTTTTGAAGGGAGGTGTGATACTGTGGGGTGTTTGGGAGTATTCGCTCTCCCTCCCACGTTGTCGTTTCCTGTTCTTGCTGGACTGGTTTGCATCTTTTCCGCCAGAAACCACATTTAATTTGTAAAAATCACAATGAAATCGCCAACTGTCAAACCCAAACGTGGTGTTCTTGAACGCTGAAGCCTTTTTCATTCGTCAGACTGGGTTTTTTTTTTTTTTACAGGGTGCTTCTTCTGCAGCCACTTCAGTCGTGTTTCCTCAAGGAGGAATTTTCAATAAGGAAAATATTTCCCCCTTTAAGATAAGTCTCATAGTTATTACCTCATATATTCATATAGGGATGTACCTGGTGCAGCATCAAGCACGTTTGAGGCTTCAGCACACGCCTTCAGCGCTTGCCACTGTATTGCATCCCAGAAAAATACTGCTTTTTAGCTGTAGAGCTTTCCTGGTCTACTTCAACCTGTCATTTTCAGTGCTTTTTAGCAGTGTCGAAGGATTTGATTTTTATTTATTCATTTATTTTAAAGAGTTATTCTCAGCTTTTCCAGTTTGTCCATATGTTGCTACTGCAGGAGGTGCCAAGAAGCAAATGTGCTTTTTCAGGTGAATACTGATGAAGGGGTATGGAGAGTGATGGTTGCATTTTTTTTGCTCCTTGCCAAATCCAGTGCTGGAGTGCCTTCGTGTAGCAATGAAGTCAGACAAATCTGTGCCGAGTTTGGCTCGCTTTCAACTGACACTTGTACGTATGCAGACCAGACCTTCAGAGCTCATTTTTCACCCTAACTGGGTTTTGATGCAGGCAGGCTGCTGAGGAAGGGAGCAGGAGCTTGGTTGTCCTTGAGGAGCATGTTCTTGGCTCTACTGTAATTCCTCTTGAAGGCTGAGGGCATGCATTCTGCAACCACTTCTTCATTCCCCTTTCTCTTCATTTAGTCTTTTCTAGTCTAGTCTAAAGAAAAAAAAAAATAATCCCCCACTCTAGTAAACTTGTTTCTTGATGGAAGATGAAAAGCCCACTCACTCCTTCGGTGTTGAAGTGCAAGAAAACACAGTTCCTAATGAATGTGAACCTACAAACAAATGTTAAATGTAAAACCCAAGGGAACTGCCAGATGGTCACCAAATGGTCAAGGGTGGTGCAGGGTTTTTTTTTAACATACTCTGCATTTCTAAAAGGCCATTGCACTTTTTGACGTCCATACTGGGTGATGTGTAGCATCACCCAGTGCTTGACAAATACTACTTGCCAAAAAGCTTGTCAAAAACTACAAAAAAGCAGTCGTCTTAATTAAACTGATGTTTTTACAGCTTCCTATATTTCCCTTTCTGCCAAGCCAACTGACAGCAAGAAATGAGGAATTTATGAAGAAATCGTGAAAAATTTATGCTGGCGTATGTGATTTATTCACCCGGCATATGAAATGTGTTTTAAATTCCAACATCAGAGCTGCTAATAAGAAATTTGAAAATAAACTGAAACTGTTGATCATTTTGTATGAATATGCAGAGCTCCATCCTTTGCTGTGCTTCCCGTTTGACAAGTCAGTGTAGTTTTTGGACACTCGGCGCTTCTAACTCGCGAGAGTTTATTTCATTGTTAGCCAGGATTTCAAACTAATTATTTGCATCAGAAAAAGCACATGGAATAAAAGCCCTGAGAATTAGAATATTGCCAGTGACAACGTCAATGAGATCTTTTTCAAGATGTAACATGGAAGGAACCCAAAGCCTCAACCCAACACTCAGGTGCATCTCTGAAAAAAAGTAGAATTGCTTGAGATATATATATATATCTTTTAAGCTTTGCTGAGGAGTTTCAGGGTATTATCTTCACAAAGTAGAAGCTGGTGTGTGGACATACAGGGAAGATAATAGCATTTGACTCGGCCTCATTTCAGTTAGACTGTTGCAGTCCTTTCCTTTACAACTCATGATATCTGTGGTATGAGTTGCTAATTTCTTTGTTCTGAAAGTTGGGGGGGGGGTGGGGAAAATTACCCCACTGAAACCAGTGAGCAAAAACACTGTTGCATTCGGCTTTTTTTTTTTTTTACCCCTGACTCTTTCAGGTTGTCCTTAACCTGGATTTGATTGAAGTGTGTAAACTTTCCCCGTGCGCTGCATGGAGTTTTGTATCGGAGCACGCTGCTCTCTCTCCTATAAAATGATCTAATCCTCTTAACTTAGACGTTTCTCTTAAAGCTGTTCTTTTGTTCTGACATGGAAATCCTACCTCTGCAAGCCTGATAGATGAACTGCAGCGGTTGCCTTGGTCTAAGGTGGGGACAGTGATGGTTTTGCTACGACTGATGAATAGAAAAGTTTCTCTCTAAGACACACTGGAGCGGTTCTGGGCAGAGCTGTAGGTGTGAGGTGAACAGTACGGCTGCAAGACTGGGGGATCTGACCTGTAGATCTAGAAAAGATCTACAGAAAGTCTTAAGAAAGTTCCAGGGAGACCTTATTGCAGCCTTTCAGGACATCAAGGGACCTATCAGAAAAATAGGGACAGACTTTTGAGCAGGGCCTGTTGGGACAGGACAGGGTGCGATGGTTTAAATTAAAAGAGGGAGATTTAGACTGGAGAGAAGGAAGAAATTTTGGACACTGAGGGTGGTGAGAGCCTGGCCCAGGTTACCCAGAGAAGTAAGTACAAAGACTTCATCTTTCCTTTGCAAACTCTTTTCTTCATCAAGTTTGCCTAGTGGAACACAGTAATAATCATTTAAAGGTATTAGTGATTTGTATAGATCTAAATTGCCCTACACAAATTCTCCTTCAAATTCCACAGGAGGAAACCCAGTGTCTAGCTGAACCTAGAAATTAATAACTAATACGAGCTAGATTGGGTTGAATACTGTATCTTCTTTAGAAAAAATGAAAGGTAATCAGTTGTGGTTTGCTTTATTTATTTTATTACCCTTAGAACTGCTGACTGCATGAGCAAGCTGCTCATGATCCAGGGATCAAAAACTCTTCTCCTCATTTTAACTTTTATAACAGTTTCTTTTTCCTTTTTTTTTTTCCAGTTGTAAAACACAACGAAAAATAAATATTAACAGTTAGAACTTTGTCAGGCCTTTTAGTTTAGCCCCCGTGCTAAACTTTTATTACATTAATCTGTATTTATCAGTGGTTACACATCCTTAAATTTCAAACATAAATTTGTAAGGTACTGTTATCCCACCGTGTAAGTCTCCTGATCTGCAAATAATAGGATAATTAAAAATTCATGTTTATCAAGATAACTTTTTCTTTCCAGCTGGTATATTTTGCAATTCAATTAACAGAAGTGGGTCTTGGCTTCCAGGTGTACTGTAGTATCCTTCAGCTCTCCTTGACTGCAAAAGTGATTGCTTTGACCGTTGTCAGCTTAGAAAATAGTTCCCTTAGACATCTCCTCCTTTCCCCTGAATCAGGAATTGCCTGGTCAGGGGAAATGAGCAGAGCACGGTGAAGCTGTGCGGGGAGTCGCAAGAAGTGCAACTCATTCTCCTCCATCCAAGGGAGAAATACCTGCCATATGTATTTGGGTTACTTATCAAGTTCAGATATTAAAAAGTAAGAGGAAATTGAAGCCCGGGTTTTCAAAAGAGCACGGGCAGTTTGTACCCAATGCATGACTCCACGTATCATTAGAGAGGAAGAAAAAACCCCATATTTTTTCTTGCTCTCTGACAGATATCGCAGCAAAACTTGTCCAAGGGAACGAGACGTTGATTGAACAGAACGTGAATCTCTGTCGAGTCCAGGGAGATAAAAATACAATGCCTAAGCAAATTAATTCACCTATATTAATTCTAGCCTTGCTTTTTTAAAAAAAAGCTGTCAATATATTTGCATAATGTCTTCCTTACGTTAAGCTAATTGAGCAAATACTTCATAAGGAGGGTGAGACACTGGCCAGGGTTGCCCAGGGAAGCTGTGGATTCTCCATCCCTGGAAGTGCTCAAGGCCAGGTTGGATGGGGCTTTGAGCAACCTGGTCTGGTGAGAGGTGTCCCTGCCCATGACAGAGGGGCTGGAACCAGGTCATCTTTGAGGTCCCTTCCAACTCAAACCATTCTATGATGATGCAAGTGTAAAATTTCAATTTTTTTTTTTGTTATCTCTTTTATGTCACTAGTTCAGTGTGAATATTCTTCTTGTGACTACATTTCTGTGTAACTCACTTCCGGGAAAGAGAGAAGTAGCAAAGTACTTACAAAGTAGCACGAAGTTCCAATGAAAAGGTTTATTAAACAAAACAAAAAGCAACCAACTAGAAAAACCTGCTCTGCAAAGATTTGTGTCCGTACGTACCTGAGCCTGTTTTCAGGGGCCGTGCTTGAGGATGGGCAAGGAAGCTGATAGGAGGGCAGGGAAGGGACTAAAGGCAGTGTATTTTGCCATGGAAATTCAAAGGGTTAATAAAGAGATAAGGTTTGTGAGGGATTTGAACCATAGCCCATATTTGAAACGTAGCCCATATTTTGGAGTCTCCTCCATCCATTTTGGAGCCTGAATTATAGCAAGTAGAAGAAAACGACAGAGTGAATGTCAAAATTCAGGTATTTCTGGACAGCAACATAGAACATTTACAATCCAGATATAAGGAGGGACACCAACTGTAAAGTCCTGGCTATGTCAAGAAAGCAGACTACGTTTTAAATGCCACACAGCTCATTTCTGGAAGCCCCTGAAGGCTCTGATGGACAAAGAGTTCAAAATAATGGGTATAAATTACACGGGCAGGTGATGTCCTCTAGGTCCAGGTGCTTGGTGCAAGGAGGACCACCAATGGCATGCACTGGAGAAGGGGTGCTGGGTTACAGCCCGCTTTGAGGACTCACCTTAACAGGTTTATAATCGCTTCCCATCCTTGAGCAAGCCAGCAAAGCAGCAGGGAGTGTGGTGACATACCAAAATACCTCCTTTCAGGGTGTTACATCATCGTTAGGTGTTGCTGCGTCGCGTAGTCTGAGCAAAACGACGTGAAAAGAAACTCCAGGACAACGTTTGCTGATAGGAGTAAGGATGTAGTTTTGATTAAGTTACCTTAACGTTTTCCTTTCCTTTAGTCTTTGAGCTGATTCCCGAGCTGTGGCAGAGGGCTGTGGCTTAGCTGTGGTGTCAAATCAACCCCCCTTGTTATCTCAAGCTTGTGCCAGTCTAAGGTTCAAGAAAACCAGGGATTTGTCAGCAATACAATAGGTTGTTTTCCATTTTCTATCAATCTTACCCTATAAATGCACTAGTGACCTTTTTCCAATAGCATTTTATTATCATACCTACTTTATCAGGGTCAAGCTTTTATTAATTTTGGCTTGATATACTATAAGGTGCATAGACTTTAAATCTTGATTCCCAGTCCACTTAACCATTTGATTTAAAGGTACTTTTGGCTTCGATACAATTGAAAAGTTCTTTCGGCTGGGACACGATTAACTTAGAATCAGTTTTGAGGTAATTACACCAGAAATACCATTGGGAAACAGGCCCAGTTTAATCTCACGTGCGAGTAGATGCGTCAGCTCATCGTTCGTGCATTTTCATCTGAGAAACCTCCTGTTGGGTTTGTTACCCAAACAATTGGGTAAATTAAACTTCGCCAACTCGTTCAGCTCCTCTTTGCCGAAGGGGGTGCCGGTGTCAAAGATGCTTTGTTAGCCATAAAGGAAGATTTGTAGCGATGGTTTTACACAGCAACAATAATATTAATTTGAATTATAGTCGTGAGAAGCTCCGAGCATCTGGGGCAGATCATCAGCGTTACGTTGACCTTACAGATGTTGCAGTTGATTCATGGAGGAATTGAGTAATTTGCCTGTGCCCATGCGGTGAACAACCAGCAGTGAAGAACAGAATTCAAATCACACATTATATTCACATGAAATGTTCTGCTGCGTTTTGGTAACTAGTGCATATTCTGTGTGAATATTAATACATACCTCTGGTTGAGGTAGCAGAGGTCGCATCTCGGGTGCCTAAGTGGAAAAATTATTCAAGGTTTTATACAAAAATAAGGAAGATCAGCGTACTACGTAGTCTTTAAGGTCAGCATAGCTGTAGGCAAACAGTCACCCCCAACAACACGTAGAGGTCTGTACTTTTATGAAGTTTAACCTCAATGCTCCTTTCTCAGTCCCATCTTTCTGCACTTCCAGTGTATCACTGCAAAAACCAACCCCTTCTGTAACCATTTCCCCCACTGGATTTAGGCCAAGAGAGCTAGGATGGGTTTGTATGGGTTTAATGGTCGGGCTTGATGATCTTAAAGGTCTGTTCCAACCCAACCCAATTCTCTGATTTACGGATGGGTTAACTAAACGCTGCTAACCAGGTTGGCTGATGTGGATGAGAGGGTTGCTCTTGTGAAACCCTTGGCTGTATGAGCTGCAGGGGCAATAAGGGGTGGCCAGAAGGTGAAGGATGGGAACCTCTTCTGTTTCATTGCTGAATCTGTAAGAAGAAACCTTCTTTACAGCCTTCTTCAGCTTTGAACTTGAAGCATAAAGCCTTTGGAGCATGGGTTATAGTCCCAAGGATGGGTTATAGACCCGAGGATAACAACCATCAGCCTCATCCAAACTTTCTGTATAACTGCTATTACTCGTATTTGAGACAGATGCATTTTGACACGGGGGAGCTGGATCCCGATGGCGACGTTAGCAGACGTTTATTCCACCTTTCTCCTCTAAAGAGAGACAGATCAGGAAGCATGGATTTCATTATTGAATTATCCCGAGAATCGGAGCGTGTCGCGTGTGAAAGCTTCAGTTCTAACCGTGCTGTGCCAAATTAACGGGAATGAATAGATGCCGAGTAAATAATCCACTTTTGTTGTTAGCTCGTAACGCATTTGTTGATAGGAAACAACTTTTCCTATCTGTTTACCATCATGATAATTTGCTAACCCATCTGTACTATTTAAACCACGTCTTTGGGAGAGGCCGAAGCAAAGTGATTTGTACCAGGAGCAGCGTGGAGGAACTGCTCTCCTAAAGTGTTTTTTAAATTGCTTTGCTTGCAGCTACAGAGTTTGCCATAAAGAATGATTTCTCATTCTGAAATTTCAAAGCTGCAGGAGTGGTCATATAGCTGAGAAAGGGACAACTTGATGATTTAAGACTATTTAATGCCCCGCTTGTTGTGGAACAGAGTGCTGTAGCCCTTACTAGTCTAGCAGAACATATCACTGCAGTTTCTTAATGCCCTAAACCGGGGAACTGATTTATCACCTATTAGGTCTTATTAGATCCCATTCAGAGGGAAAAATGAACTGCTGTAGCTGGATGGCAGAAAATTAATTTGAAATAAATGTTATATAGTCAGGCTTCTTCAGTCCTTTTATCCAAGTCAATCGCTGTGGCTGGAAAGCTGCTTTTCCAGGTTTGCTGTGGTTTCTTGCAGAGAGGAGTGCTGCCCTGCACGCAGCAGTGCCAGGATGATGTAAAACTGTCTGTCTGGGACAGGTGAGGCTCTAGTGTGGTTACCTGACACATATATAATCTAGAAGTTTTTAGAAAAAAAGAAACAACAACATCTACTGGGTCCTCACGTGCCCTTCTTCCACGTCTGCTGCAGGTAAAAGGGTGTCGTTCGGGGTATCGCATCGTCTGGGGAGAGGGCTGAAGCGTAGGGTTTTATTTCTTCTGATAGCCCTTCTGCCCCAGAAGAGCTCGTGGGGAGTCTCTGTAGATAGACATTTACCTACAGTTTCACTGGGGTTTTTTTCCCTTTGAGTTTAAATCTGCTGGTTTAAACCTGGAGTTTGACCGTTCGTTACGAAAAGCAGGGGCAGTTGCCTGCTTACAGCACTAGCTAAACACAAAATCAGAAGAGGCACTTCTTAGTTTTTCCAAATTATTATCCCACCGAATTTACTTCGGCTGGTAAGAACTGTGGTCTGAATCTCCATTTCCCTCCTGGTTTTAAAACTATGCTTAGAAACTCAATTTGGTAGCAGCAGGAGCAGATTGTCTGGAGCGAGCAGCTTACGCTGCAGAGGCTGGGAGGAGAAATGTGGGGGAGAGATGATCTTTTCTTCTTCTCACCCCGCTTTGTTTTTTTTCAGCTTCGCCTTTTATTGCTGTTATTTTTAATTTAGATCAAGATTCCTTCCAATGCGATGCTAGAGCTGTCCCTCAAATTAAAAACATCCCGTTGCAAACCAGACGTGATGTGCGAGGGTTTCACCCGCTGTTTGCCTTCAAAAGGACACTCCAGATGCCTTGGGTAGATGTCATTCTTCGTTGGCCCATCAGAGGAGCTGGGTAGAGACTAATGACTGGTTGCCTGGCTTTAAAACTGGCCGAACCAAACTCGCTGTCAGGCCTCCCCTTGGGGTCCCACGGAAACAAAAGGGCCGTCAGCAGAGTCCTTGCACTGCCCTGCCAGCACCCACAAACTTCTCAGCCCAGGTCCACCGAGTTTTTTGGACCTTATTCCCCCTTGAATGAGGAGCTTCACACATGTTATGTCCCTTCCCTCCTACTGCTGAGTCAAACCGTCGTGTCTCGGTGCATAGGCAGTGACGTGCCTATTGACTCCTCTTTACATAAAAGGAGAAAATATTGAATTTGGCCGGTGAGGAGCTGGGGAAGCACAGATTTGCTTCTCACCCTGATCGATCAAACTCTTTTGGGTGGCGAGACTTGTTAAAGAAGGAGAAAATGAGGTTCCTGTTCCTGTCAGAGGCAGCAGCGAGGGTTACCTTTGCAGTTCCAGGTGAACGGATGAGGTTTTATTTATTCTCTAACACCAAATGAAAGATCAAATACAAATACCCTGCCTTTTGTTTGTACGTCATCATAGCAGCATCTTCCTGTTCTAACGCTGATCGTCCTTGGCCTTGTGATTTGCAGGTTTGCCTTCATTGAGTAGGAAAGTCAAAAATTGGACTTGCACGGCACACGGGGCAGGTCTTTCAAGCTGGAAAGTCGTTGGCTCCCCAGTAGCAGCTTTTCATGTACAAAATGGGATCGGTACAAAAGGTTTGATTTTTTTTTTTTTCCCAAAAGAAATTCAACGCCCTGGTAGTTCCAGGTCAGCCAGTGTCTTCCCTCCCTTGCTGGGATTCTCCCTGGGATGCCTTCGCTCCGCGCAGTGCTGAAGCCCCGTGTCGGAGCACGTGCTGGGAGACTTGCAGTGTCTTCAGGTTATCGTGGGGGTGGTTGGCTCATCTGCCTGTCTTGCAAAGCAGGTGGTAGGGACGTGGGTTAGTGGTGCCCTGGCAGTGCTGGGTTAACAGTTGGACTCAAAAGATCTCAGCTCATTCATCTGCCCTTGCATGAAGAGTTACCCTTGCCTGCATCTTCAGGGCAGGATGTCTGGTAAAATTACCAAAGAAATTTTGTCCTCTGTTGTGGAGTCACCCACCCATACTGATTGTCCTCAGCACAGGAGAGACACAAAGCTGTGGGATTGGCTCCCCAGCAGGCCACAAAAAATGATCCAAGGGCTGGAACCCCTCTGCTGGGAGTCCAGGCTGGGAGAGCTGGGGGGGTTCAGCCTGCGGAGGAGAAGGCTCCGGGAAGACGTTCTGGGGGCCTTTCAGCACTTGAAGGGGCCTGAATGAAAATAACAATTTTGTATATAA
>WUAM01000356.1:2186531-2198594 GCA_024336885.1 Actenoides hombroni
CTCCAGAGAAGGAGACTCCACAACCTCTCTGGGCAGCCTGCACCAGGCTCTGTCACTCTCACAGGGAAGAAGTTTTTCCTCCTGTTGAGGTGGAACTTCCTGTGTTTTACCTTGCTACCATTACCTCTCGTCCTATCCCAGGGCACCACTGACAAGAGCCTGGTCCCTTCTCCTTGACCCTCACCCTGCATATATTTGTAGACATTCATTAAATCCCCTCTCAGGCTTCTCTTTTCCAGGCTAAACAGCTCCAGGGCTCTCAGCCTTTCCTCATCAGAGATGTTCCAGTCCCTTCAGCATCTTTGTATCCTCCATTGGACTCTCTCCAGTATTTCCCTGTCCAGAACTGAACACAGTACTCCAGATGTGTTCTCACCCGTGCAGAGTAGAAAGGGAGGAGACCCTCCCTGGACCTGCTGGCCACACTTTTTTTTATCCACCCTAGGAGACCATTGGCCTTCCTGTCCACAAGGGCCCATTGCTGTCCCGTGGATAACTTCCTGTCCACCAGGACACCAAGGTCTGTCTCCATGGAGCTGCTTTCCAGCTGGCCTACCCCTAACCTCTGCCGGTATATGATGTTGTACCTCCCCAGGTATAGGACTCTACACTTACCCTTGTTGAATTTCAGTAGGTTTGAAATGATGTGAACATTACTGCAGTTAATGCTGGGGAGAACATGGAGGCTTGAAAAAGGAGACAAAATCAGTGTCCTGGATCTGACTGTGGATTTTTAGATTACCATTGTTGAGCCTGTTAAGATGTTCAGCGATCACGTGGTCCTAATGAAGAGGAGTATTTTGACGTTGTCATGATTTCTCAAAAACCTTCTTACTAACGATGTGTATTTCTCCCTAAAGAGGGATTTTTCTTAGAAGAGCAGGAAATTCTCTACAGCCCAGGGCCACATTTCATGTGCAGGTTCAACTTGGCCAGCATGTGTATGTTCACTAGTGCCGTAACCTTCAGCAGAAAAGGACCATCTAGGAGAGCAGGCGGGTGCCTCCAGCTGTGGGGGTGGCCAAGATGCTTCTCCTTGCTTTTAATTGATGTAGGCTTTTCTCTTTGTTCTGCCCAGTTTTACCTTGCCCCACACATGCAGCAGTTACCTCGAGAAAAAGGGATTGTGGCAGAGCCAAGAACGTGTCTGTTTGGTACTTGGTAGAGACATTTTGATAACCTCTCTAGGCCAAGGTGGGACTGTGTGGGCAGAGCTTAAAACGTAGCTTACGCTGGCAGTAAACGTAACGTAAGGTGGTGGACGTAGCTACTACACCTCCTCAAAGTGATATGAATTAAGGTGGTGAAAAGCACTCTTACCACCAGAGTTTCACCGTGACGTCCATCCATTGGCAAGGGTGATCTCGTGCTCTACACTGAAATAAGTATGCCAGCAGAATTCCACAGTGGGGACTAAAACCAACCCAGTTTCTATTCCTAGCTAAAGCAAACTTAGCCCTGCTGCTTGTTGGATAACAGCATGTCTTCTCCAGTGGGGCTGACCAAGTAGAAAGTCCCTGTCCACTGTTGTCCCCCCTACCCCTTGGCTGCTCCGCTAAGCGGTGGTGCCACAGCCAGTCTAAATCTCCCCTCTTTTAGTTTAAAACCATCACCCCTGGTTCATAAAGAGTTAAGAAATGCCATTTACGTTACTGGTGTGACTTCAGAGGTGGGGATGGGTAGCACTGGGAAGGAAAGCCCATGGCTTGAGCGGAGGTGCAAGAGTGGGTCCCGGGCACCGCCTGCATCGGCTGCTGCTGAGCCTGGTCGTTACGGAAGCGCGTCCTCAGTCTGGAAGTACATCAACCTCCAGACAGTCCATTCTTTTTCCATCCGTACATTTCACGCCGCTGCTATTAACTGCAGATGCCGAGTACATCTCTTGACATTTACAAAATGTTAGGACACTTTGTTCTTGTGCTGGTGGCCCTTCGCTTCTCCTCGGAATAGGCAGGGGCTACTTAAACCAGTGACAGTGAGAAAATGAGAAGACAAGTCTTCTGTCAATAGACTCCCACTCTGACTAATGGGGTCCCATTTCCCTCCCACAGGCTCCCTTCCCACCCAGGCTCTTCTGCTGAGGACTCTTGAATCATAGAATGGTAGGGGTTGGAAGGGACCTCTAGAGATCATCAAGTCCAGCCCCCCTGCCAGAGCAGGATCACCCCAGGGCATGTTGCACAGGAACAGATCCAGACGAGTTTTGGTTATCTCTAGAGAAGAAGACTCCACAACCTCTCTGGGCAGCCTGGGCCAGGCTCTGTCACCCTCACAGTAAAGAAGTTCCTCCTTGTGTTGAGGTGGAACCTTCTATGCTCAAGTTTACACCCATTATTCCTTGTCCTGTTGCTGGGCACTACGGAAAAGAGATTGGTCCCTTCCATTTGACACCCACCCCTCAGATATTTGTAGACATTCATAAGGTCCCAAGGAGGTTGTGTCACTAATGGGGTGGACGTCTGTGTGTATTTAATGAAGATTCAGGAATTAGGTGACAAGACAGATCCGATACGTCGCAGCGGGTCTGGGGCGAGCCTCTGCTAACAGGGTGTGTTCCTTCCTAACCTGGGCCCTCGGGAACGTAGCAGCAACACGTAAAACCCTCTCTAATGATTAAAAATCCAGGGAATCAGCCAGTTTGCATTTCAGATGTACTCTATCGCCCACTTAAGTTTGCATTCTTCTGTTACTGCCCAAGTAAAACTCTTAGTCTCGTTCGAAATTTAAGCCTGAGAGTCTTAAACTGGAGTTCGAAACTTCCCCTCTGCCGTGATTTATTAGCGGGTTTGTTAATTGAGTTGTTTGCTCCTCTTCGAGTCAGTACCTGTGTGCTCCAGAGGGTTGTTAGTGATGCTGGAGCGTGCACCGGGCTGAGTTAGGCAGCTGTAGGTGTCAGATCCCCTCTCTCGTAGAGCTCTCAGCATTTTGGTCTTTTATTTTTGTCACTATTGCCGTTGTTACCGGGGACTTTCTGTGCCTGGCTTTGTGTCTTCTTTTTCCCCACCCTCTCTCTTGGTATTTTTCTCACAACGCGAATGTTTGCCCTTCATTTAACAACATGACCGATGATGTCTTCAACCGGAAAAAAAAGTCCTTGTAGGGCAGCAGATCATTGTGGATAGTCCAGTCCCAGGGCCTGCAAACTCTTAAAAGTCAACCGAGCTTTGAAATAGCGGCTGAACATCTCACCGAGATACCCAACCAATCTGTGAAGCAGTGAGGCTACGGCAATAAAGGGCAACATTTGCCATCTGATTATTTACGCTCGCTTTGTTTAATTATAGTTCGAAAATGAGATCATCACGAAGCTGGATCATGAAGTGGAAGGAGGCCGAGGAGATGAACAGTACAAAGTGTTATTTGACAAAATGTAAGTGTTGATCAGCGGCGAGATTTACGTCCCAGTAAAGTCAGGAGGGAGAGCAATTAGCCTACAATGAACTTTGTAGCCCAGAAATAATTACAATCTGTTAATGATGCATAATATTTAGAATTGCACCTGAGTCAAGGTTGGGGTGGGTTGGGTTTTTTTCCTGCGTGTGATTAACACGGCGACTGTAATTGGGTTTTCAGTCTCCTGGAGCACTGCAGGAAACACAAATACCTCGCTAAGAGCGGCGAAACTTTCGTGAAACTCGTCGTCCGCTTAATGGAGAGGTTGTTGGACTACAGGACCATCATGCATGACGAGAACAAGGAGAACCGCATGAGCTGCACTGTCAACGTGCTGGTAAGAACAGAGAAGCTGCCAGCCTGGAATGGCTCCTGGATTCTGAATTTTACACCTTCAGCAGGAGATTTGTGTAAAACAGAGTCTGAGTTGGGCTTCTCGTGGAAGTTTGAAATACTTCTGTGGGTTGTGGGTTGGTTTTTTCCCTTTTTTAATGAAGGAGAACCTATGGCAACATGGGTTATTACTTCTTTTATTGAAGGTTTAAGAAGAAATATTCCAGGACCTGATCTTTGAGGGCTGTTCATTGACATTTACAATTGGTGTATGAGCTATTTTAGGCAGAGCAACACTTTGACGCGCAGGACGTTGGAGAAATACGCAGTTTACTACCAAAATTTTCATGCATTTGCATTCCCATTTATATTCTGCTTACTGCTCGCCTCCCATATTCAATCTTTTTGAAGAAATTGGAGTGGTCATTCAAGGCAGAATGTGAAATTGCCTCCTGTTAGTTCCAGAAATTTTGGACTGTCTGCTATAAACTACAAACCTTTGCCCATTTAGGCTAGGGCTGGGAGCAGACATTGTCCCCATGCTTCTCAGCCCGAACATCAGAGGATGAGATTTTACTAGCACGAAATCAGCACACATTGAAAAATGATGTCAAAATAAATTTCAGAGACCCCCAAATACAGTACTAGTTAAATTTGATTTTTCCCAGTGAATAACAGTTTAATATTGAGTCCTATAAGGATCCTGAGCTTTCATCCCTATATCCCGGTCAAAGCTTTTATTTTGTGGGGCACAGAGGGTGTTTATCCTTTATATGATATGGCTGATGGATTTTTGTTCAGGCTGGTTTGGAAAGAACTGAGTAAATGGTTTGTAGCTTTAGCACTTGCAAGTAACGCAGACGTCCCCCAGCTCGTGCAGTGCAGCCTTTATGCCACAGAAGCTGTAAACGAAACGGTGCCCATTAAAACGGGAGAGAAGAGAGAGCCATCATACCAGAAATTGGGATTTTATTTTTAGTTTGTTTTTCCTCTCTCTGCACATCAAAAAGCATCAGAATGTTTAGGAAATGAGAACTTGGAGAGCTGTCACCGGCTGTTGATCCGGCAAGTGCCGTTAGGTCGCCCGCGGAAAAGTCGCAGCGTCCTCCCGAGTAGAGTTGGAGTTAAAAAAGCCTGGCAGTCCTCACCGAGCAAGATAGGAAAGGAGAAAATCCCATACAACCCGTGCTCTGAAACGTGGTAACAATTTATAGAACTGGGAAAGCCTCCTCAGGAAGGTGAATTTATTTCTCCTTCCCTTCCTCATAATACTCTAGGTCTCCTCTGAGTAATTCTCACCGTACCAAACGCAGGGGGACCGATGCCACACGTGGGGCTTGGTTTGGTTTTCTCTCAGTGTCTTTAACAGCCTCTCCTGGTGGTGATTTTTGTCATCGGAACTTTTCAAGTATTTGCAGAGGATAAATTTTGTGGGCGATTTACTGCCAGGGAGCTAAATCACCCTGAGATGTCCACGCACACAACCCTGCTGCTGAAGGCTGCAAGAAAGCATCGCGGGGCAGAACTTCCCTTCCTCTTCACTAGGTGTGATTTAAAACTTTAGCTTGCTTTTCAAGTCCTCTTTGCCCTCCAGGGCCAATTCGGTCTTTTCATCATTCTCCAGGCACTTAAACTGAAATTTATGCCTTTAAAAAAAAATAAAATCCAACCTAGGGCTGATACTCAACACAATTCCCACCTGAGGTCTCCAAGAGTTCTTAATTGGGACTTTAATGATGCAGAGGCTTTCACAGGATTATGTTTGTCTGTATCGACTGTAGCTTAATTCAGAGGTTTTGATATGCATTTAAGTCAAGGCTAATGTTAAAAAAAACCCTGAAAGTGCCTTCTCTGTTACCTCAGCTGCTTGTTCCTACCCCTGACAATCCTGGCGTGAGCAAGCGTTGCCACCAAGGTAGCAGAGCAGATCTGAGGAGGGATCTTGCTGAAAGCTCACACTCTTCCCTCTGGTTATTTCTCATCCCCATCCAGTCCTTGGCCTGGTGACTGCAGTCACACACGTGTGGACCAGTAAGGGGAATGTGGGAACCTGCACCCGAAGATGGGGCAGGAACAGGGACTGCATTTTGGGGGAGAGGGAGATGTAAGGTGTGTCAGGGTCCAAGCCTCTTCCCGTTTTGGTGGGTTTGATGTTGCTCCTTGAGAAGGGCAGAGCAGGGGCAGTACTGGAGTGAAGTGGTTTTACATTATTGATCCACTGACCTTAGAAGTCTCTTCTACTTTCAAAAAAAACAAGCAGAACACAAGTGGAGAAAAACCAGGGGAAAGTTCTCATGCGGTTCAGTTTGTCTTTTGAGTTGAACTCAAGACCAGTGAGCACTTAACAGCAACCAAAGGGGTATATTCACCAAATCAGCCATCATTTCAACTGCAGGGCATAGAATGTATCTTGTATTTTGGTTCTCTTTGAAGGGAAGAGTTTTCTGTCGGGCTTGTGCATCTAATACTGGCTACTCAGGCTGGTTTCATTTAGCAGTGGAATATATTTTAATTCAGTGAAGGAGGAGTTTTTTTGTCATTTGTTTTCTCGGGTACATTTGAACTTTTGAAAGCAAACTTTAAACGATATTCAGAGATGCCTTTACCATCTCCTCCAATTTATCACCTCTTACATTTACAATATTTGTAGTGTTAACGAGTTTATCTCGAGACCAGAAGCCCTCAGACGTTTCCCGAAGAGAGCGATGATAACGTGTGGCGTGTGAAACCAGATACATAACACTAATCTAACTTTCTGTTTCCAAAGAAACCGTTAGAATTCAAGAGCAGACGATGTATTGCTCAACTGAAGTTTGGCGTTTTAAACCCCTGGAACAACTGTTGCCTAAAAATGACGTTTTTCTGTATCACGAAATTTCAACTGGAAACGGTTAATAACGTGTGACTTGCAAATGCCAGGAGCAAGTTGTGAGCTTGCAAATTCTTAACCTTTGCAATGAGACAGAAGCCCTAAGACGCTCCATCATGAAACATCACAGAATTAGACTTTGGAAGTTAAATAGCTTGTGTTCTGGCACTAGAGGCAAATTCCATTTTGCCGTCCAGAGGCTGAGGTTACGCAATTGTGGATTTGTAATTTAGAGCATGTTCTGTGTCCGTTCCGGGCTCTGAAATCAGAGACCTTGTAACAAAAATTACGTTGTTTTTCAGAATTTCTACAAGGAGATCGAGAGAGAAGAAATGTACATCAGGTTTGTAAACATGACCGGTGACGAATTCTGCTCGGCTTGCTATCGTGTAATTGGAGAAAATCCAGTTCATATTCAGCAGTCACTTGGGGGCTGGAGGAAAAGTAGTAATGAAAAAACCTACCTTGCCTGAACCTTAATTACATTGAAAAGCTTATCTTCACTGAGAGCAGTGAGCGTTAGCAATTAGAGTTCACGACGGGTTTTTTTGTCCCTCCAACTCCTTCAGTTCTGTTACGGTGAACACCAAAATCCTCAGGAGCGTTGTCACATTAAGAAAATACATAAATGCAAAGAAACCTGACCAAAGAAACAATTTTGGCTCCTGGCAATGTACAAAATATGGGACTTGGGGTAAAAAGGACTATTAGATAGGATCGTGACTGATCCTTAGATTATAATTAAAGCTTTTAGGAACCCTTCAAAATCTATTTACATACAAAGTAAAAGTGGTAATACATTGTTGTGCTTTTCTAGTTCCTAGCCTTCTGTTTGTGCTTTGACTTAAAACTGGCTAGGCTGTTGTGCTAAAATGATAAAGGTTGCATTTTTACTGCTATTTTAGGTGTCCAAATATTATTCATTAATTAATTCTCAGATGTTTGTTACCTTCCTGGAAGGATTTTCACTTGTGAGCTTGCTTCCTGTTGTTTGGATGGTTTTAATTAGCGTTTTATTTGTTTGCAAAAGGAAAACAGACTCTGGCAAAAAGCAGGATTAGTAACTAGGGACAAACACATGAAGTTAGGAGTTGAAGGTCTGCCCTATTCAGCATCTCTGTGAAGACAAATTGTCTCTCACTGCCAACTCCTCCTCCACCCCGAGACTCTCTCCCATTTCTGTTAATAAACTTACAACATGTCATAGTACAGTTGTAGAGTTGCTCCCTACAACTCCCTGAAGGGACGTTGTAGTCAGGTGGGTGTTGGTCTCTTCTCCCAGATCACTGGTGATAGGACAAGAGGAAATGGGCTTAAGTTGCCCCAGGGGAGGTTTAGGTTGGATATTAGGAAAATTTATTTTTCCTGAGAGAGTGGTGAGGCCTTGGAACAGGCTGCCCAGGGAGGGGGTGGAGTCACCATCCCTGGAAGGGTTCAAAACACATCTAGATGTGGCACTTCAGGACATGGTTTTTAGTGGTCCTGATAATGAGATCCCCTCTCAGGCTTCTCTTTTCCAGGCTAAACAGCCCCAGGGCTCTCAGCCTTTCCTCATCAGAGATGTTCCAGTCCCTTTAGCATCTTTGTAGCCTCCGTTGGACTCTCTCCAGTATTTCCCTGTCCTTCTTGAACTGGGGAGCCCAGAACTGAACACAATACTCCAGATGTGGTCTCACGAGTGCAGAGTAGGGGGGGAGGATAAATATCCCCGAGCCAGGGCTGGCACGAAAACCAGCAAATCTCCCGATGTGAATTGTTGCTAACACCTCATCTCCCAGCATGCTCCGCTTTTAACCTCTGGGGTGGATGGAGGTGAAAAAAAACCAACCCAAAACCCACACACACAAAAAAAAAATCCCCACCTCCTGCTGTGTGTAAAGTGTCGGATGAAGAGGCACAAACGAGCCCAGCCAGTCTCTGCCGCACACCGGCTGGGATTGCATCAGGTACTTGAGGTGGCTTCCTGGGGTTCCCCTGGACTGACAGGGCTCCCCAAGCCCTAAGCACCCCCGAGGACTGCCGTGTTTGGCTCCTGCTGCAGATGCAGATGTTCAAAGCGTGGCCCTTCACCCCTCAGCTGTGGGAGCAGTGGGCTGGAAACGATGCTATCGGCAGATGCGGGAGTGGGGCGGGAGGTTCCCTACAGACCCCCTTGGTACCCAGGAGTGGGGAGAGTCCCGTGCCACAGCCCGGAGCACTGGGATATCCATCCTGATGAGAAATTCCAAAGCTCCAGTGTCCTTCATCCTCATCCTCTTGCTAATCCAGGGTGGGCAACGGAGACAACCTGCATGGGATGGTGAAGCCGGGCTGGCGGGCAGGGATGGGCAGGGATGGGCAGGGCTTGGACAGCCAGGGCACCTCCACCCCCAGTCCTCCCCCTGCCCTACTCCACCTCCCTGCTCTACCTTGCCAGGCCCACCTCTTTCCACCCCAAAGGATTCACAGGCTGCTCCAGACTCATTAATTCCCGCGGGACTGCAGATTGCCATGGTGACGCAGGCAGGCCCGGGAAAATCCTGCCCTCCCCAGCACGCTGCCCATGGACCCCAAGCCACCATCCACAAGATGCTCCTGGTGGGTCTCAGCCCCCTCCCAGCTCCATCCAGCAGCTCCTTCCCGGGATCTGGGAGCCGCCGTTGTCAGCAGGAACTCCCCCCAGTCATTACAGAATTGATTTAATTTGCTCTGCTCCATAATCCTATTGCAGCTTAACGGGCAAAAACTGTCTCGAGCTTTCCTCACCTTCCACAAAGGCGCATTTCAGAGCTCGCTCCCCTCCCTGAGACTCAAAAGAGGACTTGAAATAGATTATTTTTCCTGCCCTTCTTCGAGCGCTTGGCACAGGGGCTGCTGCTGTGGCTGCTTAAGCCTCCCCGACAGCCTCACCCCCCCGGCAGCAGGACGTTGCTAACTGGCACTTGGGGATTCACACTCTCCCCGTCTCGCCTCCAGCTCCTCCACAGCCGGCCAGCAGCGCAGCCGAGCCCCCGGGAGCCATCCCCCTGCCCAGCCAGGGGGGAAGATGGTCCCGTGCTCCACATCCAGGCCGTGGAGATGGAGTTGGGCCAAGACAAACACCTTCGGTGGTGTCGAGGGGCAGGGAGCTGAGGACACGGCCACGTGCTCAGATGGCACATCCCGGGGACAAGCTGTCACATGCTTCCGTTTACCTGCCTGCAAAAGCCGTGCTAATAATACAGGGCAGGGGATGGGAACAGGCAGGGGACAGGGACAGGCAGGGGATGGGAACAGGAACAGGCAGGGGACAGGGACAGGCAGGAGACAGGAACAGGCAGGGGACAGGAAAAGGCAGGGGACAGGGACAGGGACAGGGACAGGGACAGGCCGGGGATGGGGACAGGGAGGGGATGGGCACAGGTGGGGACAGGAACAGGCAGGGGATGGGAACAGGCAGGGGACAGAGACAGGTAGGGGACAGGGACAGGCCAGGGCTCCTCTCCCATCCCTGGGGCTCTGAGGACCTTGGCACCTCTGTGCAGAGGGCAACCCATGTCTCACAGCCGCTGTCCCAGCAGCTCACATTTCTCTGCTCCCCCGCTCCCCTCGATGTGACCCTGGGCTGACAGGCAGAGTTTCCCACCAGCCAGACACATCAAAGGGCAAGAGCCTCCCGGGGCAGGCGGAGGGGCCAGTGGGAGAAGTCACCTCTGTGCCATGGATGATGTCAGGTCTGTGGTGCCTCTGGGCAGCACACTGCAAGAAAGGTCACTGTCAGCCCTTGCCTCAGTTTCCCCTTTCCCCGAGGATTCCCCGAGGACCCTCCAGTAAAGGTGCAATGTCCCCTCCAACCAGGACTCGACCTCCTGATGAGGGATGAGCAGAAGGGCAGAGCTGGAGGGGGACAGGAGGCCAGGTCTGCTCTGGGCTTGGTGGTTTATTCTGTGCCTTGCCTTGAGCTCGGCAGAGCCCCCCAGGTACCCTCATGGTTAAAGCTGGTACACAAAACCTTCACGTGGAGATTCAAATGACACCTGGGGTCACCATCATGTTAAGAGAGGCTAAAAACCCTGTTGGGGGGGGTGGGGGGGGGGGGGCTGGAGGTTTTCAGCTGCACTAATCTTGTGGTGGAGAGCAGCACTGGAGTCCCACTGGTGAGTACTGGCCCTGGGCTGGATCCTGCAGCCGTCACCGGGCACAGGGTGAAGGGACTTTTCTTTCTGAGGAATCAAAAAACCTCCCCGTACGGATGCAAAGAGGTGGAGCTGGAGCTGGGATGTGTGTGCTGGGGGGGCAATGAAGAGGAGCCTGCAGAGCAGAGCCCCCATCTCCACTCCTAAGGGGTGCAGAGCACCCACAAAGCTGCGCACTGGGACCACAGCTCCACAACCCTGGGCCTCGACAGAACCTCTTTGCTCTTCTCAGCCAAGAGATGAAGAGAAAAAAACTCCTTTCCAGCCCCCTTTACTGGAAAGAGAAGACCAGAAATTTTCACCTTAATGCCTCAAAACTGGAAGAAAAAAAAAAGATCACAAAACAAATACTCAAGAGCTTTTAAGCCAGACTTGAGATGCAAGAGGAACTCAACCGAAAGTTTTGCACACCCAAAGTTTTGTCCCATAAAGAAACCAACCCAATGCTAAGGAGCTGCAGGGGCACAGGGGTGGGGAAGACCTGGGGTGCTGCACCTCGCTGGAAAGCAGCCTCCTCTCTCCTAATTACTCTCCTAATTACACCAGAGAGGTTTTTGGTGAGGACCTGAACTAATTATTCTCACTTAACGTGACACCTCCATGCATTCTCCCGCCTGCTGCCCATCAAGGGTGGGTGAAAATAAACACGTTGGCCTCGGAATGGGTTTTCTCCATCCCCCAGGACCAGCTGATTCCTTTCGGTTGGTCACGAGAGGTTCAGCCCTTGCAAAGGCACCGGCGGCTGCAGCCGAGCGTGAGTCCTATCGAGAGCTGGGTGGGTTTTGGTGACAGCTTGAGCTCCTCCGAGCATCCAAATCTCCCCGGGCAGATGGTTGGGCTGATTACACGCCTCTTGGGTCACCCGAGGGCAATGCCAGCACTTCCACAGGCCCACTAGCTCCTGACTGAGGAGTAAATATTTCCTCCTCCAGCCTCAGGTAGGAAAGGAGCTGCTTTTCTTCCTTTTTCCACCCTACTTGCTACCGATGGGAGCTCATTTGCTTCCCCTCTTCTGGGCCAGGGAAGGGCAAACACCGCAGCCGGTGCAAAGCCATCGCCCTGCGCCTGATGCCCACCAGCCCGGCGGAGAAATTGGATCTCTCCAGGTTCAGTTTTTCTTTACAACGGCAGCTGCAGAAAGGAGGAGGTGGGGGAGAAAAAAATCAGTGGCGGGCCAGTTTGATGGACGGCACCTCGGACACTGGAGTCCTTGTTCTCCGCTGGCCACGCTGCACGGCCAGAGTGGGGCAAACCTAATCCCAGTCCCTCCCCGCTCGGGTTTCCCAGCCCTTCAAGCAGTGAGGAGGGAGCAGA
>WUAM01000356.1:2261784-2272855 GCA_024336885.1 Actenoides hombroni
TATAGTATTATAATAAAAATATTATAAATTTTTATATATATATATGAAATCATGAACTCTGCAAAGCAGTTTTTAATTCATTGTACGACCAAGGGAAGCTGTCTTTTGCATGTCAAAGTCTCCAAGGGGAAGCGTAGCAAAAATGAACTTCATAAAGCCTCGGCGTGACTTTTTGAGTACGATATTAAAGGGAAAGAGGCAAAGCGTGCTTGAATTTCTTCCTGGGCTGGAGTAAAAGGGAGCGTGGATCAGGCCTGGAAGTGGTGGCTGGGCTGGGAGTTGCACCAGTTCCAAACTGGCATTATTTGTTGTGCTAATTTCTCAATAATGTTGCCCCAACAGGCTTTGCCCGTCCTACTTAATACATTCACTGGTAGCTTATTATATAAATGAACATGTACTAAATTTATCTGACTTTCTAATGGAAATTGTAAACTCAATTATAATAATTATCTACCTATCTCTGTTATTTCTTTCTGCCTAATTTGCTTGCAAGAATCTAAGCTCTGGAAGGTTTTGTGCTTGTTATTTATAGCATATACATTTAGCTTATTCTCATTGTATTTGCGTCGTATCTGCTCTGCAGAAGCAGGTTTTCAGGGTTAATTTGATTGTTCTCTGATCAATAGGGAGGGCTCATTTGTTTGAGAAATGCCTTTGATCTAATTGAACTGAGAATTATTGCCAATATACTGTTATTTAAATTCAAAATGGATTTTCACAAATGATGCTATCAGCAGAGGTAGGGTTTTTTTTCTCGTGATAAATACGAAGTTAAAGGATTTCATCTGAAAGCAAAGCACCGAGGAAATTGTTCAGGTTTGTAATGGATTTTAGAGGGGCACCTGGTTTATTTAGTTATGAAATTAATGTCATCTCCGTGCGGAGTCCTTGTGAGTTGTACACTGGTGTTCTGCAGACCTCCAGCATTGCCCAAAGTTTGCCTAGATAAAGTGACTGTAATTAAGCAGTTCCTCAAAGATTTTCAGATCTGCAGATCACGATCAAGTGTGTAAAGCTAAATTACATTGACAGTCCAGCTCTTATTCAGATACCTTAGTAGGGATTCAGGAGCTAACTTAAGATACCAGGTTAAGAAAAATACTTGGCCCAGTAGAGGAAATATTTAATGGTTCTGACTGTAATACTTGAGAGATGGAACAGCAATGGCATTTAATGAAAAGAAGACCAGACAAACCTTCAATTTGCGTTTAGTCAACTAAAATTTGTATTTTATTTCTTTTTCATATTAGTCTGTCAACTTGGTTTTCTGACTCCGAGATCGTTGTGTCTCAGTCTTAAGTCAGGAATAAATACTGCATGGTTTTGAGGCTGCCCTGGAAAATAAATTCCGCTCACTTAGGTGTACATTTCAAGCAGCAGTGCCCTTTCGAGACTCAAACCTTTCAATAGCCTGGTCATCTCTTCAAAAGAACTGGGCTAAACTTTAACCCAGCTGTGATCATGAAAGTCTTCATCGCCAATATGTTAGGTGCTGTCTTCATCGGTGAGCAGGAGGCTTCCCCTGGTAGACAGGGCACCTCCGGGCTCTGGTGCCTTGCTCTTGGTCCAGAGTTTCTCATTCTGTAGCAAATTGAAACCAATTGATTTCTGAGTTGCTAACTCAGAAAGCATTTTGTAGCCAAGGAGGAAGGTGAGAGACCACGCGACGCTGCGTTGATGGTGCTGCTGGGGGGGTGGAGACTGGATGGTCTTCACCGCGGCGAAATGGAGAGACATGCTCAGGGCACGGCTTACTCGATGACAGCTTGTGATCCCCGTTGGTTTGCTGGGGGGAAGAGCCAGGAGGGATGAGGAAAGTTGTGAAGCAGTTTAGAAAGTGTTTCTTTCCAGGTGGGGTACAGGAAAAAGACTCCAGCCTTCCTGGCTCTGCCAGTTTGCAGTCTGACCTTGCTGTTCAGCCTACGATTAGTAAAACTACCCAGTAAAAGCTCTGGATTTAGAACTTTGTGCTGTCTTAAAACCTGCTTTGAAGCATTCAGGTACCTTAAAGATTTTTATTTTTTTTCCTTCTATTCCTAGATAGCTCTGGAAACTGCCAGTCACTAGGTTGCAGGAGCATTAGGAGGCTCTTCAGGCTGCTTCTGTCTTGCAGCAGAGGAAAGCCTGGACTGTCCTGGCATCGCCCTGAACTGCTCTTCTTTTCTGGATAGCAGCTTGGGATGTCTTTTAAAAGGAACAGTTTTCTTTCCTCTGCACTTTCACATGGTTTTTTTTCAATGTCTAATCTAAATCTACCCTGCTCTAGGGTAATGGTTTTAAACTTGAGCAGGGTAGATTTAGATTAGACATTAGGAAGAAGTTCCTTACTGTGAGGGTGGGGAGACACTGGAACAGGTTGCCCAGAGAAGTTGTGGACACTTCATCTCTGGAAGTATTTAAGACCAGGCTGGATGAGGCTGTGAGCAACCTGGTCTAGGAGGAGTTGTCCCTACCCATGGCAGGGATGTTGGAACTAGATGATCTTTAAGGTCCTTTCCAACTCAAGCCATTCTATGATTCTATTGACTCTATGGTGTAACAGTTGCTTGTACACCAGTTTCTCACTATGATTGAGAACATCATCGGTTAGATTGTCCAAGACTTTAATAGAAGTTGGAATAGGAGTATCAAGGTTGCAAGTGTAGCACTAAAGCATTTCAGATGTTTGAGCTCTCCTTGTCGCAGTGAATAAGGACATCTAGGAGTTGGTCGTTGGGTTTTAAGTGTCAGTGTGTGGAGCCAGCCATTTAGCTTGGGGTGGGTGAGGTGGGACGGGTACACTGAGCCAAGAGGAGATGGGGAAGCATCATTACGCTTGGAGGAAAACAAAAGGCTGGAGGAAGACTCTTGGAAGAAACAAACCCAAAGCAAAGTTTATGAGCTGTGACCCTGCAGTGCAGCAGCAACGCGGTGAGGGGACGATGGTTGCAGAGCCAGAATGCTCTAGAAAACCTGACTGCAGTCTTCTCAAGCTCTTTATTAGCAGGTTTTATCACGTATACGATTGAACGCTACGAAAAAAAGCCTTAATTTCCATAATGACTTTTCTTAATTTGTCCAATTAGCCAGCAAATCTAACCGAGGGTGCTGTTGTTCTGTTGCAGGATAGATGAAGCGATGTAAAATATGTATATTTGAGCAGTCTGGATTTGTGTTTTGAATATTTTAATGATAACTGCATGTGTGATAGTAAATTGCAAGTCACCTCTTTAAACGGCTTCCCTTTCTATTTTATTATTATTAGTGTTCTAAACGTGCAAAATGCCAAAATGGAATGGAAAAGCAATGAAGCTCTTGCTTCAACTGGGCTTTTAAGCTCTGTAGCTCACAGAGGCTGAGGGCAGTCGATCCAGACCAAGAAATCAATACCCTATCATGATATAAAGTGGGGAATTATAAACTTCTCCAGTGCTTTCAAAAGATTTTTTCCCGAAATCCTGAGCTAATTACTCACGAAGCCTCGAGAGATTTTTAGGTCGCCCAAAGTTGTGTTTCAAGCTAACGGCCAAGAGCGCTTCGTACTCGTCAGCCAGAATCCCGTGGAGAAGGTTTCAGGAGTCAGAGGGCTACAGATTCACCCGCCACCTCTCGCCGTTACGTAGGGAAGGGCGAACGTTTCACAAATCCACTCCTTGCTAACACCTCTGTCAAACTTGGTTTCTTCCAGCACCTGCCACCTCCACTCCCCAGCAAGACTCCCCCGCCTCCGCCTCCAAAGACAACTCGGAAGCAAACGTCTGTTGACTCTGGGATTGTCCAGTGAAGAAAGAAGCGGGTCGTTCGTTTGTGGTTTTGTTTTTCTTCCCAAAGATAAAGCTGTAACAATTCATTTCCCTAAGTATTTTATGGTCTATAATGTTTACCTCATTCAGGCGTGCAGTACCTTAACACTTAGTGCAATGACTCTTAACTCCGTAAGAAATCCCGTTCTAGCCGCGTGTCGGAAGCAACACTACGTCACCCCTCTTTCTGGGGGGCTGTTCCCTCCCAGAACTTGAAAGAAAGGGGGATTTCTCCTCGAGGCTGGGAGGTGTTACTCAACTGACAGCACCTAAACCACCTCCCCGCTGCTTCTGGATAACTTCAGGCACGTAGGTGGCTGTGGAGATGAAAATGAGAGTTGACTGGTTTGTACCTAAAGCATTTTAGGTAGCTGTGGAGTTTCAAATGAGCTGAGTATTTTATACCTAATCTCAGTGTATATAGGAATCGCTGATGATACTCACCCGGAATTCAGAGCACGCCGGAGTAGGCTGCAGAGGAAGGAGAAGCTGCCCTAGGATTGCCCCAAATCACGGTTATCAGACACAGCTTATCTGTGTGACACCTGCCTTCCTCTTCAGTGGTTCTGTCTTCCAAATAAACTGATGGCTAATGGGCTTTGGAAAGCGAGGCGTCGGGGAGCGGTCCTTTCCATCTGCATTCCTCTGTTGATCCATAGGTTGAAGAAGCAGGGGCAGGAACATATAGGAAAAGAATCAGAGTAGGCAGATGGGAAGTTTGGCTCCTGGTCGTTCCACACCTCGGGGTCGAGTCCAGGAATGGGAAGAGCTTTTTTCTTTTCTTCTTTTAACGTGTAATATTTCATGTGGATTAGGATGGACTGAATGGAATCACTTTGTCCTTGTGCCATCATTCTGTACAGCGTTTGTATATATATGATGGTTTTTAGAATGTGTTTTAATTTTTATGGGGCCTGCTTTTCATGTAATAATGAATTAATGTACCTGCCAAGAATGCCTTACGTATTTTTAATTTCCTAATTGCTGACAGTGTAAAAAAAAAAAAAACCAAACAAAAAAAGCAAGCGATTTTTTTTTTTTCCCAGATGTTATGCTCTGAGAAACATTGGACAATGATGGGGTGGGGTGTTGGGAGGGAGGAAGGAAACTAACTTTAGCATTTTTTATTGTCATCATTCTTTTTTTTTTTTTTTTTTTTTTACTATCTACAATCTTTTTACTCTTACGATAGATTGTTTTTAAATATACCACTGACTCGAAAAATAAAATATTATTTTAAAAACTTGCCTAAGAAGGATGAATACATTTCCTTGGTATTTTTGGTCCTCATTTGTAGAACTTCCAGAACGGTTGCATTTTAGAGGGGGGCTGCATACACGCTTAACTTGTTGGGTTTTTCTGACCAGTTTTGAGGGAGCCTGGGAGTCTTTCCTCACACTGGCATGCTTGTTCCTGCTTCTGTATCCTGAGATAAAACACACGTCAGCACTAGAAACATCCATCTTTGTCTGCTAATATTCGTAACACTAGCTGACTTACCTTCAAGTTACGAGTTACTTGTTGCTGAACACTTTCAAAAAAACCAGATTGAGGTGTAGGTAATATTTTCTACCTCGAGTAGCTGCTACGTTGTGCAGGTAGCAGGCAGAAGGGTGCCTTGCACAGCGGTAAAACAACAATGTTGTTACAAAGGCAGAAAGAATTCCATTTGCAGGAAAAAAAACGTGGCCCAAATGGGCAATTATATATTCTCATAATTTTCACTTCAACCGTCGTGTTGCTTTGGATCAAAGGAACACGCTTTTTCTTCACAAAATCAGGTACCATCAGCTACCAGAGCTGTCCTACAATTCCCTTTTTGTTTCGTTATTAGAATAATCTCCATTCAAGAGGAACAAGCCGGGAAGGATTCTTAGCCGCAGTCGATCAGATATTCCTTCCCTAGATGATCAATAATGTATTACAACTCTAATTCTGTGAGTCTTTCATTTAATTGAGAATTGCTTTAGAGCCCGGTCTGCTTACTGCGCGGGAGATTGCGCTGGGATGCTGGTGAGTTTTCCTCTTTGCTCTTCCATGTGTTTGCTAAAGGATAGAAGAGGCTTTTCCCATGGACCTTTAGCTGGATGCCTGTAAATTGTGTTTCTGATAATGTGTTTGTTCTCACAGGTCCTTAGCAAATTCCAGGGCTCCTGCAAGTGTTCTAATTTGGCCCTGCAAGACGCCTCAGACGAGAGCCGCGCTTTCCAATTGGTCTTGCGGTACAAAGTCTGGATCTCATCCGCGCGTGCGTTTTACACCTACGCAAACTGAGACTGGGAACTGAAAATCAGACTCTCAGATTGGCTTTCAGACCCAAATTGTCGCCGTTTTTACAACCTAACAGCCTCTAGACCGTCACTTGTATAAAAGCCGGAAGGAATCATTGCCCTTCTCAAAGTGCTGTAAAAACGCTCTTCAGCAAACCCAGAAACGAACTCCATTCCAGTCCCTAAGCAGTGAACAGCCCTGCAAAGGCTGTTACTCCTCCTACGACCTGCTCTCCTCCTTTGTGCTCCGGTGGAGTTGGAGCAGAGCATCCTGCTGCAGGAGGGATTCCTTCTGACATTGTTTGCAACAAAGCTGAGCCAACGCAGAAGAGCTCGATAGGAGACGATACAAAATAAAAAGGTTAGTTGATTTTATCTGAAGTGGCATCACTTACACTTGCTTTGTCATCCTCACAAGGGTCGAGGCACGTGTAAGGAGTCCAGGATCGTTTTGGAGATGCAGAGGACAAGAGGTGCGTGCTGTGAAGTCCCCATCCCCTCTCCTGCGCTACTCTTGAGGTTAGTGAACACATGCTGGTTGTTGGATGTGCTCTTGGTTCTTCCCTTTGGGAGCTGGTGGTGACTCTGGTTTCATGACTCTTTAGTCTGTCCTGTTTCTGTGGGTATTCATTAGGCAGCACTCGGTGGATTTGATGTCTGTTGTCTCCCTGCCTGGTGAGGATGCTGTGCAGTTCTGGTTTTGATCTTTATCTTCCCACCGTCATCCCTTCATGGCCTCAATGAGTCTTTTGCTTTCCCTGTGTTGATGCCTTGTGTTGCTGAGATCAGGGTGACCTGGTCCGGTTGCCACTGCTTTATCCTCCTGACAGCTCTCATGGTGCCTCCACTCCCAAGGGTCCCCATGTAGACTTCATCCAAATCATTTTTTCTGCTCCAAGAGGATGCCAGAAGAAAGCTGCTAGGAAAGGGGACCGAGCTGGGGAGTGAGAGGGCAGTTTTTACGGGTGCACCCATCAATTCCCATCAGTCCCATGCAAAACCACAAAAGGTTTGTTGGGCAGCGGTTGTTTGTTTTCTAATCAGATTTATTTTCAAGGGGAAGCTCAATGCAAAGGTCAGTTCTTAAGCTGGTTCCCGTAATTGACATTTATGATTACTGAAACGTCTCTGATGATACCACAAACTCAGAGTGTAAAAATGTTTTTAAGCTCAGTTTTGCCTTAATGCAGGGATTTTTCTTTTACCATGGATGTCTGTGCTATGTGACTTGGCAGAGAAAAATGTTTGAAAGTTTGCAGTGCATATATATCTATATAAAATGAGATCTCTGTGAGTGTACGTATATAGATGTATATATGAACACACATCTAAACCACACATTTTTCACAGATTCATAGAATGGCTTAGGCTGGAAGAGACCTTAGAGATCATCTAACCCAGCCTCCCTGCCATGGGCAGTGATGCCTCTCAACTAGACCAGGTTGCTCAAGGCCTCATCCAACCTGCCCTTGAACACCTCCAGGGAGGGGCATCCACAACTCCTTTGGGCAGTCTATTCCAGAGTCTCACCACCCTCCTACTGAAGAACTTTTTTCCCAAGATCCAATCTAAACCTATTTTCCCTCACTTTACCACTTCCCCTCATCCTATTGCTGGACACTCTTGTGAAGTCCCTCTCCATCCTTCCTGTAGGTTCCCTTCAGGTACTGGAAGGCAGTTCTAAGGTCCCTCCAGAGTCTTCTTCAGGCTGAGCAATCCCAGCTCCCTCAGCCTGTCCTCATGGGATAGGCTCATAGGTCTGTGGATGGGAGGGTTTGTTTAAAATTTTATTATTATTTTTCTTTTTTAAGGTATTAAATCAAGCATGAGGTTGTTTCACCCAAGGCACACTCAAGGACATCTGACAGACACATGGACTTTGTTTTTTTGGGTTTTTTTTCTCACTGCTAATGGTTCCTTTGAGATGCCACACTGATTAACTGCCTGCGACTTGCTCAGCGTGTTTAAATTCAGTGCAAGTCACTCAGGGTGTACACGTGGACTGGAGCTCAGGGACAGCCCCGAGCTGGGGCAGGTCTCCCAGGAGGATGGGTGGTAAAGGTGGTCAAGCTTCGTGCCCGCTCAGCACCACAGGGGCTGGACCGGGGCTGCCTGCATCCCTCTGCACGAAGAGAAAGTGGCATTTTGCAGTTTGCCTCTCCACCTTACCTGCTGACGAAGCAATCGATTGTAGCTCATGGAGAATATGGCCGTGGCAAAAAAAGACTTGAGCGCTTGAGTGACGGTGAACTCTGAAACTCAGGGGTTTCCTTTATCCTCGGCTTCCGACGCTAACGCGGTTAATGGGAAGTGTGAGGCCCAGCTGCTCTGACATCTCAATTTCCTCTCCTTCTCCTCTTGTACTTTTCACGGATCTATAACTGAATTTCAGGCTTGCAGTTGCCATCTTCTTGGTGGAGCAGGGCCACCGTGGGTATAAATACTTGGTTATTGCAGGGGGTCGAACCAGCTGTTCTCCAGTGAGGCTATTTATAGGGTTCTTAATTTCCCTCAGATTTGTCACGCGTGTTCTGCAGACACGAATAATGACTGGAAATTAGGTTTCTCTATCAAACGACAGGCTTGATGTTTTCTTGTTTCGTTTCCCGTGCGTGCAGCGTTGTATTCTAGAACTTCAATGTGAAGGTGTTGAATGAAAAGAACTCATTGCCCATCTAAGCAAGCTGGCTGTGGATCAGTGCGGTGAGGGCACGTATGGACCCTCTTGGGAGTCCGAGTTGGGACAGTGACTCCATTCAATCTCACGTTGCCTTTAGCCAAGTGGTTCCCATTCCCTAACACCATCTCGTGATGTATGGTTTTCGGAACCCAAGTTGACCATCTCCAATTCGTTGCTACCCAAACTCCCCGTCTGCCGTCCCAAACTTGCAGAGATGTTATGGGTGGGGAAACATTGCTGGTTTGGGTTTAATCCATATTGTTTTTGCCATTCACTCACCTTTTCATTGCACAGCTCGGTTCTGATGCTGTCAAGCTCCTGTGTTTGCAGCCCAAACTCTTGCATAGCTGGGGAACGTTGGCCATAATATATTAACAATACAGGTTCAGTGATGGAACTTCACATTCTTCACTGACAGCTTATGTTTCATTTGTTTTATTTGCAAACATTTGCAAATTACATATGAAAGCCAAATGAAGAGGAGCCATTGTGTGCTCAGGTGGCCTAGAAGGCCACCAGCATCCTGGCTTGTGTCAGCACCGGTGTGGCCAGCAGGACTAGGGCAGGGATCGTCCCCCTGGACTGGGTGCTGGTGGGGCTGCACCTTGAATCCAGGTTCAGCTTTGGGCCCCTCACTTCCAGAAGGACGTTGAGGGGCTGGAGCGTGGCCAGAGAAGGGCAACAGATCTGGGGAAGGGTCTAGAGAACAAGTGCGGTGAGGACCTGAGGGTTGTTGAGCCTGGAGCAAAGGAGGCTGAGGGGAGACCTTCTGGCTCTCAACAGCTCCCTGACAGGAGGTTGGAACAATAAACCCCAGTGGGGTTTGAACCTGCTCGTCGGTCAAACAATTCCTAAAAAAGACCACTTCTGAAAGGGCTTTTGGGGGCTTTTGGTCCCCAAAGGTGGCCTGTGCTGCGCTGCCTCGGGCTTTGTCAGGACAGAGGTGTCCCCTCTGTGAGCAATGCCCAGCTGCCTGTCCCCACGTTCTTTGAGTGCCTTGCCTCACATCACATATAAAAAACCTTGGAGCCTCTTAATTGTCCTCATTATCACCAAGAACAAGCAGCCGTTGGTCGCTCACACATTTCCAGACCGGGAGGTCTGGCTGCTTAACAGATGCTTGCAAAGATGCTGGTTCTGCTGTTACTGAAAGCTGTGGCCTGCTGCCAGTTTGCATCAGAGGGGAATATACGGTGTCATCAACATTTGAGGGAGTCCTTCACAAAGAGAAAGCGGAGCCAAAACCGACTATGACACTGTTTTCCTATAGATAAGGCTTTTTTTTTTTTTTTTATTCGTGCCTGTGTCCTCCTGTTGTTGGCTGTTCTTCCAAGGTTTATATTTATTCTCTGGCTTTATTTTCCCGTGGCTGTGCTTGCATTTCCTCAGCGCTGGAATCCCAAGTTAAATGGAGGTTTCTTTCCCCAGCGTTCCCGCCGGCAATGACAGATCACTGCACCAACAGCGGAGAACCACGAAAATGAACGACAAAAACCCACCTCAGCTTAAAAAAAAAAACCACAAAACAAAGGTATTTACCAGAATATTAAGCAGCCTGTGGTCACAACTAGGTACCTGGGTTCCACAGCTTGTCACGCGCACTGCATTGAATCGCGAGCGACTCACGTGGAAGTGTAACAGTTTGAGAGGCAAAACCACCCCACCAACTTCGGTCTAGGCAAAACATTTCACCCATTAGCATAAATTATGCCACTTGAAGTGCTTATTAACATTTAGTTGAGCGTTACCAACGTCGGCTTGGGAGCTGCGTTATCCTAGCAAGAGGAGAAGTCCTGGCGGAGCGCGGGGAGTTCGTTTAAGCTGTAATTAGGGTTGCTCTGACAGTTCTGTGCCTTTTCCTGCCTTTTGATGGCACGTGCTCAAACTCTCTCCGAGAAAATAATCCAAAGCAGCCATGAATTGAACCATTTCAAAAGAAAAAAATACGCCTTGTTTCCAAAAGGTGAAAGCAGTTGCCTACTGGTTTCACAGGAGGCCTGTCCTGAGGTATTTCTGAAGTCATGCTGAGATCTGGCTGTCGACAGTATCTCAGTTTACTGGTTATAAACATCATTCTGTGTGTTTATTACCATGGACAGATAGCAAATGTATTTGTTGTTGTTGTTCTGCAGTGCAGCACATTATCATTGACGTGCTCCTCAGAGGGAAATAATAGAAGAATGCTAGAAATAGATTATTTTTATTTAAAAAAAAAAAAGGTCCATTTCTCTCTTTAATTACTGACCCCATGGTCTGTAGTATTGAATCATAGAATGGCGGGGGTTGGAAGAGCCCTCTGGAGATGATGTGGTGGCACCCCCCTGCTCCATCTCGCA
>WUAM01000356.1:2280776-2291425 GCA_024336885.1 Actenoides hombroni
CTAGTGCGTCTTGGGCGCGTAGGTCGTCAGCCCGCGCGTGGGCGAGGGAGGACGCGCGGTGACATAGGCGAGGGGGGGGGTGGTTGTGGTGGTGTGGGGGGGGGGGGGGGGGGGGGTTGTTCCAAGCAAGAGACCGTTTTTCCTTTGCTCCTTTGTTTACAGGGAAGCATTTGTTTGATACTGTCCCGACAAAAGCACGATGCCAACTTAGCATTAAAATTCAGAACCCGAAGTAGATCAATCTTACAATTTCTCTTTTAACTTTGGACTTGTCAGGCTCTATTATTCTCAATACAGTCTGACAGTTCTAGGTTAAAAAGACATCAATTACCTTTTGAAATAACCCTCGCCGCTATAGGATTAGCTCTCTTTCTGCTGACTTGGAAGTTCATTGTGCATAGAAGATATTTTGGAGCAGGGGAGGTGGGGTGGGGAGGGGAGGTTGTGCCTCAAAATGCTGCATATGACCATTTTATGGGACTTGCCTTGGCGATGCCTGTGTCACTTTGGAGGCAACCATGTCTTAATCCTTCTTGACCACATTAAGCAGTCAATTTAGGTATTAAAAATAAAAAAAAAAAAGGGGTTGTGTGGCTTTGCTGGTGCCATTTCCCTCTTCCTGCAATGTGTACAGCCTGTGCATGTGGCATTTTGATATTGCACTTCTTCTATTAAACATGCAGAAGTTGAATCAGTCCCAAAGACTGTCACTGCTGGGTAACTACAGGCAGTTCTGCTGGGTCCTGTGCAGGAAAACACCCTTCAGCTGCAGAAGTGACTTCAAAATGTTCTCTTCCCCATTGGGAATGTGATCCAAGACCTTGTCAGTATTTTTGTTTGGTTGGTCTTTTTTGTTGTTTGGCTGGTTTGGGTTGCTTGGTTTTTTTGTTGTTTTTATTTTTGCAAAACAAGATAAAGCAGAAATAGGGGAGAGCAGGTGAGGAGCAGAATGGGCTTCTCCAGGGGACAGTTCAGCATGTTTAAAATTGATGTTTAAAATCACCTTCTGAAGGAACCTCTGGCTAGCTCACCTCCTGTGCTAAAATGACTTTATTAATCAATCCCCCTGTGCTTCTAGGGGGATAACAGAGACAAAACCTCAGATTTTGTTTATAACAAGTAATTAGTTGAAGAGGTTTGAGCCTGAGCAGAAGCCAGAAGTTCTCATGTTCCCCCATTCCACTAATTGATCTGTATCTAACACATTCTGCTGTTAACAACCTCCCCTCTCCTTCCCAAATCTAGTCAGGCTTTTGTGTGTATTTACAGTGACAGTGGATTAATTGATACTGGAATAGTCACAATTGAATTTATAACTAGAAAATAGAGAATGTGACTGCAAAGCACATATTGTGGCCCAACAGCAGAACTGTCCTAGATTCTCACATCTTGTTTTGAAATTTTATGACAGCCTTATTGCCCAAGGGGGCAACGTAATCACTTCGCAGTTCACTGATATGCTTTCTTTCAGCATCTGTACTAAATGTGTTTTTACCCCTGCTGCATGTCAGAGCACTTTTTAATTCTTCAGATGCAAAGGGAGAACCCATCTCCAAGTGTGTAAGGGCTAGAACTGCGTTCATTTTATTTTTGAATGTAAATACGCTTCGAAAATTAACAATCTTTCCACCCCCTCACCACCCAGAATGTTTAATCGATGACTGTTGAATTGTTTTTCTGTCTTTCATAAGCATTAGCCCTGGATAACACCATCACAACTCACTCCATTGTAATATTTGCCAACAAAACTTCTGAATATCAGAACCACAGGGTCATCATCTGCCAAAGGTACTGGTGGCACCAGAAGTATGAGGGGCTGCAGAATCTTCAGGTCCTGCATGAAGCGTTTTGGGTGCTGAAGTATCAGGCTGATGAGGGTTGACAGTGTAGATATAGGAGAGTGCATCTATGTATTCCTATTTACATTGAGTGCAAATAAAATAAGCAGATATTGCTCTTTTTGTTCCATGAGAGCCTTATGTGCAAGGTCTGAAAAAGTGTTTCAGTGGACGATGAAGGGCAGACAACTGAAAATGTAGTTTTTATCCCAAAAGATGCTTTCAGTGGTACATTTTTAGTTCGGATTAAACAGCTTAGTAAAAAACCTCAGCAGCTGAGTAAAGAGGAGATGTTCTTTGACTTTCGTCTCCCCAAGAATCATAGAATGCTGCTGGCCACACTCTTCTTGGAGTCTCCTTCTCTGGAGACTTTCCAGACCTGTCTTGATGCATTTCTGAGTGATCTGCTCTAGTTTTGTCCTGCTCTGGCAGGGGGATTGGACTCAATGATCTTTGGAGGTCCTTTCCAACCCCTACCATTCTGTGATTCTTTATGCACCCCAGGAGACCATTGGCCTTCCTGGCCACAAGGGCCCATTGCTGTTCCATGGATAACTTCCAGTCAACCAGGATGCCAAAGTCCCTCTCCATGGGGCTGCTTTCCAGTGGGTCTACCCCTAACTTCTACCGGTACATGGTGAGCCACACTTGGATCTTCCAGGATCACATTCTGTGCCCACTTCCCCTGAAACCAAACTGCCTTTTGCCTTGATGTCGGTGACACGTTGACCGTGGCAGAGTTCTTCTGAACCACACCCCCCCTCTGCCATGTGTGGAGCTGATGAAGAGTGAAGGGGGCTTTGCTGACAATTAACGACACTGTGCCAGGGGAAACTAAAAGCCCCGCTGCATTTGCTGCCGAGATGGTATCTGACATCTCTCTGAAAAGCAGGAAGCACGAAGAGACACGGTGGGATAATGTCCCAGAAGGACCTTTTTTCTCCTTGTCCCAGTCAGAGGCTCCTCCACCGAGCCCCTCTGACTCTTCCTCCTCTCTTTTTTCTGGATGATGGATTCGACATTTGCCAATATACTGGTGTGTGTCTCCAGAGTGCCCCAGGCTCTTGGCAGCCTTGGACAGAGGTTATGAATGAGCTGTGTGCTCTGAATTGTTTCACCTGGCTATTACCTGGATGCTTCTGAAGTCTGTCATCGAAGAGAGACTTTTATGTCTCAATATTTCTGTTTTCTATTGCCTTGAATAAAATAGGACCTTCACATGCCCATGACCGGTGCAGCACTTCCTCATCTTTTCTTGGTGCTTGGATTAAATGCACTAAAAAAAAAAAATAAATTAATAATCTGTCAGTGATTTGCAGTAAGTTTTTGGGGAAAAAAATTGCCCTTAAATTAACCTAACCCAAGCCTCTTTGACAGAGGTAAAAACTTCCTTCCTCCAGACTTCCTCTGTGGTCTTGAAGGCCTGGGACTCCTGGTAGCTGGCCTCAGTAGTAAAGACCGAGGCGAAGGTGGCATTCAGTAACTCAGCCTTCTTTCTATCCTTGGTCACCAGGGCACCCACTTCATTCAGCAGCATGCCCACATTTCCTCTGGACTTCCTTTCTAGTTGTAATGATTTCTCTTAAATTATTTGATAGGCAGTGAAAGTCCAAATCACTGCCACCACTACTGAAATTCTTGCCATTGTCCATCGCCATCGGACCCGCGGCCGACTAAACATCACCGCAGAGCTCCCACCTTGGACTCCCATCCCAGAAGCTGTCTGCTCTCTGTTCCAGAAGAAAGCTGGAGGAAGACCGAAAAAAAACCAGTACTTTCCAAGGTAATCACTTTAATATGTAATTTTCTGTCTGAAATTTCAGGCAGAAAACATGTCCATCCCCATTTGTGTGGTCAGAGGCGATGCATTAGAGACAGAGAGGAACGGTCAATACCTGCTTGCTGCAGACAAATGGAGTCCTTCCTGGGGACCTATTCTAGGAGTAAGTTTAAATTGGTTCTCTGAGGACATCTTACTATTAAAACTGGTGAGCTGAAGTCTTTGCTAGAGTGGGTTTTTTTCCCAGTTCTCTGCAGGACAGGGTTGTACCGAATGCAGTTGTGCTGGCTCCTCGAAGAAATCCCAAGTAAACAGATGCAAATGTTACAAACAAAATCAAAACATTGGGATGATCCTAATTATGAAAATAAATGTAGGCTCTGCTACAGAGACGTGTGCTATTGCAAAATAAACAATGGAGTGCAAGATAAATCATACAGCCTTAGGAGCAAGTACAAAGAAGTCTGTAATATGGAAAACCTGTTTGAAATGATAATCTCAACTAATTTAGGCACTTCGTTTACAAGTGCATACTCTTTTCAGGCTTCTCCCCACATTCTTCAAGTTCTCAGAGAATAATTTCCCTCATAATGTGTCTTTAACACACATAACCCATACGTTTGTGGACATACAGTCTCTCTGGCTATCAAACTTGTGTCCTTTTTGGGGCTAAATGTGGCGTGCACGATAAACATTGATTCCTGTTTCCCACTTAACACAGATTAAAACAATGGTGTCATGATAATTGTGTGTATTGTATTAATAACTGTATAAAGTTCTAGGCTTTGAGCTGCTGATGGATTTTTCCGTGGGTAAAGGCAGACAAAGGAACACACACAGTTTTCCATCAGCATCCCCCGAGGCAGCAGCGTCACCGTTTATTTTTCCAGGGGTGTTTCAACCCAGGCATTTTACTGCACTACGTGCAGTAGAACAGGATTGAGAAGCAACTGATGTGATGTAAAGGAAACCTGTGGCTTTTTAGGGTTTTTAACCAGCATCCCAAATTCTCTTCAGAAGCTCCTGATGTCACAGAATCCCAGAATAGCCAGGGTTGGAAGGGATCTCTGGAGATCATCTGGTGCCACCCCCCCAGACCAGGGGACCCAGGATCCCATTGTCCAGGCAGGTTGGGAATCTCTCCAGAGAAGGAGACTCCACAACCTCCCTGGGCAGCCTGGGACAGGCTCTGACAACCTCACAGCAGAGAAATTTCTCCTCCTGTTCAGATGGAACCTCCTGGGTTCCAGTTTGTGCCGATTGCCCCTTGTCCTGTTGCTGGGCTCCGCTGACAAGAGTCTGACTCCATCCTCTTGACCCCTGCCCTTTAGATCCTGATGAGCATAGAGAAGATCCCCGTTCAGTCTTATAGGCCTATGAACTGTAGAATATATTTCTCCCTCCATCACAGTAGTAAATCTCAAGTATTTAAACCAGCACCATGTATTATTTCTAATATTGCTTAGTGAAAACCTCAGTGAAATCAAGCCAGAGCTGAGCTGCTAAAAAAAATAAAAAAATAAATGGAAACATCTACCCTTAAAGCTCTCTGTTAGGAATCAATCATGTGCAATTTCCTGGAAGTTTAATTTTGTTTGTGTGACTTTAAAAGGACCTGATTGTGTGTTTTAGCGGCATGTCTTGTTAGCTGGGTGGAACAATCTCTGCACAGGCCTGATGGTAACCTAACAAAAAACACTGGTCTGACTTAATGGCTTCAAACTGAGAGAGGATAGATTTAGATTAGAAATTAGGAAGCAGTTCCTCACTCTGAGGGTGGTGAGACACTGGAACAGGTTGCCCAGGGAAGCTGTGGGTACTTCATCACTGGATGTGTTCAAGACCAGGTTGGACAGGACTTTGAGGAACCTGCTTTAGTGGGAGGTGTCCCTGCTCGTGGCAGGGGGGTTGGAAGGAGATGATCTTTGAGGTCCCTTCCAACCCAAAGCATTCTCTGATTCTGTGATTAGGGCACTGCTGCATTCATCTAAGACTCCAGATGATCTTCTGATGTACAGCAGTTGATGTGTGTAGAGTTGATTCTACATCAGCGCTAGGAATGGAAGGCTCAATTATATTTTGCTGTTGTATTTAACCAGAAAGACGCAATATAAATTAGCAGGAATGTGTGTAAACACAATTTAATAAATACAAGAAGAAAGATACTTCCATCCTCCAGTGTGTGGAGTTTATAGCCTTGTGCAATTTAATTATGTTTATAGGAGTACGAGCACAATAAACTGCAGCAAGTCAGGCAGCCGTGAGTGATAACAGTGTACATCACTCGAATGGTACACAGCACCCCTGCTGAAATACTGAACATAGCCACCAGTTTGTCTAGCAGAGATGAGAGTGGAGCTGGGGAGGGGATAGTTTTCTGGATATTGAGTGAAGGACTGGCACACTAAACTGGAAAAAAAACCCCTACCCTCGATTCTCCCAGACTTGGCACTATAGCAAACTGCTATTCAAACAAATAAAAAAAAAATCTGCTATTTCTGGTTTTTTGGGGTTTTTTTTGCCATGCACGTGACCTGTGTGATCCCAAAGATTCCTTCAACATCCCCACTGGCTCCTTTTTTGACCCTGGCACAAGGCGAGCGAGCATCCCCCGAGCGCTGCCGCCCGGCCCCCAGCTCCGCGCCTCGCCGCCTTCTGCAAGCTGCTGCAGCTGCCCACGGGCTACGAGGCCTTCAGAGGGAAGCAGAACAGATTCTTTGCTGACCTTAGCTGGTCGAGCAGCCTCGGAGATTGAAGACTTGAGGCTGGCAAAGGCTCGGGAACTCGGGTTTTAAATCCTGGAGGGATTTCGGGCTCTCTTGGTTTGTTTGGCTGCAAGACTTGGCTCTTCCAGAGCAGAGGAACGTGTGCTGTTGATGCCCTGGGAGCCTTGAGCACAGGATGGAGTTTTAGCATCTCTTGCAAAGCTTGAATTTTCTCTCTGTTTTCTATGTCGCTTCCCAGCCCGTGACCTAAATTATGAGTAGAAGATATTAAGCCTGGATTTTAACTTAAGAGCTGACTACACCCTCAGGAGAAATTAAAGCACAGTGCTGGTTTTTGATTGAAGGTAAGCAAGCAGTGGAATTACACTGGGTTCTTCATTTAAAGTGCTGGCAGAAATAGGAAATTTTAAGCAATATTCTGCTTTTCTTTATTGCTCTTTCTCCTCTCAAACCAGGCTCATACCCCCACCGTATTTAGGCGCAGCACAGCCCTGGTTTGTCTCGTTAGTTTGTTATGTTGTAATAAAATGTCATGTACCCTGAATTCCTTACTCCTTCCTGCTTGCTCTTAAACCTGTTTTCCCCCCAAACTAGCATTTGCCAGCTCTTACTGGAATTTCTTCACCGCAAAGTGTGCGGCGGCGTGGCTGTGGTAGCAGAGAAAGCCTGAGGAAAGGAACCTGGCAGAGCTCTAACTTCTTGGTTACTCATGAGTCCTGAATTGCTCATCACTATGAGAAAGTGCCAGCAGAGACTGTACCCCACCATCCATCTGTGGCTGGCTTGTGGCTACCTGTGTTGCTTCTGTAAGTATTGAATGCATTCTTTCTTAAAATAAGGGGAATATATATAACCACATTTGCAAATACTGATTCTAAATAAATACTCTCAGTCCTTGAATAATCCCACCTCCTTTCATTACAGATCCTTTGTTTCTCTTCAGCCAGTTCTTTCACCTGCTAATAATACACCAACGGATTGAAACCTTGTGTCCTTTGCTGAGGAATGAGATGCTCTAACTGTAACCCACCTTTACTCTTTCAGGGAAGATTTAATTGATGCTGGACAATGAGGCATTTTATCTTGGGTTGAGCTCTGCGAAATTTCAGCTAATACCATAAAAGAGTTAATTGATTTCTGCAGGTTATGGTCTTAAGTTTAGCCCGTGTCAGGATTTTCTCCTGACACTGCTCGTAGACAAGGTGATAATCTTGTGTCTGAAGGCAAACATATAGAATACGTTTTAGTGATCCCATGGAGCAGTTTCCCAGGCAACTGTAACATCTTCATCCACAGCAGGGTGCAGGGCTTGTCTGGCCAGCTTCTCTTCATGCCACAGAGCCTGCAGGCAGGAAACGTGCCTTGCCATGCTTTGTGGAGGTTAAAAAGCATAGATGGATGAGTTTGGGATATTTCCTCTTCGAAGTAAGGTCAGTCATGGGTCTGGTGTTTTCCAGAGTAAAGAGTAGTTGACTGCTCAGGTTGGAAAGATACGGAGCCCGGGGAGAACCTGCCAGCTAGGATTGAGTGGATGGTAGTGTCTGTGAACACAGTGAAACACGCTGCTCAGGGGCCAGAGTTGGGCAGGAGAACGCCTTTCTGGAGAGAAATGTCGTAGAAACATCAAATTGTGGAATTGTTCTGGTTGGAAGAGATCGTCAAGATCATCAAGTCCAACTGTTAATTAGTGATGCAAGAGGCAAAACCACCACATGGCTTAAAATTAGGGAGAATCCAAAGATTACTTTACACAGGGAGGAAAAACATAATAAATACATTTGGGTTTTGTCCTGCGGTCACAGAATCACAGAGTGGAAAGGGGTTGGAAGGGACCTCTGGAGATGATCTGGTGCCACCCCCCTGCTCCATCCAGCAGGGTCACCCAGAGCAGAGGGCCCAGGATCTCAGTGTCCAGGTGGGTTCATTCTTGTGGAAAACAGGATAGTGGAGAACACGGAGTCTGCATGAAGGCTTTGTGCTTTCCTTCAAACTCCATCCCCTGTCCCTGTTTACGCTACACCACTCCAACCGCATCAGCGGAGCTTTGGGAGAGGTTGTAGGTTAGGAAATAGCCCTGGGAAATTCCAAGTTACCAAGCAATGTATTTCCCACCTCTGACATTTGGAGCAGAAATAGCCACTTTAGAGCTTGTGAACTACAGGGGTTGGTGAAGCCACTCGATGTGGCTTAAGAGCAACGCCCGTAGTTGGGCACTGAAAGCTCACGCGTTGACACTGAGATGTGCACCAAGAAACCTCAGTAGGGCTGAGCTGTGAATGGTTCCAGGGAAATGGGAAATCTTTGGCTGGCTCCACTTGGTTCACGTCTTTGATGAGCAGTTATCGGTATCCGAGCTGGCTCGGTACGCCCGCGGTGTTGCCGTGCCCCGAGGCCACGAGCTGCCGTGCTTTCAAAGAGCACATGTTAAGAGACTCTGCCCTTATATCAAAAAAGCCTGCAACGAGTTGAATCAAGAGTATTTTTAGCTCCCGTCCCGTTGGCTTAGCTGATGCTGATGTTATGGAATTTGGCAAGGCAGGGAACTGTAGGGTTATTTGAGTTTCAAGGGATCTCTTGTGTGTAACGTGGTCCTGTTATTCCTGCTGCGGTAAAGGGACTGGGAACCGCGGGAGCTTCGCTTTCTTAGTTGCTCATTCATTATTGATTGTACCAGGCTGGAGCATCTCGGATCTCCTGAAATAAAAGACAAAGAGCAGGCCCACGCCAGGCACTGGAACCCAGCTTGGAGATCCCTGAGCTACTGGAGATGCTCACTGAAGCACCAGGAGAAGCATCACCTCATCCCCAGGGCATAGTCCCTACACCCTTAAACCCTGCTGGGGTTTACCCACCACACTCCCGGGGTTATTCGGTGCTGAGGACCAAGTGCGTGGTGTGTGTGGTGCTTCCATGGAGAGTTAATTCAGGTGTGCTCCTTGCTCAAGTCCTTCAGCTCCCAGTCCTTCTGGCTTTTAAAAAGAGGCCTTCAGCCCCTTTGAAAGTTATACCCTGTCTACCTTCATTCCTCACAGCTGGAACTCACTCAGTCTTTACTGAAAAGTGCAATATTGAAGCCCATTGTGTAATTTTTTCTCAGTGTACTTGTGTGATGGGAATTGGGTTTAAGAGCATGAACCTTTACTGCTCAAATGAAAGAATTAGCTGTCATCAGGCAGGCTTTTTAGGAGGAAAAAAGAGTCAGGGTTTTTTTTGTGGACTACATGTTTGCTTCTGGGAGTCAGTATAGTGTCAAGCTGAATGGAGGGCTGGTGCTTTTCATGTATGGTGCCTTCAATGCTTTTCCTGTAAGTCCAGAGCAATGAAACCCTGTAGTAAATAGCTAGAGAACATCCACTGTCCTACCCACAGAGAACAAGCCTGATCCTCAGCATTTGTGGTGTTACATTAGCTTCTCAAATACTGGATTTTGTGTTTATTCATCCTGATCTGGACTCTTGATGAAGTTCAGAGCAGTTGGTTACCTCCAAAGACAGGAGCTGTGGGGAGGGGGACAGAGTGGAGACCCTGATGCTTACAAAGTGGAGACGGGGAGAGAGAGGAGGTTTGCAGATGAGGTGCTAACAAGAGTAATAGGAGAATAAGGGAGGCAGATGGCACTTCCTGAGGAGTTGTATATCGTGCTAAAACACAACTGGGTATGAAGAAAAGCTTGCACAGAGCAAGAAAAATCCAGTCAGCTGCAACAGGTTTTCAGTGGGAAAGCTGAAACTTCTTCCGTCTTTTGGCGTGTGCCATTTTTGGAGGAAGCTTTTTAGAAGAGGGAGAGAACACGAGGGGAAATCAGGCTCCTCGGTAGCTTGTGCTTCAGACAAAAGGCACGTCAGCTTGTGTGCTGATTTGTACGACAGCAACGTTGCCTCCCTCCTGCTTGAGGACCTTCACCAAGTCACCAAGCGATGAGCCAGGGCTGGCACTTTGCAAGGTAGTGAAATTTGAAAGCACGGGTATATTCACAGGGTGAAACTTGCTCTAGGGTTCAGTGCCTATTGGTTTTCATAGAATCATAGAATGGCAGGGGTTGGAAGGGACCTCTAGAGATCATCGAGTTCTACCCCCCTGCCAGAGCAGGATCACCCAGGGCTTGTCGCTCAGGAATGCATCCAGATGGCTTTTGAAAGCCTCTAGAGAAGGAGACTCCGCAACCTCTCTGGGCAGCCTGGGCCAGGCTCCGTCACCCTCACAGTAAAGAAGTTCCTCCTCATGTTGAGGTGGAACCTTCTATGCTCAAGCTTATCCCCATTGTTCCTTGCCCTATGGCTGGGCACTACAGAAAAGAGCCTGGCC
>WUAM01000356.1:2314290-2337677 GCA_024336885.1 Actenoides hombroni
GGGCTCCTCTGGCCCTGCTCCAACAGGTCCCTGTCTCTGCTGTGCTGAGCACTCCCGAGCTGGCCCCAGCACTGCAGAGAGGGCTCCCCAGAGCAGAACACATAAGAATACACAGATCTGATCCATAAGTGTATATAAACTGTTTGAAATAAATAAGTCTCCAGCTCTCATTCTGATTTGAGAAGTTATTCCATAATTAAACAACAACAAAAAAAGTCAAGTATTTTCAATGTAAAACTCCTTCCAGGGAGGTATTTAGACACCTGCCTCTTTCCAGCATCCACAGGGGTCATTCTACATTCTGGTGTTACTACTCAGTTAGAGGATTTCTTATCAGCAGAAGATAATGGAATATTTGATTTCATTTCGTCAGCTGGGGTCTGACTCGGGGTATGAAATGATCTAAACTGGAAACAGGCACGTATGTAACTAGCTGTTATTTTGGGGCTGATATCTGCATTTTACTATTAAGAGGGTTGTTTGTTGGCATTTTTTCACTGGACACTGGCAACCAGGCTGGTCTGAGTTACCTGGTAGCTCATGAAGTGTCTCAAGGTAATCGAGACACTTCAAAATTCATGCTTGTGTGTGTCTCTGACTGCCTGGGTAGATATATCTTCTAAACTACAGATTACCTGGCACATTGGAGAACTCCGTGTTATGCGGTAGTTTATTATGAGCTACACAGTAATGCTAATTGCACTTATAATTACCATCAAGTCTGACAGAAGAAATAGAGCGTTTAAGGGACGGATTGTGATTGTTCAGCAAACACAGCGTATGGCTGAGAAGGGCCAGATTTTATCTTACAGCAAAGCTGATGCATCCCAGGAGGACGTGCTGGCTGGAGCAGTCTCGTGTGGGCTGGGACCAGTACAGGGGCTGGTGCAGCCATCTCCAACGCTTCACTTTAATCGTGGATCTGCCTGGAAAGTACGTGAATATAGTAGGGCTGAACCAAACCCCTTTGAGTTGACTGTGCTGGTCCTTCCGTTGATCCCAGTGGACTTTGGATCAGATCCCAGGACAGCAACACAAGTTATGGAATATTGGCTGCTTAATATTCATGTTTCTGTACAGATCTCATTAACTGGCCTTGCATTAGCTCCCCGATGTACAGGGTAATTGGATACTTTCCATTTTCCAAAGAGCACATGTCGACCTTCAGTCAAATTCAGATACTTTAGGGTAAGATTTAGAAAGCTCATCTTGGGAAAAATGAAAGTTGTAGAGTGTCAGGCAATACAAATACCTTTATTTTGTCTCTCTTTCTGAGGGTTAACTTCTTGTTCAGCACGTTAACACCTGCAAAGAAGAAAAAAAAAGTTGTTTTCCCATGTTCTTGGCAGATTTCTGCTCAGGATTATTTTAGATCACAATGTTTTGCTTGCTGTTAGATGTAAATAAACCCATAGGCTCCTATTCCCCTTTGATAAAGGAATTGATAGCATAAAAGATGAAACAGCATCTCTTAAAGTTCGCATACATTGCACAGTTGGGAAGCTTTCTGAAGTTTACTCATGCAAAAATGAAAGTAATGTTCAGTGAAGTTTTGTGTTGTATTTTAATAGGTTACCAGCATCAGGTTATTAAATTGACTTATTTTTCCAAGTCCTCCTTATGGATACCTGGTCAATTTTAAAAGCCAAACAAGAAAATACCTTCATATATAGAAAAAAAAAAGATGGGCTAGAATCACAGCTGATCAGGCAGGAGAAATGGTGGTAGTATTTAGCAGAGACTTCTGCAAACAGAGTTGTTACTTCTACAATAGATTCCTGACAAGTCCAGAACAAATATTCTGACAGCGAATCGACTTCTCAATCGTGTGAGCCAAGCACTTGGAGAGGGGGGGAAAAAAAAAAAAAAAAGGCTTTGTGTTGACTCAGTCAAAGGTTTTCTACATTGTTAATAAACTCAGATCCTTCAGTCTTCAAAAGAGCTATTTCTGAGTTCTTCAGCGTAACTTTTGTGTTCTCGTTGCAGGAATTTGTTAAAACCAGAGTAATCAGTTAACTTGTACACATTTAACTCTGAAGAAAAGCCTTTCACAGACTGCAATGGGCTTTGGATCCACACCTTCAAATAATACTTTAGGAATTAAAATGTTTTCACATGAGACATTATTCAGGATCTCCCAGTCTAACAGCACCTGCTGGTTTCAGTCAGGTTTTCTATGGTAATATCAGCCTTGTAGGAAATCCTGAGGGTGGAAAAATCACAGGAAGAATGGAAAATTCAGGTTTATGAAACCACTTGTTTCCCGATGACTACACAGAAAGTGTGTATTTTCATGACATCTTTCTAATCCAGGCCACCATTGGCAAGGGGATGGCTGTAGTCTTCCATGTTTCATCACACACGTTGTGCTTCAACAGAGGTTTCGTCTTCTCCCGAGTGACTTTTGCCAGACATACAACAGTATTAAATGAACAAATATGGGGGATTTTGATGTTATGAGTCAGAAGAAAAAAAAGCCCCAGAAGAAAAGCCAAAAGAGACTCAAGAGGTGGTTCAGCCACAGAGCTTGTGTTACTTTTAAGCAAAAACATGGTCTTCTAAATACTACGTTAGACAACAGTCCTGCTGTGACAACAGCAAAAAGCAATGCTTGATTTACTGGAGATGAGGAGGTCTTGTCTGTCTAGACTGCTCCTGGAAGATTGATTAGGAATTCTTAAAATGTCTGTTATTACCATTGAGTTGTTCTCATTTTGCCTCCTTTTCAGTGGACAAGAACAACTGGCTGCTGGGTTTTGCCCCCACGCAACAGCCTCCCTTACTCTTTTCTTTTTTATATTAAACAAAATCAAATCTTTCAACTTTTTCAGAAAAATCATGGAGTTTTTTTTTTTGTTCAAGTCTCCCTGCCAGCCTCTACAGTTCATCTCTGACCTTTCTTAGATTATGTCATCTCTTTTGCAGCAGCCACAATACTGGCTCATATTTGATGTATCATCTTCCAGCTCCCAATATGTTTTGAAACATCACTTTATGGAAAGCTACTCCGGAATTTCGCCTTTCTCAATGTGTATCATTTTGTCAATTTACTACAGTAATCTCGAGTTCTAATTGTTTGGGGGGGCTTCCTATTTGGTGGCATTTTAGTTTTTACAGACTACCCTCTATTGCTGTATCCAAGTCATAAATGACAATACTGAATAGATTTAGACAGAGAAGAGATTCCTGTGGATGCATATTGAATTATCACCAAGTGTAAAAGCAATTGATGAATTACTTTCTGAGGGTAGAAAATCCCACTTTTTCCAACAAACACCCATATAATTGAAATCCTGTCATTACTGCCAGAGATCCTGTAGAGCTGGAGTGACTCACTGTTCATTCAACGCGTTATTTACATGCATATTGAGGTTCCACATCACTGGCGTTTATCTGCCTGCTACGTTCCTGTCGCCTTCATGGATGCTTGAAAACACGTGGAAACAGCTGACCTCAGCACTCGGACACATCTGTATTTGTAGAGCACTCCATAAATGCCACATTTCAGTTAGCAGCCCAAGACAAGAGGCTAACGCTGATTTTTCCAGCTGTATTTTCATCAATTGGTGGTGGAAGCTCCAGGCTTTCCAGCTCATGCTCAAGTAGCGTTTGCCACAGTAGCGATCACTTGAATTGCTCTTGTCATTACCTCCAGAAAAGGATGAGACCGATCACCTGCACAAACTGTGAATTTAGGGTGGAATCCATCTCCTTTAACTCCACTCATTGAAGAGCTGGGTGTCTTGATTAAATGAATTATCTCAGTCCCTCTCTAGTCCAGAGAGGCCAAAGCACCCAAAGGCTGTTCAACCCCATCTGAGTTAACACCTCAAGAGGATGAATCATCCTCCTGAGTCACATCTATCAACGGATCACATAAGACAAGCCTGGGTGACAAATATGCTCTGAGTGTGGATAGTCAACCTGGGGCAAGATGAGCCCAACCGTCAGTGCTCACTCTTCAATCCCATGCAGCCGTTGCAGGAGAGGCTCAGCCTGCATGTTAAATAATCCAACACATTTGTTTATGGATGGACACAACGTTTTTGTTGGGTAGGTTTATTAACCCCCACAAGAGCTTATTACAAAGTTCAGCAAATGACACTCAAGAAAAAAATGATTTCTTCCCAAATTTCTGTGCTGCTTCAAAACAACAAGATGCGAACCGTGCCCCATTAGCTTTGTTTTTTTGTCATCTTCTCTCTGGTTTTCAGAGCTTTGCACATAAGGCAACTGGAATCGCTGCCGTATTTTGAGGCAGGTGACATTTCTTTATCAGATGTACTAGACAGTTGATGACTCTAGTAATGCTCTAATTATGTGTAGTGAGTTGTCTCTAAGTGCTGTAGGAGAACGCTTACTGCATCATTAGCCACCTTGTTGTTTACTAAATGTCTTTTATAATACTACAGGGGCCCAAATGAAGGTTGTGTCAGTGATTGCCTGCTCCATTTCTATTTTTAGGGATTTATAATTCAACCGTTTATTTTCACTTCAGGCTGAAATCCGGCATACTGATTCTCAGCTGAGAATAAACTTCATTATTATCTTTTACATTTAAAAGAAAAGATCCGTGTGGATGGATTATACTGCTGAAGTGTGTGGGGTTTTTTAATATTAGGGAAGGCAACATTTTCTTTTTGCATAGAATGTTTTGTGTTGGAAGGGACCCTTAGAGGTCATCTAGTCCAACCCTCCTAACGTAGTCACTCCATCATAGAAGGCCACTAGTTTGGTCAGGCAGGACTTGCCCTTGGTGAAGCCATGCTGGACGTCTTGAATCACCTCTCTGTCCTCCACATGTCTTAGCAGAGCTTCTGGGAGGATCTGTTGCATGGTCTTCCCAGGCTCGGAGGTGAGGCTGACAGGTCGGTAGTTCCCAGGGTCCTCCTTTCTATCCTTTTTAAAACCGGCTGCAATGTTTCCCTTTTCCCAGTTGCCAGGGACTTCACCTGACTGCCAGAACTTCTCAAATATCATGGAAAGTGGCTTGGCAGCTACATCAGCCGTTCCCTCTGGACTCTGGGATGCACCTTGTCAGGTCTCATAAACATATGTATGTTGAGGTTCCTCAAGTGGTCATGAGCCTGACCTTCTCTTACAGTGGGAGGGACTTTGTTCCCCCAGTCACCAGAAATTATTATATTTTATGGGTCCTTAGACATTATTTTGTTTGTGGTACATGTTGCTGTGTTTTGCACAGCAATAGCAATTTAAAAATATCAAAGCTTTTAATTGCTCAGAATGTTTACTTTTGCTGTCTCCCACAAAGGTGTAAAAGAAATTTCCAGAATACAGTGTTATTTTCATGCTGTGCATCCTAAGCACAGATCACAAGTTAAACTGTGAGACAAAATTGGTTTGTTTTGGTTGTTTGTTTTTTTTCTCAAAATGTGACTATATTAAGCATTCAGATTAAAAAAAAAAACCAAACAATTTTGAAAAAATCCCTAGATAGATGGAAATGTCAGTTAAATGTGTTCTGTGATGAAAAGAATGGTTATTGCCCTGTGCTAGCTCTCCAGCTGCCAACAGATCTAAAACAAAATTACCACAATTTAAAAATCACACAAAGAAGTTATTGGGTTTTTACAAACATATCGAAACGCGATCGGCTGCAACAGGGTTTGTGTTGCTGGTGGAGTAATTAAAGTGGCAATTTGAGGCATTGTTTGGCAATGTCTAATCTTAGGAATATTTTATCAAATGTTATAAATAATCTAGAAATAGTCTGGAAGCACCCTTTAATGGCTGGCTCAGCTGGTGCTTCCCAGAAAATTTTTCATCGGCACATGACTACAGAGTCATTTAAAAAAAAAAAAACTTGATATAATTTTGTATAATTTTGCAAAGGAATTAATCCCTGTGGAGGACTGCCACGGATAAACCGCTGCCATGGTTAAACCACTGCCACATTTAAGCCACTGCCACGGTTAAACCACTGCTACAGTTAAACCACTGCTACATTTAAACCACTGCCACAGTTAAACCACTGCTACATTTAAACCACTGCCACAGTTAAACCACTGCCATGGTTAAACCACTGCCACGTTTAAACCACTGCCACATTTAAACCACTGCTATGTTGACCATGTGGGAGCCATTTCACATGAGGAAGAGCGACAAGGTGAATTCTCTCATCCAAAATGCAGATGCTTGAGGAAGGCTCTGAGTTAATGACGAGTCCCATTAGAAAGAAATACTATAAAAAGATAATATACAGGGAGTTACAGAGCTCAGGAGCCATCCTTCTCTCAGGCAGGATATTGGCCTTGGTGGGAGGGTGGTCCAGGCCACAGGAGACCTGATGCTGATGCTCTTGGTTCACTTTACGTGACCGTAGGACTTGGGGCACGTCCTTCAAACGCAGCCAACTTATGAACACTCTTGCATCTGTCAAAATCCTCATATCGTTACCTTCATACATTCACAAGAAGAATGGAGAACAAAGTAAAGGCAGAGTCATGCAGAGCATAAATGCATCACATTGCAAGTGGAAACTCTAGAGCAGTCTGAAGCAGGTGAGACAGGAACTGATAACCTTCTCTCACCTCACGTCTTGGGTCTCTGCAAAGACCTGAGTGACTCTAGGGAGCATGATGTGCTGCAGGAGGACCTCCCTGTGATGGTTCAGTGCCCTTTTGAATGCATTTTACTGTTCAAAAATGCCACGGATGGTAATTTTTGGGTGGGAAGAGACAGTATCTAGGAGATCAAAAACTACAGGTTTATTATGAGTTTTCAGTAAGCCAGATAAACTTAGATTACATACTAGCTTAAATAACTTCATTAAGTTATTTAATTAGCCATCTAAAAGTCTAGACAGAACTTTCAGTCATAGTCTTCTAAATACAAGCACTGCCCTTCTCATCCTCCACTCCTCCCAAATTATGCAGCTTTAGTTTTCTCCAATGACCTGAGTAATAACGTGGCAGGACATTTTACAACAAATCTGCCATTCTCTTTTGTTTGTTTGTTTCAAAACAGATTCATAGAAATGTTTTTCCTAGTGTTTTCAATTACAAGGGAAAGCTGTACATCATGCGGGTGCCTCGCATAATTCAACTGATAATCTCAGCAGTCAATTAAATTTTAAATGCTTCTCCATTAAATACTTATTTTACCGCAGTAAATAATTTAACGTGTTTCCATTTAAAAGTGTCTCACATCACAAAGTTTTCAATCTTCTTTTTTAATAAAGTCACATCGTCCTATTTATTGAAACTGAAGTAAAAGAACTTTTGCTTAAAGATTTTTTTTTTGATTTTTTTTTTTTTTTGGCTAGTGCATTTGTTGCTGGTAGCTCTGCACATCCATTTCTATTTAGCATCTTAGTAATATGTAAAAATATTAGAGAGATAAAGTTAAAATCCACCCCCACAAACCTGAAATCAAGAGAGAAAACTGAAATGCACTGCCATTTTAACAAAACCCTACATCAATTTCTGTCTTGAGTTTCTATCCAAAATGTCACAATTGTCACGATTGGTAATGAGCAGTAGAATTCAAGTCCTAGAATTACTCTGAAATACTTGGATAACTTTCCAGAACAATCTTATTCAGTGTTGAATCTTTCTGTGCCTGATCTTGCCCCCAAATGCACTTAATTTTCTATGGACTTTGAACAAGGCAACCTTGATCTAAGGTGAGAATCATTAAAAAGTCAGTGTTCACTGGGAGTTACTTCTCATAAATAGACTGAAAGCTGAGATTTCCCCTCTTCAAAATGAGAACTGCCAGGTGACTTTGGTGAGAAACTGGGAATTGATTAGAAAAATATTTAGGGAAGAATATATTTACCTGTCCTTTTTTTTTCCTTTTTTAAATTTTTTAACTTTTTCCTGGAGGGGATAAAATCAAAAGCAGCTTAAATTTTACATTGAATATCTGAAATCTATAGCAAGTACTAATGACGTAAGAAAGGACTATAGAATATAGAATCATAGAATTGTTCTGGCTAGAAGAGGCCTTTAAGATCATTGAGTCCAACTGTTCCCCCAGCACTGTCAGGGCACCACTAACCCATGTCCCTCAGCACCACATCTCCACAGCTTGGAAACCCCTCTAGGGATCACGGAGACTCCACCACTGCCCTAGGCAGCCTGGGACAACCCTGGACAACCCTCAAGGGGAAGAAATTGTTCCTCAGGTCCAACCTAAACCTTCTCTGGGGCAACTTGAGTCCATTTCATCTTGTCCTATAACTTGTTACGTGGGAGAAGGATTAGAATAAAAAGGCAGTGCTATATGTATGATATCATTAATATCATGCAATTAGAAAAGTTGATCTTAAAGTGGTCTGTGACCTTGAGTGTGTATGTAAGTGTGTATGCAGCAGGACAGGGCAGTGCCAGCACTGAGCCTTGTCTAGAGCAGATCACAGTCAGAGAATCACAGAATAGTTTGGGTGGGAAGGGACCTCTCAAGGTCATCTGGTCCAACTCCCCTGCACTAAGCAGGGACATCTACAACTAGAGCAGGTTGCTTAGAGCCCTGGCCAACCTCACCTGCAGTGGTTCCAGGGATGGGGCAATGACCACCTCCCTGGGCAACCTGGGCCAGGCTCTCACCACACTCAGTGTACAAAATGTTTTCCTTCTCTCCAGTCTAAATCTCCCTCTTTTAGTTTCAAACTATCACCTCTTGCCCCATCACAACGAGCCCTGCCATAAAGATTGTCCATATATTTCTTCTGATATCAGGATAACCAATTGTATTACCACCACTTTTGCCTGTTGCACGACTCCAGAAGAAACATAAACTTTTTCCTGTCCTTTTTCCTCATTTGTTCATTGGAACAAGGACATCTGAAACCTGGATGATGCAGCACTGCAAAAATTACAGCTCTCATCGCTCTGTGAGCTTGGAATTGTTTCCGGCACGCAGCACAGGACCATGCCCATTAAGATGCCTGCTCACATCCATGGGTCTTGGCCTGCTTAAAACTTACAAGTCAGGCTGGGAAAGGTCAACACCAAAAAGTTGTTTGTGCTGATGGTTAATAGACTAACGAGCTTTTACAATTATGTAAATGGGCTGGAAAATATTCTGTAGACAAGGATGTGCTGCAATTTTTTTTTCATGCATTTATCTCATTAATTTCATAGCATGAGTTGTGTTTTCTGAGCATCATCCATGAGCATAAACCGCTTATCCTTCCATTGCTGTCTTCTCGTCCCCTTTTTTTGTTACAGGCTTCGCTGGCCTGAGATTATCATAAACTCTTTGGCCAGCATCCAGCATGGTGGGACCTGCTCCGGATTGGCACGTTGTCACTGTGAAAACAACACTCGATAGCAATCATATGCAACATATGGAAAATCATGATAAGAATGCCTTTAGAGCCTTTTAATTAGATATGATTATGAATATAATGTTGTCCTGCAGAAAGCATTATTGAAGACCCATGAGAAACTTCACGGGTATTGGACCAGCTTAAAGGAAACTTGCTTATTTCTAATTAGTTTGTATTAATTGAAAGTTTTTTGATAAGTTTGTCCTACATTAAAAGCAAATCTTCATGTTAGCATTCCTAGCTGCTGTCCTTAGGCATTGTCCTATGGAATAATCAGGGATGTATAAAAATTAAGGTTTCCCGTACTCTGAGGCACTTTATTTACCTTTTGAGTTAAAACAGTTGTCCTTACGGATAAAACAGAGGAATTGCTCAGCAGGGATGAAAGGATGTTTGTGGTAAACATCATACTAAAACACCTTGCTCTGCCAGCAGAGGAGGTGTTTGAACAGGGGATGATGTCCCTGGCTGGACCAGAACAATGCTGCTGAGCGGAACCTGGGGATTGCAGGCACTCAGTGATGTCCATCAAGCAGCAGCGTGTGGCACCACCAGACCCCCTCCCCTCTTACACTTTTTACACTTACTAAACCCTTTGCAGTAGTCCAGGTGGAAGGTCACAAATGTTATTTGAAAAAAAAAAAAAAGCACAAAACAACCAAACTTTATTTATTTATTTATGTATTTATTTATTTATTCCAATTTCACCGATGTTGGCCAAAGAAGTACTTTGGAGTTGACTAGATTGATTGACTGGATCATATCCTCTTGTGTTTTGTCTATAACCTACCACTGATAGCTCTTTAAAACCAGCAGCAGAGACCTTGCCGTTGTGGTAGAAGATGCCAAGGTTCATTTTCACTTGGTTGCATGGACAATAGCATTTCATTTCACCCCAGGGGTACTCTTGAAGGGCCTGTCTGGGACTTTTTTTCAATATATATTTCCTGCTTTGCTTACTCCTTTGGTCAGCTGGGGAGGGGGGGAGGTTTTGCTCAAAAAGGAAAGCTCATTTTTTTCTGCTTTTCCGATAAAAATGGGTTTTTATGACAGAAAATGCAAGCTGGGGAGTACAAAAAGGGCATAACAAGGAAGAAACTTGAGACAGAAAAAAAAAACCCTAGGCTGCTGAGAAAGCAGAGCTGGTGAGTAAACACTGCTAATCAGGAAAGTAAATAAGTATTTGACTAGGTAAGAGTAAATAAGCTTTACAGGATAATCCAGGACAAGGTTTTAATAGTTTCTGTGTGCATTTTGGTATGCAAGAGGGAAACAGCTGGCTTATGCTGTCTCTAAACATAGCTCTTGATTCATGTCACCATGTCCTTGCAGCTCCCAGGCAGCCCCATTCCAATGAAAGCTCTTGCACAGGCCATGCCATATATCGTGGACATGGCTTCTTCCACCACCACTCTTTGTTCCTCCTGTGTCAGGGCTGAAATGCCAGCCTAGGCTTCCTCAGATGTCCTGATGGTATGGGACAGGGGGAGATGCTTATGTCCCTCATGTTTTTGCTGTCATGGGCATGTAAAACCAACTGATGAAAACCTGGTGTGAGTTGTTCTGAGCATTCATTTCTTGGCCATGAACCTCCCAGGCCATTAGCAGTTTGGAGTCATCCAGGACACCTGCCCCATGTTGGCTCCAGGTGTATCCCATCCCATCCCAGAAACATCATGCTCAGTATAAAGGTGGAGGTTTGCTGAGGGTGTAATTTTTTTGCTTGGGCTCCTCCTGATCTTGTTCCTCCTCTTCTTGCTCCTGAGGATGCCTTCCTGTTTGCTATGACCACTGCAATTTAGCTGGGGTGAGTATAACTTTGTTCATTTTATACTGGTATTGGTATTAGTTTGACTGTTTCATTAAATCTGTTCTCATTTCAACCTCTGGGTCTTTTCTCCTCTTCTTGATCCCTCTTTTTGTGTGGGGAGGGATCACTGGGTGACAGAGCAACTGCTGTAGTATAGTCCTGGACATGGGCTAAACATAGACAGCTTATCTGGCAACTGATTTTTATTTGGGGTCAGATTTAAGTAGCTCACCCAGGAGAATTACAAACTTTACTTTGAAAGTCTTGAAGAGTTGAAGTTCTAATGGATTTGACCAAGTTCTTACAAGCATTTGTCACGGTGGCGGTGTGGGTGGGATAGTCACTGGGTGCAATTCTCTGATATTTGTTGCTAGAGTTGCTTTTGAAGCTGTGGGTGACTTTGCCACTGCTTGGTTTTTGGTTTTATATGGTTTATTGCTTCTGGGTGTGGGGTTAGAGGTGCTGCTCTGCTACCTTCGCTGCCATTCCATCATGCTATTGTAAGTTATACCATAATTACAAATATTTCTGATTTTTATGGAATGGTAGTGGGCAAAGAGAATTTGGTACACACTTGAGATGTTCCCACCACCTTGATTATATTGTTAGCCCTTTTGAATGTCTTTCAGCTCTTGGTCTTGCTTAGAGCAAAACATTGATATAGAGGTGGACGTGGTGTAGCTGGCCCATCCTCTGCAATGGTCCCTGGAGCTGTCTCAGCCCCCACGAGAAACACTGCAGCTATTCATCCTCTGTTGGTGGGTGATCTGTTCAACCTAGAGACTCCAACAGTGCAAGTATCAGTCGCCCAGTAGAGAAGAAAAAAATACACAAAAAGAGCAGGTGCTGCAGGGACATCACAGGCAGAAGAATGGGAGGTGTCCCAGATGGGGGATAGGTTCCACTCCCCACCTGTACAAGTGTCTGAGTCACCAGGAGAAAGTTCTCCTGCAGGAGAGACGGTACCATGAGGCACCCTGTGATTTTTTTCCTGTGTAACCATGGGGAAGACATGAGAAAATGGGAGGAAAACCTACTATGGTCTTACAGGCAGATGTGCAGGGTTTGAAAGGTAAAACAATCACAAAGAGGCCTTTCCAGTAAAAACATCACTCTAGTTTCCAGTGGGCAGCCCCCCAGACAGTACAGATGGGCTTTGGATCCTCATTTACAAGATGTGAGTAATGGTGATGAAGGTATAGTCCATGTGAGCTGCTTGGACCCATATGTTGATGATGGGCACTCTGAAATTAGATGTGCCCTGCCCATCTAATGCTGTCACTCATCTTTGCAGTCTCCTGTCACCTCTTTGTGCACAAACCAGTTTTCTTCCAGTGGTTTTTCAAATGCTCTCAATATAAATGCAGAAACATCACAGGACATGTCCAGACTCAGTAAAACCTCACTGAGGGTGCTAAATTAAAAACAAGCTCTTGAGGTACAAGCTCTTTAGCTGAGCATGAAGCAGTGGAAGCTTCTGTTCTGTATGACAGCCCAGCAGCATGAGCGATAGACATGTGCCTGGTACTTGAAGCCTCCTGAGATGTGCAGAGACACCTGCACTAAGTATGAGATCTGAAAACTCATGGGGTCCTAAAAATCACCTTGATTCTGGGCTGTGATAGTCCATATGCTGCCCACGGAGAGATAATTGTTCACTGCTGCTTAAAGTGCTTTTCTTTCTGTGGCTTCCTTCTGTTTAGTATTCACACAGAGCCCATTAAATGGTGAAAATGGTGGATTTAGGATGTTTGGGGTTTGGGGTTTTTTCTGTTTTCATTTTATTTTTGCTTACACAAAATAATTATAATAGTCCTTTAAAAGCTGTTATTCCCCAGGCCAGGAAAACACTCTTTAGCCACCTGCTGTAAAGAGCATGTTTCAAACAGTGCTTTCTTTAAGGCCAGTAGCCCTTGCTGCTCAGTGGGTTAAGGCTGTGCAACTGGAGCTGTGTCCATGCTCCTGCCCACCCTCCATCGGTACCTGCCCTGGAAATTGTTGGGCTCCTGCAGGCTCTGAGCACTGACTTTTGCACATGGGATGGCTTTGGGCATAACGTAAGCCTGGGAGAGTCTCCAGTCCTCAGCCTAACAGAGGATGCAACCTAAAGGCATTAGGAAATTCAGCCATGGCAGCGTAATTTTGGAGTGGGTGGGTTTTAACCTGTGCTGAGTTCAGATCCTGGTTCCCTGGCTGGTATGAGGATTGACCTTTACTGGGAGACCAAATACAAGGATCTCTGCTATGGCACATAAGCACTGGTTTATGATCGCAGACTTCACGGGGAAGGACTGAGCATAAACCCCACAGCTTGAAACAAAACAACTTTGTGTGCAGAGCTGCTGATTTTTCAATTTCAGTAGCTCAATGATTTATTTATTCAAATGCCCTATGCACTTTATTTATAACTCTGTCTACAGCTTCTAGGATTTTATTTAACATTCAGACAAGCAGAATAGAATGATCAGCTTCAAACTGAAAGGGTCTTTCTTTATCCTGTTGATAAGGAGGGGGGGAAAAAAACCCCAAACAATGAAGAGAGAAGAATTAAACTTTTGGGGTATAATAACTTCTTGGCAGAGACTTCATACCTGTCTTAGTCCAATTGCAGAGCTGATTGATACAAATATGTTAAAGTCTCCAAATATTTATGACATAGTCATATTATAAGCAGAAGAAATTCTTTAGTTGTATTACTGTATGCTGCTATCACACGGACTCCCAGTGAAACAGTCTGGGACTGGAGTGAGCAGAGTGCTGAGCACTCTTCCTTATCACGTCCTTGCTGCAGGTGGCCGTATTCTTGTTCCTTCAGCCTTTCAGAAGACAAAAGGGAGTGCTGTGGAAACACTGGCTCTCTTCCAGTGCGGGAGGCTTTGCACCAAATTTACAAAGAAGATTTTGGAAAGAATGTTTCATGTTTGCTTTGTCACGTCCCCCCCTGGGTTGCCCCTTCTACTGAAGGGTTCTTCTCTATTCTTCTCCCACGATGTTCAGCAAGTTGTTGTTGTTCAAATCATTGTCATTCAAATCCTGTACTTGGCATTAAGAAATTTTATTTAGCTATTCTGCTGAAATAAATTGTAGATGTCTTCATTACTCTGGGCCACCACCTTACCTGTGAGGCCACCAGGTCATGTCCCAGGTCAGAGGAGGAGGGGGTCAGTGTGGTCTCACCTAGGGCATTTGCTTTATGAGGTGTTTTGTAACACACTTGTGCCCTATTATCTTTATGTCAATTCCTCAGCATGTTGCAATCCTCCGCAGTTACTCATTTTATAGGAAGGAGAATTTGTGGAAGAAGGTCAAAGAAGATTAATAAGGGACAAGATGTCTAATAACTACACAATATTAGACAAAAATAGAGGCGTGATCACTGCTCATACTGTGCTGTTTGATCTTATTACCCTGCATTAGCTGAATCCATAATTTACAACTTTAATAAACTCCCAGCCTCTTTGGGCCAAGATATACGTTGCTGTTGGTTTTATTAGCTACATAATAGGAAGACGTTTTATGCAACATAATTATACCTCATCCCTTCTAGGATTTTATTTTTTTTATGATCAACTAAAAAGGGACAAAGTCAAACAAACCGCAACCTTGAGACAATGTGTGTTGACCTTCAGGTTTCCAGTGTCACAGGTATTGCCATCAAGAAAAGGTCACCTGGTCTTGGAACAGATGTCAAAGAAATGGAAGGCTCTGAGTACCAAAGTTCAAATATTATTCTGTACAATTATATTAACCACAAATTTGTTCTGAAAGCACAGAAGAATTTTAGGGGGGGGGGGGAGATACTGTGCAGTTGCTAAATGCAACACTAAAATGGGGCTGGTGAGAGTATGTGTAATATTCCCAGCTCTGCCTATAAATTCAGAGTGTGATTTAAGTATAGAATTTCAGAGAGAACTAACCCTTTTACCTTGCACTTCCACAGCATAACTTGGAGAATCCCAACATGGTAGCACTTCATTACCTTTCTCAGAGTTCTGGGGTAATTACATGGATCCTAATTACAGCTGTAACTCCTGTTAAACTCCATAAAACTTTCCCTCTAGGGTTACTCCCCGAGGTGAATGTTTTCAATCAATCCTTTTTATTTTTATGAAGCTAAATTTTCAGCTAGTCCGAGGCTCTCCTTGTCTGTCTTCAGGTGAATGAAACTAAAGGGCAACAAAATCAAACTTACACGGTCAGCTTTTGAACTCGTGACCAAATTGCCTGGATAATTTTCTTGGGGTAGGTATCTGACAGTCTTATTTGTACCCCCCCAGCCAGTTGAACTAATCCTAAGCTTTTTGGCTGCTGTTTCAGTGGATCTGATACCCTTGGACGTGATTTTGTGAAGGCAAATTATACCCACAGTCATAAAATGGCCGTTTCATAGGAAATTCTGCGACTTTGTGTTTTCAACCTTCCTGGCTGTTTGAAGTATCTGTAACCTGGTGCTGCTACTGACTGGATTTAACTAATGTGAACTCTTAGCATTATAAAAAGTAATTAGTAAATAGGATCGCATTGTTTGCTTGAACAGAAAGGCACAATCCTCCTGTCTCCTATGCCTTAGGTGTCTTAATTCAGCTCATCTTAGCACCTTTCTCTGGAAAATGTCAGTGTGCTTCTTTTCAGAGCTAATATTAAGAATGTAATGAGATGCTAAGATGTCGGGAAGACTTTTCCATGCTGTCCTTGGCTTTTCCAGTCCACTCGAGTCTTCATTTCCATCACTGAAACTCCTACTGCCTTGTCTTAATTTGTCAGGCAGCCTGTGTGTCACCACCCTGAATAGGTGAGCTATTTTTCTCTTGTATACATAGCAAATGTGAACAATATATCTCCATCTCAAGGGCCTTTCTGGCCTAATCCATCCATCTACCTCTCATCTCTTTCACAGGACAGAGCTGTATCACCTGCACTCATCCAGTGAACGGTGCTGACAGTGGCTGCTGATGCTTAATACACTGAAGCAAGCTTTGTTCTCTGCTGCAAAGTCACCTTGCTGTCCTCTGTCTTTCCCTGTATAATTTATCTGCTGGGATGCCAGTAAATAATTCCTTCATTTCCATGCTGGTCAATATAATTTCATTCTTTCTGTAATTTCTTTCTTTACCTCTGTTTGCTCTTCTCTTTTCCTTGGATCGTGTGTTTTGAAGGGGTTAGCAGTCACTTGTGTGTATGGTTAGTCCTCCTCTTCAGCCAGCTGCAAGCCAAAGACTACTGCTGCTGCTCAAGAGTAATTGTCTTGGAGAATTCCCATTCGTATGCTGTAAATTCTGGAGGTGCTTTTGAAAGTACCTCCAACAGGCACCTAAAATGCAGGGCAGACAGAAGTCAGTCACAAGCTGCAGAGCCAGGTTGTACCTGAGGGAGCTACTCTTTGTTCCCTTATGTTTCATACAGCTTATTAACTCCTGATTATTGATCGCCTTAAGGTACAGTGGGTTACGTTTTTTGTTAATTAAGGAATATCTGGCAATTTTCTCTCCTTTTACACAGCACATACATTCTTAATACCACTCTTCCCCTGAAGCTATAGCTTGGGTGTTGGATGCACCAAACATCTCCTCTCTGGGACTTGTCACTGCAGGTGCTGTGCAGTTGGGAAGGTCATAGCAGGAGACAGGGAGCCACAGCTGTGACAGGTCTTAGAATCATGGTGTGTTTTCAGTGGGAAGGGACCTTTCAAGGTCATCTGGTCCAAACCCCCTGCAGGAAGCAGGGACATCTGCAACTAGAGCAGGGTGCTCAGAGCCCCAGCCAACCTCACCTGGAATGGTTCCAGGGGTGGGGCAGAGACCACCTCTCTGGGCAACCTGGGACAGGGGCTCACCACCTTCAGTGGAAACAATGTCTTTCTTCTCTCCAGTCTAAATCTCCCTCCTTTAGTTTAAAACCATCGCCCCTTGTCCTGTCCCAACAGACCTTGCTCAAAAGTTTGTCCCCACCTTTCTGACAGGCCCCTTGAAGTACTGAAAGGCCCCCAGAAGATCTCCCTGGAGCCTTCTCTTCTCCAGGCTGAACCTTCCCAGCCTGGCCTCCCAGCAGAGGGGTTCCAGCCCTCCCAGCATCGCTGGGGCTCATCAGGACCTGCTCCAACAGGACCATGGAGGTCTTCTGCCTCTGGCAGTGAAGGGCAGCATCTCCTTCACTCTTTCCTCTGTTAGGTCAGTGAGTTTGTAGCTCACTTCTCTCCCAGGAAGTGCAGACTGAGGGGTTAAGCAGCGATTGGCCTCAGGGCTGGAACAATATGCTCAACACCAGTTGTGGGTTTGGATTTGATTTCCCTGGCAGCCTTGGAGCTCAACACCAGAGGAGCAGGAGGTGAGTGGTGCTGCAGGCAGGCAGCAGACATGCCCGTGCTGCAGCAAACCCAGCCAGGGCTGCAGGACTGGCAGCAGGAGAAGGACACGGCGGAGTAGCCAAAAACCCAAAGGGCAGGCAGCGAGCAGCAGTGCCAACCCAACCGCGCAGGGAGGTGAAGCTGGAACCGTCAGGCTTGCGGCCAAAGCCAGTGGGCACCTTTGCTGGAGGCAGAGGGAAGGAGAAACAATATGATTTTATGCTAACTATGCAAAGCCTTGGCAGGAAAAATCATTCCCTTGTTAGCAAAGGCTTGGGGTTGCATGCTCAGGGGTAACATCCCATCGCCTTTGGTGCTGGGTAGTGAACTGGCTGGTTTATGTTGGCTGACAAATCAGCCTGGATTAAGGAAGGAGGGTCAGCAAAGATGATAAAAGAATCCTATTCTTCAGTCTCCAAAAGAGAAGTATGTGGCAGATGCTGGTTATGTCACTTAATGCTGCTGCCCTGAAATGCATTTAGTAGCAGCCGACTAGATCAGCACGGGAAAGGTTCTGCATAATACGTATAGTTCAATTTCCATGCTTTGTTTAACTTTCTAAATCTAATTTGCTATTCCACCCACTACTTAATTTAATTTCCATGCATATAATGCCTGGAATACAGCATCACCCTGCCGGAGGCAAGCAGAAAGACCAGGTAGAGGTCAGGTGAATGTCTGAAAAACATCACAAATTACAGAGAACACTGATTGCTTTATTATAGGTTTTATCATCTTGTTTATAGAAGGAGGAACTTTGGGAGAGATTGTTGATGATTCGAAATGTTTTCACGTTTTTGGAGTAACAGAGCTGGTATCATGATAGAAGATGATCAGAACCTCTGTGTGTCCTTGCAGAATTTCAGTGGTTTTGTTGGCGACAAGCAGAGTAATTAAAAGTGGGAGAAGAGCTGCAGGTAAATAATTTGCACTGAGTCATAGTGTGCAAATATTTTCCTTTCTGGGCTTGAGCTGGCTCTGCCAGAAACCTGGTTTGTATGTTTTTGTTATGGGTTTGTATGTGTGTGAGAAACAAATTTTAAGAGAATCCAGAAGGGGTTCATTTTTGGGTGGGTTTTTTTATGAGTTGATTTTTTTTCATTTTGCAAACTTTGGAGGAGAATCAGTTAAGGTGTTTTTAGGTTTTTAGATACAAAGATGTATGTTTTCCATTTCAGAAGTTGGCGGTCATATTTCTGACACTGAGGTATTCTGACATAGTGAGGAAAATGGAAGAATGGTGAATACCAACATGGAGCTTTTAACAAAAAATGCCAGGTAGTTAATGGTGACTAATGCAAAAGTTTTACATTGGTAATATTCAGTCAAGCATTTGACTGGATATTACCTGAGTGGGTTTGCACCATGGTTTGAGTGTCCGGAATATGTGCAGCAAGAGATTGTAAAATAAGTACTTGTTGACTTTGCTTTAGTTTCATATCTCCCATAAAATGAGGGGTTTATTACATTTTTGAGCTATGACTGGTCCTCTCATCTACTTGCATAGGTTATATGTGCATTGCAGATTGTCTTGGAGTTTCTTGGTGCTTCATTCAGCATGATACTGATGGTAGCTAAAGCCAGGAAGTTTTCTCCCCTTAATGTAGTTTTCTGCAGGCACCCAGCACCAGCCACATCTTCCCTCCCTAGCAGACAAGGTAGGTCTTGGGGGACACCACCTCAGCCAAAGATCAGAGGTGATGGAGGCTGGCCAGGGAACCCTGTTGGCCTCCCTCACCGGGAGTCTAAAGCAGCCTCGAAGCTTTCAAAGCAGATAAGCATCACCCCGGGGTCGTTCATCGCAGGGCTGCTCTGTCCCTGGGGAATGCATCACCCGAGAGGCTCCTTTCCGTGATGCACCATCCCATACATCAGCACGAGAGCGTCGTACATTACCCGAGCGAGCTGTAGCTCTCGCACTGCATTACACCAATCCATCACCAAAGCAAGCTGCTCGCTCTAATGATATATTAGTGTAATAATCGGAGCAAGGCAGACCACTGATATATTACTCAAAAGATGGCACCATTTATGGCAGCAAGGTTCCAGGAAGATATTCAGTATAATTACAAGCTGCTGGCTGACTTTTACTGGCAAGAAAGTCAGCCAATGTACCCGGCGGATAATGGGAGATGCTTGCCCAGCTTGGGTTGGAAATGGAAATTGGGTTTCTGTTAGTACAGCAGTATATGTTCACTATTCCTTAGCTGCAGTGCCCAGGTTTTAATTGGCCGCTTGATATCTAGGTTTTTCCACCTCTTCCTCTCGGGACTGCCATTGATACCTCAAATGTCTTGTTTTAGGACTATGTTTCTCTTTCTGCTATTTTCCACATGTAGCTCCTCAGTTTTCTAATTCATGTTACAAAAATGATGAATAGTACTTGTTAACCCATCCTCAAACACAATCTTCATTTGTTTTGTGTTCACGCTGTGTTGTGGCACTGTGGTACCTTCCTAGTGCAATGCCATTCGAGTCAGTAAATACGGGCAGAGAGTAGTTTTTGATCTCTGAATTTTTCATTGGTTGGAAGTATTCTCATAATGGAAAGAAAACTGCTTGCCAAGTATTTCATATTTATAATGAGCGCTATTCCCCCTGTTACATCCCAACTTTCTGAATCCCTGCTCATCTGGACTTTCTGCAGTGGCAAATTAATCGTATTTCATGAGAACAAAATTAAAGCGTTCGGGGGGGGGGGGGAAGAAGGAAAAAAAAATCTAGGTTGTAGAAAATTTAGAAGTAGAGATTACCAAGTGAACAATACTTCTTTTTATGGCTGGCTTCTGTGAGTCAGTGAGCCACATCTGACGCGGACACAAGCTTGTAGGGGTTGGCATGCTGCGGTGCGAGGAGAAAAATAGAGCTGAGGCATCACCTTTCCACTGAAGGGCAATAAAATCATTATATAGCCTGGGGGTGGCTCTAGTTCCTTTGAAAGTTTTTTTCCCAAATAAATGTATGAACTTATGTTTAACACTATAATATCTATAATGGTAATTAATATCACTGCTGCTTCTACCCAAGGTCTCGGAGTGACTTCACAGGCAATTAATCCCATGAGATTGTAAGTATTAATGCCATCCTTTATACAGAGGAGATCTGAAGGAAAAAAGGGCCTAATTGGCTGAACCAAATCCATTAAAGGAAATGGGGTGTGGGGATCTGTGACTTTGAGTCGGGTTTTAGTGACTCGTACAAGATCACGGAGCAAAAGCTGGGCAGAAGGATGGGGTCACCCACCCCACCATGCTGCTCTCTGATGTGCCCAGTCCACCTCTCTGCTGGGTGCAACAAAACAAATAATGTTGAATATTGTAAAATCACTGGTAGAAAGATGGGTGGGAAGGTGGTTCTCTGCAGGTCAAAAACAACCTTTGGGGAGCTTGGGAGTGAGAATTTGGGCTTTGTGTAACATCAGGAACATACTGCACCTGAGGCACAAACATTTTTCTCAGAGGTAATGTCCTTGACTCCTTTTCTGTGAAAAATGCTTCGGTGGAAAATTCATCTTGTAGTTTCCTACCAGTTACACTGTATAAGGCAAAACACAATATAAAATAAATAAATCTGATATGCTTTAAAGCACAGATAGTCTTCCTTCTCGAAGTGAAATCACAGACTTGTTGAACCATGAATATGATTTTGAGTTGATTTTTGTATCACTGGATTCTTTGCAAGAATTGCCTATTACAACACGTATCGCATCAACATGCCCTGCCCTCTGGGATTATTTACTTCATTATTTTTATTGGTATTTTTTTGTACTGTAGTGTCTAAGTTTTCTACAGAAAAATAAAAGGCTGGGAAGAGAAAAAACTTTTTTTAGCATTCAGCAAATTCAAATGTATGATAGACAGTTAAAGACAGCCAGTTTGATCATCATGGTTAAGGTGCTGAACCTACAGTATGATTTTTTTAATGGGAATACAAGAGGAATGCATGGAGAGTGTGGGGAAAATCCAACACTGGCTGCAAAAATTCCCTTTTCTAGGTCACTTTTCTGTAAGTATGGTACATCTCTTTACCATAAGTACTTCTAGATGATTGGTTATAGCAATTGCTTCTTACAGTTTTTCTACTTTCAGATCCCTGCCTTGCACGTTGATTAGTCAGTGGTAGCTCTTTACAGTGTGCAAAATAAGTGCAGAAAGGTTATCTTGGAATTCTCCTTTCGTTTAGGCTTTGTTTGGGGTCAAATACCATTGCACACGAGCAAAGGCACTTTTGCAAGGAAACAAATCCCACTTCTACTGTATTGAACACAAGGCAGCTGGTAGTAGAAGGTCATGAACTTCATGTTAGCAATACTGTGTCAATGAAATGAGGTTGGATTTTCTTTCAGCTCTTGACTTGCCTTGAAACCAGTTGAAAAATGAAGAATTAATGGTGAGCAATTGCAAGTACAAACACTGTCTAGCAGACATTTCTGTAAGATCCCAGGTGAACAGCATAATCTTCATGAAATTTGACCCATCATGAGGAGACTGGGTTAGTTTGAGCTTGAAAGAGCTGCCAGAGGTTGTCCATTCAAATGCAATTGTGTGGTAGTTCTGGAAGTAGACTTCAAAGAACCATAAACAAGCAGTAGAAAACTGTCTCTCCCACCTTATAGCTTGAGCCTAGAGCCTCCAATGCTGTTAACACTTTCTCCTCCAAGCAATGGGAGAGGTGTTTGCAAATGCTGGCTAAAAGCTCAACGAGTGGTGGGAAGGGCCGAGCTCTGCTCTGCTGTTACTATCTCTATATTGACCTTCAGCAGATTACACAAATTTCTGGACAGTTCCTGCCTGCAGATGTTGAGCCAGAGGTGCTTGAGCCTTAGACTCACAGACTGGTTTGGGTTGGAAGGGACCTTTCAAGGTCATGTGGTCCAATCCCCCTGCAGGGAGGAGGGCCATCTGTAACTAGAGCAGGGTACCCAGAACCCTGACCAACCTCGCCTAGAATGGTTTCAGGGATGGGGCATGGATCACTTCTCTGGGCAACCTGTTCCAGTGGGGCCTTAGTAACCATACCCTTTTCCTCCAGGTACTCCCTGAGCACCAGCTGCAGCAATGAGGTTGTTGTTGTGTATACAACATCAGCAAAAAGAAGTTTTCCATTATTTTGCTGAAATTTGGGTGGAAATCAGAAAGGTGGACAAGCTGGCATCCCTAGCTCAGACATCTAGCTCTACACGCTGCCCAGCTCTGGGCTTCTGGCTGGCAACCTGTTTCCTTTGGCTCTTTGATAGATGGGCTTCCTGCCTGGGGAAAGAAATGGGTTTTGTCCATGCTCCAGCACAGCAAACCTCAGCCAATCTGAAAATAAATCACAGAGCATGATGTAAACACTCATAAAGACTTTCAAAATCAAAGCAGGTCCTCGAGGAGACATTCTCTGCAATGTCTTTCCATTAAACATGCGGTTTGCAGTAATGAATAGCCTACCTAATAACAAATGTAAAGAACCCAGCCCTCAATGATCAATAAGGGGGTTCCTTTGGGATCTGTTGCAGCAGCTTGTGATGCTCCTTGAGCACTGACCCTGCCGCAGAGCAGCCAACGTTTGAGAAGGCTCTGTGTAGTCCAGGGGAGTAGTAGAAAGGGAGATGCTCCTCTGTGAAATGAGTAGGTCACTGGGTCACTTCTGTAGAGCATTTCTTGACAAAATGCAGTGTTAAAGTAAATGTCTATATAAGCATATGTAGCCATATAGAAGTATACACACCTATAAGCATTATAAGTGTGGTGCTCTGTTGGCCTGCATGTTATGGAGTACTTCTTTCTGGACAAAGCCACCAAAAGAGGAGAACAACGATGCCAGAATCATAGAATGATTTGGGTTGGAAGGGACCTTCATGATAATCTTGTTCCAAGACCCCTGCCATGGGCAGGGACACCTCCCACTAGACCAGGTTGCTCAAAGCCCCATCCAACCTGGCCTTGAACACATCC